>VZRE01008436.1:34568-71612 GCA_013396775.1 Cephalopterus ornatus | reverse complement strand
TCTTTTAGGCCTGATTCTTGTTTCAATGTGAGACAAGTTGCATCACAATGACTGGTTGCATCATCCCGTTTTTATATCAAGCATCCCATAAAACCTTTGCCTTTTACTGAATTCTGAAAGAGGAATGGTAAGTCACTAACAGGTCAGATGCAGTCTCAGAAACGAAAATTCATTTTTTTACCATGCAGACATAAAAATGCCAGTTAAGGAAATTCATTAAGTCCAAACTCAGACGCCTAATTAATTCAGTCTATGTTCAGGCATTTAAGTGAGTAGACCAAGAATTTCCAGATAGAACTAACTTCAGCTAGAAATGGCATCACTTTGGTATGACTTTCATAATCGGAATATATAATGATAAATAAAAGTCTAGTGAATGTCTAGTGACATTCATCTCCCTTGGCCTCCTGATTTATAAAGAATATAAAGTTATTATCAAAACTCAGCAGTTTTGTATGCAAAAATTATACACTCTTGGTAAAATTTTCTCTGTGAGAATATGTATGTTACTGCAATCTTCTACATAGCTTCTCAGAGAAGTAAGCATGGTAGTTAATACACTGATTTAACTGAGGATGTTGGTGGTAGGACATAATTTTCCCAGAAAAAATAAACTGGAAAATAAACAGTGCCTAGAATTAATGGAAATGTTACTAAAAATTAAGATATCTCCAGTATGAATTGACATTGTTTATTGGCAGCTTGAAGAAACATATTTATTTTCTATCCCTCACCTTTAACAAATTGCTTCCCTTGAGGCCTAAATTCTAAGTAAACTGTTCTGATACTGTGTAACAGATTTGTCTGAGCAACCAGCTGAAATTCAGCAGTAATTGCCTATGGTGATATTTTTATCAAATTGCATTTGGAGATCTCAAATTCTGGATGGTTCATCATATACTTCTGTCTGCAAATTCTCTGCATTAGATACTATGGGAGTATTTAATCCATAGAAATACTGTTTTTCATATTAATGAGTTATAAATGAGAGCTTAATTACTACTAATTCCTTGAAAATCCACTGTTGGTGATTATAATCACTAACGATTAGATTGTTAAACATTCATCTTTGTCTATCTTTAGCAAACTTAATGAGAAGTTATGGATCAGATCCTCAGTGTCTGATTCTACCGCCAAGTGCCAGCGGAAAAGAATGTCCGCTGGCTGCAAGCAGTAGCAGGTCACCCTTAGCTCTGACACAGGGGCTGACTAGCAGACAGCAAAAGATGTGAAGGGAACATATTGCACTCCTGCAATCCAGAGCCCACAGACTTGTCTCCAGGGTCTATTTCTCCTGATGTAACTCACAGTCCTTTCATCCAGATCTGCTATTACCCAGCCGAACTATCCTTGATCTTCCTTGTTTCGATATCAGGAGAATGAGGAGGGAGGCGGATACCCTGAAGGCACCAAAGAACTTCTTGCAGTTACAAGTGCAATGTGGGCTGGCACAGAGATTTATATACCTCCGGATGACTTCAACTGACATTAAGTAATAATTGTTAGGCTTCTGATGGGCATTTAAAATGTGTTCAAACTGCTTCATCACTCATTTGACCACCTTTCTACAGCTGGTGCATAGAGCTACTTTTCCCAGAATGGCCTGCAGACAGACCAAAGTTATCTGGTCCAGCATACTTTTGCCCTTCAAATGTTCTTTTGGTATTTATTTAATGATGCATTTTTTAAAATAACAAACTTGCAAATGAATACCAATTGGAATGGCAGATTTCCATCTGGATAAACATGAAGGATTTTGCTTTTTTTAGTGTATTTTACTAAAGTTGGTGTTCCTCCTTATTGCAGTATTGTACTTAAAATATTTATTTGCTGTGTTACAACACTGGCATTTAGTTAAACATCTTGGTGTCTATTCTTCGGCAAGGCTCAAATCCCATCCTTACTTAGGATGTGTCAGATAGCCGTTAGCAGGTGAAGCTGAAACCATTTTAGAAGTTACAGCAGGTATCTTTCCTCTTTCATTATTTAGGGTTCGTATCTCTACCGCTGTGTGCACAATGAACCACTTCAGATCTTTTCATCCACTTGGAATAAAAATCATCCGGTGTATATTTTAAATAATCCTTACCTGGGAATTTAAGTTAAATGGATGACTTGTGTAAAGGTAGGTATCCTTTCCACTTGCTCTGCTGAAAGAGCTGTATCATCCAACAGGGCAGGACATGCGGTGGCAGTCATTTCTTAAACCACCTCAGTGGTGCTTTCAAGAGAACATCTTTCAAGAGCAATAATTTCTTCCTGCTCTTTGTCAGAGCCCTTTTCTGCACCTCTGTCAGCTGGAATTGACTTTTTGGAATAGGAAGAGACTGCTAAAAAATAGTACAGGTGCAGTCTCAACTGCGTCCTGCACAATGGCATCACTGGTAAAATGTATCTTGAAAAGGCTGAGAGAAATAAAAAAAATACTGCACATATTGTATGTACATATTGTATATAGTTCTACATACATACAGAATCTAGATAAATACGTACGTGTTCTATTCTTATATATATAGAACTACATATATAAATTCAAGAACAAATCCTGTAATTCACTTAAACACATGAATTTAAGAAATGAGGAATCCCAGTGATTTGAATGAAATGAGTGTATATTTTATATTTAAGTTTGTTGTTGAACTGGAGTTATGGATAAGAAAACTAAAATGAAAATTATTCACTACCTGTACTGAAAATAAGTTTCACAGACAAAAAAGTATTAATATAAAATATCTGACCATAAACACAGTGAGAAAGGACTATCTCCTGCTCTGTTATATGCAGGTTTCAAACCTCAGTTTATTGTTTGCTTTCTTATTTTGAATATATTTGGTATCTAAGCAACTCACAGTCAAAATAAGATAAAAAGGCATGTGACAGCTTAATATAAATTAAGAAACAACTTTAATCTCCACAAAAACGCACAGTGAGTACCAACGACAATGAAAATTGTGGTTGATGAAAGATATAAACTAAAATTTATTATGCTACACATAACCAGCTACATACTTAGGCATGAATCCTATCTCTAGCAACTGCTACTAAACAGTTTTGGCCTCTTAAATGAAAATAGAAAGTCACACTTTACTAAATTTAAGCAGTTTAACTGGGAAGCAGAGACTCTCTGCAGGAATAGGCCTGAGTAATTGGCAGAAGGGCTCAGCAGTCTTTTGTAATAATTTTGCATTTGCATATTTAAGAGTACAGAACTTTGTGTTACTTACTTCAGGTCTGTCCTGCGAAAACATAGTCTTATAGTCCCACCATTTAAATCAATAATGATATTCTTAATACTTTTAAATTATTTAAGCTATACAGAAACAATTTTTTTTTTTTTTTTTAGTTTTACCTCATGATGATAATGGTGTCATTTTAGATTAATAAAGAAAATTTTTACTGGATATTTTGTTTGAATTCCAGACTAGAAGCTAAATGAGACAGTGGTGATTCCACTCAGTTAATAAGCAGGCTTTTGGAAGCAAGGCTGCAATTACTGAAGTAGCTTTCTTTTGGTTTGATTTCAGCTGGACTGGTTCCCTCAACAAGCTCCCTGTAACCACCCAAATCCTAGGACCAGAAAATGAGTGGAAGTGGGGATGCAACAGGAAGAGCGAGACTCTCCCCTGTCAGGTAATATGGATTTATGTTGTGTTGAAGTGACCTTGGGAGGAACGGCAGCCTGAAGCATCAATTCTCCGACAGAATCACTGAAGCGAAAGCTACATGTTTAAAGTCTGACCTCTCATTTTAGGATTCTTGCTCAACTCAAAGCCAAATTTCAGATTTTCTCAGTAGTAATCCATAGAAGATTCAAATTCTGAACATCACTAGGAACTGCTCCCGAAGTATTTCATTTAAGCTCCCACATAGGTTATACAAATGTGGACTTACTGAGATTTTTCAGTTAGTATATTTGGTTTTGTTTCTGAATCATGGCCTATCTGTATGCAGAGCAATCTGCCCCAAGAGATTCCATGGTTTCAAGAGCTAGGAAAAAAAGTATTTCACTCTGGGAAGCACATGCCTTGATACGACACTTTGAAACACATCTTTTGGTTCAAATTAAGATTTTTTTCCCCAAGTAAAGAAGTGGACGGAATTAGTACTACTACAGTTTCTGCCCATATATGCAAATTCAGTAGCAGTAAAAATAATTTCACCTTATTATTGTGCTTTGTCAAAGCTGTGACAAATAACAAGCCATTTAAAAAAAAAACAAGACTGTACACAAATTTGTATAGATAATCATAAATCAGAATCAGTTGAATCTTTTTTTGCCTCTCTTTCTCTAATTTCATTCAGGTTGGTTTTGGTCCATTAATTTACAATATATATCTGAAGATCTGCTCAGGCCAATCTATGATGATTGTGCATGCACATGTATATATAAACAAAAAACCTGACAGCTAAAAATAAACCATGCTTGATTCACACAAGCCTTATTTAACATTTCACCCAGCTCAGATCATGGAAGGAGTTTATCACTTTGACTTTCATAACCCAGCATGCAGTCACATTTATCCCTCTAATACAATGTCCAGTGTTTATGCATAATATAACTTTAGCTGTAATTTGAACATTTTCAGAGTGCAAAGCTTGACTGGAGCAGAGACTCCACAGCCCTGGCTTTAAGTGCTGTTCTGTATTAACATATGTGAGTTACGTGCACAGTTTTGTGACCATTTTCTTCTATCTCAACACTATTTATAACATTATTTTCCGTGTGTGTAGAGAGGAGGGACCCAGCACCTGCAGACAGACACCTCCTGGGGCTGATGCCGCTGTCCCCTCACAGGATGCACCCTGAAGTTGATGCTCAACTCTCCACAACCAGCCACCAGAGACACCACACACCCGTTTGTAGGACTGTACAAGTGGTTGAAGTTAAACTAACAAATACTACAACCATGTACGCACCTTCTGTGTCCTGGATCTCTTGACACCAGCACCCCTCTCCTCCCACAGGGTTCCCTCTGTGAACCCCAACACCCTCCTTTCCCTGATGAACTGCTGCCAAGCAGCTTCTAACGTGTGGCTCACACACGTGCCATCCATGGCTCTCCCTGTGGGATAAGACCCTGCCCAATCCCTGGGGCAGGCTGCCCTTGTCCACAAAAATTGGATTCATTACCCAGTGTGCAGCAAGCCAATAATTACACACTTGGGAGAGACACTGATTATTGATTTCAGAGTTACGCAAAGCCTGGCTGATCGGTGGAATTCCCGAAATCAAGCACCCCAACTATCAAAACTTTTTATTGCTTATACATTATAGCAAACAAAGGAATTAGTGTTCATTTGCTACAAGTTATAGATTTCTCTCATTAATTAGCATTCTTATCTTCTGTTGATTAATGATTCTCTCGCTTCCAATGCTAATTAGTCCACATGCTCAGTCTTTTTCTTCTTTTGGGTCGGCGGGTTCCTTGGGTTGGTGGTCCGTGAGTCGGTGTTTGCGATCGGCCCCTGCCGGAATTACCTTTTACCCAGTCGGAGCTGCCGTCAGCACAATTGCTGCGTAGTTTCTTCCTTACCTCAGAAGTTCTGTCAAATGCCCTTGTGGCCCGTAAATTCTGCATTCTTTGTGCCCGCTACCAGTGGTCCATTCTTCTACCCAAGCTTTGTTAACCTCCACCTCCGTGTGAGACCGCTGAAGCATGTCAAGCCCTAAACCTTAACAAGGCAGTTCTACCCGGACGTCACTTAGAGCTTGCCAGCCGCTCTGCGTTTCACGGATTAAATCTCCCTCCTAGGATTAGGCTAGAAAGTATGTAACGATCAAACCTTAAAGAACATTCTTTCTCAAGAAAATTTTCACATATTCCACATTTTGCAACACCCTCACGGCTCTCCCGGTGGGATAAGAACCCGCCTCGCCTCTGGAGCTCCCGGACGGGGTGGGGCAGTCCGGGAGGAGCGGACTCCACTCACGGCTCTCCCTGGGGAAAAAGACCCTGTGCCAGCCCTAGGGCTCCCGGACGATCCCCCTCCCGGAGCGTCGGACTCCCCGCACGGCTCTCTCTGTTATGATAAGACGCGGTATCCCGTGGGACAGCCCGGTAGGATAAGCGGGACACTCCCCTCACACCCGCCCCGCCCCGCCTCGCCGTTTCCCGCGCTGCCCCAAGCGGACCCGCGGTCGCTGCGGCGCATGCGCGCGGGCCCGAGGGGGCGGTGCGCGCGGGCGGTGGCGGCGGGAGTAGGAGCGTGTGAGCGGCCGGTGAGCGGAGACGGGGCGGGCGAAGAGGAGCTGAGGGAGGAGGAGGAGAAGGAGAAGAGGGAGCGGCCTTCCTCCTACTGCTGCTTTCCCCCTGGGAATCGTGGCGGGAGTGAGACCCGCTGCGGGCTGAGCCGACCCAAGGGCCGGGGACACCCTCAGCCTCCCACAAGCCCGGCGGAAGGAGCCCTCGGGCCGCGCTCGGTGATGGCCGGGGGTCGTCCTGCCCCCTCAGCCGGGGCACGGCTGTGCCGGAGGGGGGCTATTGTGGCGCCATAGGGGACGTGGGCCCCTGCTGATCTCTTTAAGTTCTTTCCATCTTTCATGCTAAAGCGTAGAAAGGCTGCCAAGCGCAGGTATTTTAGGACCAGTGAATTAAGAGGAGCCATGAACTCTAACTTGTGCTCTTAGCATCCTTACTTGGTCTCAGCTGCAAACTAAGTGCTTTTTGCCCTATCGTGGTCTTGGTGGAGTCACATGTACAACCTCTGTACATCCTTCCCCGGACAGGAGCACTCTGAATTCAGGCTTTGCCCGGTGCTAGTCCTCGGGCTGTCATTGCCATTTAATCTAAATTAGTTGTTTTGTGAACGTGTTGCTCTAAACATAGTTTCCCTTGTGAGCTCTGGGGTGGGATCCCGTTGGTGAAATACACAGTCAGGAGAGATGTAGGTTTTCATCCAGTGGCTGAAATGTGTTTAGTGTAGGTTGTCCTGTGCAGGGGTGTTTGAGAAGCAGCATTACTTTGATTTCCCATAATATGTGATTGACTTATAAATAAGCTTATTTTTCAAGTTACTTCAGACTTTTTTTGACACCTAACTGTAGTCCTTGTTAGGTGTCATGTGACTGCTTACAAATAGGTGTAATTTGAAGTACATAATTTAATTACACTGGCATTACTTCTGTTATCAGAAGTTATCCTTTTTTTTTTCTGTTGGTGATTCTACAGTCTCAGCTTTTACTTCAGAAAACACTGAAGGCAAAGTGTAAAAATAAAAGAAAAAAACCTTTCCTGAAATGTATTTATGGAAATACTTAACAGAGATTGGCCCCAGAAGGAAGTCTATTATTAAGTACTTCCATAAATACATATGTCTTTATGAACCTTCTTGTATCCCAATAGCTCTCCTGTTATTGCAACCCACTATTTATTTTTTCCTTCATAACAGTTTGTTTTCCATTTCCTATGCTATTTCTGGTCTCCTGCTAACCTAATCTTTTTTCTGGTGTTGTACTTATACCCAGCATAACATATTCAGCTGTAAGTACTTACATTTAAAAATGTTTGGAGTGCTTTGTTTATTATCTTTGTCTTGATAACATGGAGATATTCCTAGCACCTGATGAAATACTTTTATTGCCTTACTGAAATTTCCAAGCTTTCTTTTTGATTATCAAGTTATATTATGATTGACAAAGTCAGAATCCAGCTGTTGAGGTTAGTGTTGAGGTTGTCTGTATTACTACAGAAAAATGTACTGTCTTTCCAGCAGTTTTAGAAGTGCAGACAAAGTAGTGTCTTTGACTGAGGTGTTTTTCTATATTCAGTCACTGAAGTCCAGCCTTCCCAGTGTTTCAGCAATCAAGACCTTTGTTTTTCCTTGTCTAGTCCTTGTCTAAAAGGTAGACTGTAATTAATGTTAGTTTTACATAACTGGTTTGGGCTCCTACTTTTTTTAAGGTGTATTTTCAGTCTTTACTGTCAGCTGGGTTTTCTTCATATGTCTCTGCTGCTTTTAAGCTGGGCAATTTTGCAGATGATACCAAGTTGGGGGGTCGTGTCGATCAGTTGGAAGGCAGGAGGGCTCTGTAGAGGGACCTGGGCAGACTGGAGAGTTGGGCTGATTCCAATGGGATGAGGTTCAACAAGGCCGAGTGCCGGGTCCTGCACTTTGGCCACAACAACCCCCTGCAGCGCTACAGGCTGGGCACAGAGTGGCTGGAGAGCAGCCAGGCAGAAAGAGACCTGGGAGTTTGGATTGACAGGAAGCTGAACATGAGCCAGCAGTGTGCCCAGGTGGCCAAGAAGGCCAATGGCATCCTGGCCTGGATCAGGAACAGTGTGGCCAGCAGAAGCAGGGAAGTGATTCTTCCCCTGTACTCAGTGCTGGTGAGGCCACACCTGGAGTACTGTGTCCAGTTCTGGGCCCCTCAGTTCCACAAGGATATTGAGGTGCTGGAGCAGGTCCAGAGAAGAGCAACCAGGCTGGTGAAGGGACTCGAACACAAGTCCTATGAGGAGAGGCTGAGGGAGCTGGGGTTGTTTAGCCTGGAGAAGAGGACGTTCAGGGGAGACCTCATCATTCTCTACAACTACCTGAAAGGAGGTTGTAGCCAGGTGGGTGTTGGTCTCTTCTCCAAGGCAACCAGCAGTAAGACAAGAGGGCTTGGTCTTAAACTCTGCTAGGGGAGGTTTAGGTTGGATATTAGGAAGAAAGTTTTTACAGAGACAGTCATCAGACATTGGGATGGCCTGCCCAGGGAGGTAGTGGATTCACCATCCTTGGAGGTTTTTAAGGTGAGACTGGATGTGGCACTTAGTACCATGGTCTGGTAACCGTGGCGGTGTTGGATCAAGGGTTGGACTTGATGATCTCGGAGGTCTTTTCCAACCCGGTCGATTCTATGATTCTATTCTGAGTGTTCCTATTAGCAGCCAAAGACCTATTATTTTGTCATCTTCATCTTTCCTTATGTCCTGCCTTTTCCCTATTGCTTGTAAATCCTAGTTTATTACCTGTTCACAGAGATGATGATCTGCGACTAATCTACTTTCCTCATTTTATTCCCATGCTACTTTTAAATGCATGTAAAATCAGAACTAAATATGTATTTCTCCAGTTAACTAAACTATGACAATTCTTTCTTATATTAATTTGCTCATATCCTATATGCCTTTCCCTTTTTATTTGATTTTTTTTTTTGGATTCTGTCTGGTATCAAAATGTCTGTATAATGCCTTACATAGTTAAGTTCAGTTTTGCTGAAGTCTTGTAAGTCTGTCATAATTATACCATCATGCTGAGGTAGAAGTCTGTTTAGATTATTTATCAGTTCCTGTTCGTTTTCTTTTTATGCATATGAAAGCAAATGATAATGAAAACTCTTTATTTTCCAGATCACTTTATTTCTTGTCTCTGAACCACAAAAGCGACCTGCATGTTTAGGTGACTTAACTGCAGGAGTATCAAAATGCCCAATCTTGAACATCCAGCATATCCAGCAGCTGCACTGCTTCACTTGGAAAGCTTGGTGCCTTGTCGAGAATCCCAGGTGTCCATGTTGCTGTCAATATTTGGAGAGGTAGTCTTTTTTATACTGTATGTTTGACTCGAACAAAGACATTCTGCTGTTTCAGAGGGGAAAATAGAAATGTAGGGGCATTTTTGTGATGTCATTGCGAACATACTTTGGTTGTCTCTTCGTTGTACTTTTGTTTTTTGTTACTCATACTTAGCATTACTGTGTGGCAATTGCATTCTAGTCCTTTAGGAGGTTGAAAGCTGTCTTGCAGCTGGAAGGATCTAAAAAACACACCTATGTGTGCCTTGATTTTGCCATGACTGTTCCATCTTTCCCAGTTAGTACCAGGGAGTCACTTCTTCCCTAGTCTAAAGTTTTGTTTGTATTTTTTTTTTTTCACTGTCAGTGTAGAAATTCTGTTTGGTTTTGACCTGTTAATCTAATATCTGAGTGCCTGAATTCTAAGTACATTAAGTTGGTCTGAGTCTTAGTAGTTCTGTGGCTGGTCACAAGATTCAGAAATCACTGCCTTGTTAATTGATTCTGTTACTACTTCAATAAGCTGTGGTAAAAAACTAATGGGGATTTTTATCTGCAAACCTGAAAGCAGTTGATATGTCTGTTTACGTTCAGCTAACAAAATGGAAATTAGTATCTGTTTCTGGTTCTGCATTTAATTATGGATGATGATAATACCATCAAATTACAGCATTCAAGTTTTATATATGTCTTACAAGCATAGTGGCAAAAACTTTTCTTGAAAATAGATACTTAAATTCTTGATAAATATGCAGGTTAGAGTACCTGCATATATTGTGCAAGACTGGCTTCAACTTGGATTAATCGAATATTATTGTTTTCCATAAAAACTATCCATTTTATTTTTGTATGCATTTTTAAGTCAGCGTACAAGATCATTAGGAATGAGAAAAACACAAAAATACTCGCCTGTTCAGAATGAAATAAAAAGAACAATTATTTTCCTTGTATGTAAGAAAAAATTACATGAAATATACAGCATCAAGACCATTAACTAACTAGATGTCTTATATCAAATATTGCATCATGAGAGAAGAGCCAGCTCCTTTACCACCTCCTCCACCATTTTTTTCTGTTTGGTGCTAGTGAAAAGAAAAGCAATTTGCATGAGTTAGGGTAATGTATGGCTTGCAATTTGTACTTCCAAGATTTCCTTTCAGTTATGTACTGTGAGTTACTCTCTGTTTCTGTTGTTTATTACAGCAGTTTCACTGGCTGTTGTGTGATACTTGATTCTTGTGAGTTATCCTCCCAGTATTTCAGTGAGAATGCAACATAAAACTTGATCTTTTGATAATTCCGTAATAATTGCTGTATTTTATATTTAATGCCTCAGTTTAAAAGATTACTTTTCTTTTGGAGGGAAACTTTATTGATAAATCCTTTATCCGTTGAATGAAAAAGAAGAATTGAAACAGCAACAACTTTTTTTTCCCCTAGCGTCAGCAGTTTAGTTTTCCATCCATTTTTATCTACGGACACACATCTAGTGGAAAGACTTATGTGATGCAAACTCTTCTAAACACATTACAGGTAAGAATGTTCACAATAGATATTGAATTTTCAATTTATTTATAACAGATGGTTTCTTGAAATAGCCTCTGCTTTCTGAAAACGGCTTGTTTTCTCAGCTCTTTCTGACTTCCTGATTCTTCTCCTCCACTTACTGTGCCATAAATGCATCACTCTTCTCACTAGTGCACTTAGGATAAAATGAAATTGAAGCTACTGAGATATATATATGTATCTATCTCATAATAACTTTTGTAAGAAAGTTTAAAAAAGATAGAAAAGCCATTTTTCAGCTTGTTTGCATGACTTAGCCTGAAATAGCTCCAGTGACAAGTATTGATGATTCCAGTTCAATCTGCAGTCACTTATGCTACACCTTTTTTTGAATCTTCTTGTAATTCTCCTTTAAACTAATTTTATGTGTATTCAAGAAAGAGTGAGAGAGTACTTGTAGAACAGTGAGAAGAATTAGCATTAGTGGATTTTTTGGTTTTTTTGTTTTGTATTGACAAACTCATTTTAATTAAATTCAGTTGGATGTGTCTTCGGAGCTTAAGCCTAATGAAGTTGTTAAAAGCATTCAGGGCAAACGTATCAAGCTGTACATGTTCGCTGAAAAAGAAAGTGAGTCTGAAATGGTGAAAATCACTGTCTGAACACCAGGCAATTGCCAATCTTTCTGATATGGTTAATTGATTTTGCAGACTTGTGAATGTTGTATTCATTGCAGTAAATCTGGTTAGTTCTTGTAGAAGCAGGAAAATGTAAAACTTTGAAAAAGAAACAATGCAGGAGTTCTAAAATGTTTAAGCAATGTTTCGTAGGAACAGTCTGTTTAATTCGTGAACAATAAATGACTATTCTTTTGCTTCAGCAAAGAATCAGCTCTAAATGGGAAAAGTGTGCTCATAACCCCTTTTAGTATTATCTTTTCAGAACTGATTTGAAAATACGAGTTTTGTGTACTTTATTCTAGATCCTTCAAACGCAGCTTGATATACATCATAAATTAAAACCCCTATGAAACAGGATGCCATTCACAATTTTGAATGTAATAAAATCAATTCTCCAGGTGTGTTTGTGTTTGCTAAGCTTGCCACTGCCAGGTCTTTTGCTGCCAGCCTGGATCTTGCTGTCCCATGGCAGTACTGTTGCTGCTTTCTCCTGGGTGAGCATCGCTTTCAGAAGTGCTGGGACTAGATGTTCAATTTCAGCGTTGCCATCCAAGTCAAACTTCCTCTGGATTCTTGCTCTTAGAAATATAGTGCAGGAGTGAGTAAGATATAGGTCAAGGAGAACTCATAATGCAGATGATGTTGAAGTACGTGAAGTGGAAACCACTGAGTTTTGAATTTGGAGCCTTATGTTCCTAGGAAGCTAGGACTATAAACTATATTCCCGTCAATTGCTAAGGAAGAAGACTAATGTTGGCCACTGGGGGATGACTTAAATCCTTCATTAATACTGGAGTTGTGTGTTGCTAACCCGAAGTAGGAACTTTGTCATGAACAGACTTATTTCAACTGCAAGGGCTGCAGGTAGAGAAACCTACTCTTGTCTTTAAACACCATATGAGAATCTGAACCGTGTTAGAAGTAGTGGGTCATTGTAGCTGAATGTATGTTTCTTGGAAAAATAGTTATCTTGAGGAATGATGTAGACAGCTACAGCCAAAAGTCCATGTCAGTCCCTCTCTGGTCAGAGCTGGCTAAATAGTTAATCACTGGGTTTTTTCCACTTCTGTGGTCCTTCTTTTTTTCTGTTAGTGAATGTTATGCTCATGCTAGTTTTATCCTCTGTTGTAATTTTCCCAAAACGTTATGAAGTCCTCCTAAGTTGAAGGATGTCAGAAATTTCCATCTAAACCTGTTTGTGTTTTTGTCAGTCACGAACTTCAGGGATTTAAATCCAATGACAGGTGCCTACTTCACTCTTAAACCATGAATTTCCACTTGTGTGTACTCATAGCCCTGATACTTTTGGCTTGTCTGGAGTACACTTATCTGCAGGACTGGATTTTATGCAGAAACCCCCGTCATTAAAAATTCTGCAGAGGGAGAAGAGTAGAAGACAGGGGTTATGATCCTCTTCCGTGCAGTATCCTTTCATGCAGTGCTCACAGCGCTGTGCTACCCACTTGCAGCATATCCAAAGATGTGGCCTGGCCCTGGCAAGCAATAGGATTTAAGCAGCAACTCTCCCTGCAGAACTTCCTTTTGCCAAGTAGAGGTGTCTCCTATGTAATGTGGTGGTGTGAATCACATCTGAGACACTCGGCACTCCTTCTGCTATGGAGGTGCAGCACTTCGCATAGCTGCTTCAGGAGATGTAGCCCCTTTCTTTTAATGGTGTTCAAAATCATAAAAAAAAGCTTTTTATTGTATGCTGGTGAGCGGATTGCCAGCATATACCCACACTTCCCCACATCTGCTGACTCATATGCCATATATTGTATTTTACATAGAAAGACTGGAATGAAGTACTTGTTGTTTTTTTTTTTGGTTTTTGTTATAGAGAAACGCATTGCTGTATCCCAGTGACTAATGTTTCCCAGAGGTTTTAATGTTAAGTGTGAAAAAGAGCATATGCTTTACCAGAGATTATGGAGCTATGCAGATAAACTGTTTTTTAAAAACATCTTTTTTTGCCTTTTTTAGGTTTGAATACTGGTACTATTTTGTAGTTTGTAGTGTCTTCTATTTAAAGGCAAATGACAGTAGCTTTTCAATATTAGTAAGTCAATACTTACAATGTATCTCATACTCTGCTTTCTTCGCATGCTCTTTGCTCTGCAAAGATCTGGTTTTCCAAAAATGTTCTGCACAATCATGCTGAACAAGAGTCTAATGTAGAAGCTTATAGTTTATATTTGTATGCGCTGAATGCCAAAAACATTCTAGGTAGTGTACTCCTAGATTACTCTCTTTGTAATATGTTTGAGACATCTGTGTTATCTAGACATTGTAATTTGTACCATTTTACTGTAATGTGTTACAATTGTCTAAATTTCTTTGAACTAAATGCTGTTTGGTTTTCTTTTTATGTGTTGCTCAAAATTTTTAAACATAGTTAAAAGATAGACCATATGTTTCATTTTTAAACATATTTAGAAGATACACTGTTCCATTTGAAGATTCATCAAATCTATCTTAACTTTGTAATAGATAATATTTTGACTAGGTATATAACTGATGATGGTTTTTTTACAAGTTTTTTTGGTTTGTGCTCTGTTTGGTTCTGTTTCATCGATTGTGTCATCTGGAAGAGAAAAGTGATTCTGGAGTATTTACACTGAAGAAGCCAAATAAAGTTGTGTTCTCTTCTTTTTACTCTTCAGCTTCCTCATGTGTTTGTGAACTGTGTGGAATGCTTTACATCACGACTTCTTTTAGAAGAAATTCTCATCCAGTTGCAAAGCTGTTCTTCTGAAACAGAACCAGCCTCTCCTGTGCCTTGCGATACTTTCAATGACTTTGTACGTCTGTTTAAACAGGCTCTTGTGAGTCGAAAGCTTCAAGATCAAACATTGTACATTGTAAGTAATTTAATTTGATGTCCAGTTTTGTTCCTGTTAAGAGGGAGTAAGTAATTGTTATTGATAATTTATATGTGAAATGCGTGCCTTATAGAACAGTTTTCACACAATTTCTGCGCAGACCTCATTCAGACTCTGTTGATAGTGGTTAGATTCAGTTGGTTTACAGGCTTTAGGGGAGGTTCTCTATTTTTCCTGCTTTCAGAATTTTTTCTACACAAGAGCTGTGTAGCATAACTAACAACATAAATTATACCTAACATTTAAATTGGGGATGTAATAGTGTTACAAAGTCTGTAAATGCAGAGAGCCTGAATTTGTTTTATTCTTAGTAAGTCATGCATATCTGTTTCCTTGTGAAAACAGCTTCACAGATGAGAAAGCAAAGGTGGGGAATAGGGCAGAAGGGAATTAAGGAGTATGCAAATGACAAGGCTTGGTTGGCTAGAATAGGTTCAAGTTAGAACTTATATTAAGGAACTAAAATCCATATCTTCCTCTGTAAAAGTTCTTTTGAGATCTTACTTGTTCAGCTACACTTGTGGCTCTCAGAGGCAAGAACTGTAGTTTTAAAGTTAAGATGGGAAAAAAAGACTGCAGTGAAAAAAAATGATGATATACTCAAATGGAATAAGCAGGCAGCCTGCAAGAAAAATAATCAGATTTTAGATTGCAGGAATGATTGAATCAAGGTAGTACTAAAAGTTAGGATTTGTTTTTGGTTTTCTTTTTTAACTGTGATAATCTTAACTACGTAAAGGGGTGTAACAGCATTTATCGTGCCAGGAGATGAACGTAGAAACACATTCCAGTCATACAAGAGGTCCGATGAAAGGACAATATGAAGGCCATAGTACTAGTGATGTGTAAATGAATATATACATTGTGGACCTGCAAAAGATATGGACTGACATTTCAGGCCAGTAACAGGAAATAAGGGTTTTTTTAGAAGAGGTGAAATTGGTTATTTAAGAAAACATGAAAGTGGTTCAAGATTGAGAGCTTAATGACGCTGTGTAATCACTCTACATGTTTCCCACAGCAATTGATGTGCCCATAATGCTTTGGGGTTTTTTTGCAGTCAGACAAGAAGTCCATAATTATACTGATCATTCTTCATTCTGTTTCACAGGTTATAGTTAAGTAAGTTTTCAATTCCATTTAAAAGTATTTCACCACTGAGTTAAATAACTTCATGCTATGTTTAGTGGAAACAGTACTATCTCATAGTTTCCTACAAGTCACAAAGTTAATAAATTTGATGTATTTCTTAGAAATTGAATGAAGGAAAAAATGTACCACCAGCACTTAAAACAGATAAGAAGTTATAAATAGACAATTCATTTAATTTAGCATCACAAAAATGGTATTGATATTATTCAGCAATTCCATAAGGACAAAATTTATCTCTCTAATAACCTTTAGTGAGTTTCACAAAATACTTTTTATAGTAAAATTTTACTTTCAAATTAGTATTTGGATTAAAAAACTGTTCTATATCAGTAAAAAATTCTTCGTGTATACTATATAAATTGGCATCAATCAGAAAACTTGAAAGTTCTTGAACAAGTGGTTGTAGAAAACAAACCATGAAATAACTATAAAGGTTCAGTTCATGAAAATAGTTGTTGCATCAGAAGAATGAAGTATTAAATTAGTATTTCAGTTCCTTTCTTCATGGGAACAGACAGGAATGGGAGAAATCAATTCATGTTGATCAACCTGTGTCATCTGGATTTGTTGTAGAGTGTTTTAAACTGAGGCTGATGGAAGAACCAGCATGCTGGTAACATAAACTGGCAATGCTAACTCATTCTATTTCATTTCAGTTGTAAATAATGTACTATTTCAGCTCAATTAACTCCGAGTAAATGAAGATAAATGTTTACTTTCAAGCAAAGAATCCTTAATGTTTCTCTTAACCCAAGTATGGGTGCTGAATGCTTGTGATTACTTATGCAAAATGAATTTATTTATTTTAACTACCTGAAAAATTGGAGCAGATATAACTTGTAGTCATTCAGGCATTTACAATATTTAGCACTTTACAGAAGTAACAAGCTGCTGTTTTTAGTGTAAATGAGCAGCCAGTTCTAAATGTATAGTTGTTTTAAAAAATGGAAGGGTGACAGGTCTGTTTTGACACTAAAGAATAAGGCATAGACTCATAGGCCTGGGGGTAGACTGTTTCTGTGAACTATTTGACACCCTCCACAAGCCAGGGTCACAGTGTATTTTCTGCTATAGAAACTGTGGTTTGTTTCCCATTTGACTAAAAAGTATGATCTATTTTAAGGTCAAGACTTAAAGCTTTCTGTTTGGTAGCTGCTTGTCACTGGATCCAATAAGCAGTATTTTATTAATAAAAATATATAGCCTCTGTTTGGTCGGTTGTGTAGTACAGTCTTCATTCCTGAAGTCATTTATTATATGAGCCAAACACAGATGTCAATATAAAGTCATATATTGTCTTGTAGTTTTAAATAAATTCCCGAGAAGCGTGAGATATTGTTGCAGATATACTGCTCCTCCAGGTTTGTATGGTGGGATTTTTGAATAATATTTTCATAAAATGCTTGGTTGTCCACATAAAATTCTTTTCCTTACTGTGGGCAACATAAATGATAAATGTTGTTAAGATTTTGGTGGAGAGAGGATATGTGAGAGGATATGTAATATGATAGAAAAATATAATTTTCTAGGGACCTAGAGTTTTTCTTTCAACAGCAGTAATTCAAAAGAAGTAATGAACTTCAGAATTTAGATTTATATTGCAAATAGTAAATAAACCACAGAAGATGTATTTCTGTTCTTTTTTTTCATTCTTGCCACGATTTTAAGTGTACTGAGAATACACATTTTTTTTCCCCAGAGGATAACCATGCATGTTTTTGTGCTTCCATTTTTATTCTCCAGGCTCCAATATGTTAATTTAGCTTACAGTGTTTCCTGTTTAAGCTGTACATATGCTATGTATCTGTTACTGCTATGTGAGGTTTGCATGCAGTAAATCCTTTAAATTTCTAGGCTGCAAACTATGGCAAGAGAAGTTGCTCTCAAAATTCAGTTCAGTGAATTCCAGGTGATAGCTAATTTCTTCTAAAATATCCGCCCTTGCTTGTTTCTGAAAAATAATTCCGTAGTGGGAAAAGAGAACTCTCCTAAGAGTAAACATGTAGTTACAGTGCTACAGTACTACATGTAAGTTTGAAAAATAATAAGAATTTTGGACAAAAATTGAGCTCTCAGTTGTTGATAACGATATCATGACTTTGTCAGTGGTATTTCTGACTGGTATACTTCAGTATTAATTCTTACTGC
Organism: Cephalopterus ornatus; assembly: GCA_013396775.1. Lineage (NCBI taxonomy): Eukaryota > Metazoa > Chordata > Aves > Passeriformes > Cotingidae > Cephalopterus > Cephalopterus ornatus. Next base: position 53,742 of record VZRE01008436.1, on the reverse strand, counting down.
CATAAGGCATGGGAACGTTGCTTGTCTGGGGATTATATCTTTTTTTGGATGCAGAGCTACTTGGGCTTCCTGGAAGCACATTTGAAGCAATTCAGCTTCCAGCAGCTAAGAATTAATTTTAAGTCTATGTGAGAGCGGAAGTCGACATTGTCTATATAATATTGTTTTGTTGAAAGGTACTGGATAGAGCAGAACAGCTGAGGGAAATGGAAGCAAACATCCTGCCAGCATTTCTTAGGCTTCAAGAGTTGGTAAGTATCTGGAAAAAACCATATGTGTCCTGCATATTGAAAGCAACTGAACATGTGGCATCTGTCCATCTAGACTCGTAGATCAAGATAAGTGATTCCTTAGAGAAGAAAAGTTGCAAAATTAACCCTTGCCCCCCCAAAACAGTGATCAAAACTAGAAACCAAACCAGAATTTAAACACTGTCAGGTTTTTATTATCCTTTTTTTTTTTTTAAATTGGATTTAATGGTATATTATTTTACAATATCTGAGGTGTTGTAGATTCTTTTGAGGCTGGTGTCAGATACATGCTGTCTTTTCTAGATTATTTTTTTATTTTTAAGAATTAGGTTTTCAGTAGACTACCAGCTACTTTCGGTGGAGCTGCACAGCTCAGCAGCTGTGAATGTGCTTTGTGTTGGTAGAGAGTTTTTTACACTTCTTCTGGAATTGCACCACAGTGAGTTTCTGATTGGAGTAAACCACTGTGTGTCTCCCTTTCTCACTTCTGAAGCATCCAAGCTTTTTGCCTTGGAATATGGAAGAAATGGTGCGTTCTCTGAAAAGAAGCTGAAGACAAAACCAGAAGATGCTATTACTTTGAAATGTCTGAACATCTAAATAGCTGAAATTATACTTATCTTGAGACTTTTGTGTGATGCTCTTAATCTTCTGGTGGCACTGATTCTCTATTTACTGAATGATTCGCAGCTGTGTTCTTAATCCTGGCAGCTGGTGCATTTTCAGGCTCTTTTTGTCTGTTCTGGCCGTGTTCTGGACTTTACTGCTCTTGAAGCAGAAACAACCTGTTCTGCAGAGAAAGGAGGAAAGCTTGGGTCTATGATTGCTGTTCAGGGACCAAAAAACCGTAGACTAAGACTTAAATATGCCAGAGAAACACCCTTCAAATTCAAAACTAACCTCCAGATAAGTTTGTCAGCTTTCTTGAATGCTGATGTTTCCGTTGCTTAAATTCTGGATTCCGGACTGAGGCTTTCTAAAACTCTTGTGCAGCTAATGTTGCAGAGGAATGTTGGAGGTGCAGATCTACTCCATTGCTTCCTTTCCTGCAGTGAAAGGAGACAAGAAATTCCATTAGTAGTGAGGGATTTCACAGAACTGGAGAATTACTGATGAAGAATAGGCCATTGGATGCTTGTGTGAGGATTATGGTGGAAAGTACTGAAGTATTTCATATTGAAAGATCAGTCAGGAACTGAACTGAACATACCTTAGTACTTCTGTCAGCTAAAACAGTAGATCTGGGAGAGGACCACAATTGAAAGAAATCTACAGAAAGATGCTTTCTTGTTAAAAGGAAAAGAAAATTTCATAAAAACAGAGGAAGAAGGAACAGTAAAGAATATGGGTGGGTGCAACTGCAGCAAGAAGTGGGAAGAGTAAGTAAAAGAAGATTCTCCCTCAGTTTCAGGGAAGGGAATAGCATTTAAACTTTTCTTTCGGGTCATTCACAGCTCATATTCACAGCACTGTCTAGTCAATCAGGTTCCTTCCTTTTGTTTTATTGAGGTGCCTCAAAAGTTTTCTAATGTCTTTCTTGAAGAACTGTATTTAAAAGCATCTTTCGTTGTGCAGAATTTCTACTGTGGTTGCAAAAACCTTGCAAAAAGGGAGAATGACACATCATCTTCAGACACAGTTTCGTATTAAATAACTAATATTTTGAAGGGTGACTGAAATAAGGAATATTATTTTAATATGTTTTGTACCTATTGACCAAAACATCAAACTTAAGGTAGGTAGTTTGTCAATAAAAACTTGGTTAAAAAGAATATGTTACTATGAACAGCTGTTGTTGGTAACTAGTAAAACAGTTGAGAGAGTAAACAGGTAATACAGCATTTTTGTTTTGGGATGTGTGTGTTTGTTTTTAAAGACCAGATTACCTCTGAAATAACAGAGAAGAGAGCTTGGTTTCAGAAGTGCTGAGCTTTCCTTTGCTTCTTAACTTTTCCTGTTTGCTCTGAAAATCTGGGTTTAATTGCCAAAGTAAAATGCTCCCTTAATTTTGGGAGTAAGGGGTGGAATATATTAGGTATTGTGTAGTACCAGAGCTGTACCACCCCGTGGAGCTTATATGTCAGTGAAATGGCAAAGGATGCAGAGAAATATCGTATAATTATGAAAATTTGCAAATGTATGAGCTGCTTGATTAGGCCAGCTGAAGCTTTATTACTATGCTAGTAATTTGTATTAAACTGTAAATTTGATGATTTTTGTGGAACAGAAAAGTCACAATAATAATTTTTCTCATTGATGCTCTAACATGCACTGTTATTTTGTTCTTTCTCTGCCTGTCACTGTCTCTTTCATTTTTTTTCTCCTCCCTCTACAGACTGACAGTAATGTGACAGTTGTCCTGCTCAGTGAAATAGTGTGGGAACTGTTCCGTCCAAACGTGGGATGCTTTGATCCACTCACTTTGTATTTTCCTGATTACAGCATAGGTAAATTAATTCTTAAATCTGCTTTTCAGGGATTGTATAATACTTTGTCAAAGAAGGTTTAAAATTTTTTTCCATGTTTATCGGGGGGCCTTTTGCAGAATCCAGAATATGTAATAGCTGCTGGACGGTGAAAGTCTATATTCACACAACCTCCAAAAGAGTTGTCTATTTCCACTTGCCAAAATATCTCAAAGTAACATTTTGGTTCCATTGTATTTGCTGGTTCTTTAAAGCAGTGTAGTTTTTGGTGGGTTACATTGGGGTGTTTTTAAATGTTGATTATAGTTTGTTTTTCCACTTTTAAAATGTGATCAGTTTATTAAGTTGGCTTTAAATAAGCAAAATTTATTTTTGTTTAAGCAGGACATCTGCAGAAGATCTTATCTCAGAATCATCCCCCAGAATATACTGCAGATTTCTATGCTGCATATATTAATATTCTGCTTGGTGTCTTCTACATGGTCTGTAGGGACCTGAAAGAACTTCGGCATCTGGTGAGATGAGCTTCTTTAGAGTTGCTGTTTTGGTTTGGGGTGTCTTCTGCCAAATGGGCTCTGAAAGTCTCGATTTATTGTTGAATATGAACAAAATTAAAATCAGAGAATTTAATGGGTTGCTTTAGAAGGGGCCTTTAAAAGTATCTAGTCCAGCCCCTCTGCCATGGACAGGGACACCTTACACTAGACCATGTTGCTCAAAGCTCCATCCAGCCTGGGCTCGAACACTTGCGGGGATGGGGCATTCAAGTTTCTCTTGGCAGCCTGTTTCAGTGTCTCGCCACCCTCATTGTAAAAAATGTCTTCCTTATATCTAATGTAAATCTGCCCTCTAAGAATGTGTTAGCTCAAAACACAGTTTCCCTAAAAATCCGTACCAAAGGTTGCAGTTGTTTGGGTGGCTGTAAAGGGCTTCCAGTGCTGCATGGTTTTCTGCTAATATGTTGAAGGTATTTGGAAAAAGGATTTTAATCATATATCAATTGAATAATGTAAATAGACTTAAGAGGAGAAAAATGACAGTTATGTGATGGTGGCCTTTGCATAAGAAAAGCTTAATAGCAGTTACAAGTAATTAGCTCATCAGATTTTTTTTAAAATAAGTGTACTCCATACGGGGAAATTTTACAAATGGCCGGTGAACAAATCAGTGCTAGAGCGATGATCTGAATGTTCTGCCTCCGTTTCCCTTGGGAACATGTTGCTGCACTTCATCTGAACTTAACTATTAACCATACAGGTTTTGTATTTAAATGAGGTTGCTGGAGACACAAATAGAAACCAGGGTCACAGTTCTTGCAAACGTGTACTTGAGTGGCTCTGCTTATGAGAATTTCGTTAGCTTTAGATACTCTCTTTGTGTGTTTGTGAAATACCAATATTATGAAAATACGTATTTAATTGGACCCTAAATTCTTTTGTGATTGACAAATCTCTTCTCTAGAAGATAGTGACAGACAGGTACAACTGACTGTAGGCTTCTGAACAACTCTTCACTGTCCAGTAGAGACCCTAAATGTGTATGCCAGTATGTGTGATTATTAATAATACATTTTGGAATTTTATTAGATTTATATATGGAAGTTACTGGAATAATATTAGATTTATATATGGAAGTTACTGCATTGAGTTTTGTATACTAACACAGATTTATTAAAGTGTACTAGGGCAAAAGGAAAATGAAATCTGAGGATTGTTATTTTATTAAATTCTGTGTGATGTTGATTTAAGCATTTCCTAGATTACAGTGTTGTCAAAAATCTCTCTTACTTTAGGCAAAAGGAGTTCGTTTGAGTATGGAATGTGTTAGCAGGTTTTTTATGGTTGCTTGTTTTTTTCAAATAAATAATTTCTGCTTGTGTGCACCTATGCGTGGCAGTTACATGTTCTTCTACTGCAGAACATGCTAAACTGCTCCTGGAATGGAAAGTTTTTTTCTAAAAATGAAGGGAGTAAAAAAAGTTTGAAGACATTTTTATTGCATTTATAATGTTAAATAATTATGTTAGTTTAAAAAAAAAAGCAGCCCCTGAGTACAGTAAACAGATTTTGCTGAGCTCAAAACCAAGTAACCTGTGATAAATTACTTGTGTTTGAATGTTAAAGTATCGAAATGTTGCCATGTTTTGCAGTGTATTGTTTCTAAGCAAGTGGCATAATTATTGACCAAAAAAAAAAACTTGTTGGTTTTGCAAAGGAATGATTTACTCTTCTAAGTTATGTTCTGTAGCTGGATCAAATATATAGTACCTTTTTAATACATTGAATTTTTTTTCTTTATATAGGCAGTGCTCAATTTTTCTAAGTACTGTGAACCGGTGGTCAGGGGGGAAGGTAAGCCTCTGTCTTTTATTTGAAAGACCAAGGGATGTTCTGTGGGTTTTGTGGAGAACTTTGCTTTGATCCTCACAGTGATTCCTTGGGTCACAACAGCATTGCTTTTTCCAGTTGCACCCAGCTGGAAGCGTTTGCAGCAGAAGAAGTAGATGGTATTTGGTGGTGTTTTTTAAGGAAACAGAGGTTGAAATACCATTAAAACTTTCCTCCCCTCTGTAAATCCTTCTCCTCACTCACCCACTGGGACTTCTGCAATGTAATGGAGTAAGTAATTTCTCTGTCAAGGCTAAGAGGAGAAACTGGGAGGAGAGGTTTTGTCAAACTGACCCAGATTATCTTGGAAGAGCCACAGAGAAACAGCCTTGCATGGCAGCATGCACTTGTTGGATGGGTGCTAATGGTGCATCATCCTAAAATAGAGTCAGCATATTTGATTGTGTCATTCCTGTGACTGTTCAGGTGTCTGGGGTGAGTTTAGTGTTGTGTGAGTTAAGTGTTTAACAGAGTTGATTCTGGCTTCATGCAGCAAATGAACGCGACACCCGCAAACTCTGGAAAAATATTGAACCTCATCTGAAGAAGGCAATGCAGACTGTTTATCTCCGGGAAATATCCAGGTAATCTGGGGGGCCCTTGCTTGTTTGCTTTGTTGAGGTTGCTGTTTTTAACAAGCTTCCTCTCTAAATATTTCTCCATTATGTTTCATGGCTAGCATTTCTTTTTTGCTAGATGTGACCTTTTTTCTTTAACGTGCATTTCTTTCTTGCCATCTACTGTTAGAAGTAGCGTATCTCGGGAGGAAGTTTAAACGACATGGTATTTGTAGCATATAATGGATTCAACCAGTAAAGCAGTGGCAGCAGGTTGTGTTCTCCTTTTCACTGATGACCATGCACATAGATCCATTTTCTGTAATGTATGAAAATGCCAAGCACGGGAATCCATCACCACAATATACAGACACAGTTTAAAACACACTCGTAAAGTTGGCTCGGTAGATCCTCACTGTACCAAGGATGCATGCACACCCCAAAATTCTTGAACCATTACAGATTTTGAATGTCTGTGGTTTTTAGCTTTGTGTGGAGAAGCTAGGTTTGTTTACTGTGCTTTCTTACTTTCTCTTCCGAGGGCAAAATTTTTCTTACATGGAGTTGCCATTTTTGGCAGCATTAAAAGCTGATGTCCTGCTAATGGGCTGTTTCTCTTGGTAGATTCCTTGTTTATTTTTGTCAGTTGACAGACTGCTAGAAAAAAAAGATGGTGGTGTTCATCTTCAGTGCTTATAATTGGCTTAGATTTAATTTTTTCTCCATCTGTAAGATGAGTGATTCTGATGTTACACCAGGTAAAGAGAGATAATTTAGTATTGCTTGATTTCTTTATCTTGATAAAAGCATACTGATTTCTTCCCTTTGAATGTCGTTGAGGCCACAGAGTATTCTGGTGACTGAACCTGAGTGTGTAGTAGAAATCTTTGCTAATCTTTTAGAAAAGTGATCGTGCCTTCAAAAAGAGAATTGATTTTATTTTATACAAGCTTGACTTCATAGTACAACGAGGCATTTTTCTGTTTGCCTCAAATATTTATTTGTATTCAATATTGATCATCATTACAGAGTCTACTTGGGATCTTCCTGACTTTTTACACTCTGTAATTGCCTGCTCTAATTAGGGTGTAATAAAAGATTATGACACAAAATAGCTTATGAATTGTTTCCAAATAACTGATTTCCCTCTTTACAGTTTTCTTTGATTATAAATTTGAGCTTAACTGGGTTTTTATTAGAAATTTCAGCTTTCTGTATAGTGGTTCTAGAATTTACCTCTGTGCACCAGTAAATGCTTGAGGAATTAAAATCACTGTATCAGTTTTTCTGGCCACAGAACTGTGATAGTCTGGATTTTTCTTGAAGCTGTAATTTGTAGCAATAGAATTTTGCTATCAGCTGTTGTGCTACCTGAAAATGAACTTTTTTTTTTCTGCCAGTAAAACAGATGTTGGTTAAAACCTTATCTCATTGATAATTTGGTTGGTCATTCATTATAATTTGAGTGTTACCTGAGCTGTCATTACACTGTTTTCAAAAGTCTTATGGCTGATGAACCCTGTTCATAAAGAAGTTTAAAAAGCAAACCAAAACAGCAATGGTGCTTTAAGAACCGTTTGGTTTTTTTAATCCCTTTGTGATATACAAAATGATCCAAAATATGAAATTTTGAGAAATGTTATTCCTTAAGGGAAGAAATTTTGAAGTAAAATTTTTTTCTATCGTTCAGTAAAACACCAAACTGCTGCAGACATTTTTCACTGACAGAATGATCCATCTGGATGTCTTCAGAGTTTTTCAGTGAATATTGCTTTGGTTTTTTCATAAACTTCGAAGTTACATTATGAAGTAGTTATAGTATTGTTCTCACAAACATAAAGAGTTATTAAGCAGGTTAAAAAAATCAAAACTGTTGGTATTTTTACTTTTTATCCAATTTTGCATTTTTCTTGAAACTTGGAATGTTACTGATATTTGCTCACTGGTGGTAGCTGGATGGAAGGAAGTTGGTATTTTACAATTAGCTTTTTTACTTTTGTACCTTAATGTAACGTTATTTTTTGCCTTTCTTTCTTTTCAAGCACGCGTAGTCTGCACATTATTTGAAACTTCTGTGTGAGGTAGTAAGACCTCATATTTTTAATTATTCTCTTACTAACTGCACCCTCGCCAGGGTCACGAAATTAAAATATACCAAGCAGATAGTTTTCTGTAAAAGACCGACAAATACTTAATCTTTATTTATTTGCATTGTCTGTCTTTCAGCTCGCAGTGGGAGCGCTTGCAGCATGATGATGGAGAGCCTGGGCAGTTGAAAGGTATCAAATACAGTAATTCTGTAGGGACTTGTGGTGTGAAATGTGAGCTTATCAGTTTGTCTTGGTTGTTATTATCTGAGAACATATGAGTGAAAGTACATAGACGAGGCCACCTGTCATGTTTTTTGAGAAGGTGTTCTACAAAGGGCTATTGCTATTTTTCCCTTTGCCATGTATCCTAGGAGTAATCTTCCCTAAGATCCTTTGTGGGTAGAAGCAGACTTTGTATGTAAGAACGGATGAGGAATGGGCTGACCCCTCCCTGATGGTCAAACCTCCATGTGCACACGTGTGTCCAAGTGGGGAGAAGACAATGTTATATGTGGTGTCTTGCACTAGATTGGCACATTCCTAAACAAAGCAACTGCCCTGTGTCATGATTTCTTGGCAAAGAGAAATGTTAGAATCAGAAGCATTCTCCCTGTTCTTTCCGTGGACATGTGCAGCTTTGTTGATTTTATACATCAGGCAAGTTGGAAAGTCAAATCTCAATATATCTGTCAGCCTTCATTTACAATTTAGGAAGGAATACTAAATTAAAATACTAAAACAAAATACTTATTTTCCTGGTAATGGCATTTAGTCATGGTCTTTGGATCAGTTTGTAGCCTGGCAACACTTTTTATCATACTGTTTTTCATTACATAATTTCTAAATTAGATAGTAGGTAAAATAGCCACTTATTTTTTAAAATTGTATTACGTTAATTGCCATCATCAAACTGTTTCCTGTATTTGCTTTATGGTCAGTGATTTTTTGACATGGTTGCCCAAAGGAGTTTGATTCAGAGTGTTCTTATTAAACTCCCTCCTTCCATGTCCAAATGATCATGAAATACTTTTACACCTGACAACCTCAAAAAGGGAGATTTTGCTTAACATAATTTCTCAGACTTTTAAGTGTATGTAGTAGGTAAAATTGTCATGTTATTAAATGGCATTTGATAATAACATGCTTAAAAAGCAATTATAATAAATGTTACTCTGGGTCTAAGTAAGTAGATAGTTCAGTGTGTGATGCAGTATTGTCTGACCAGAAGAATGGAGTAAAAATAGATATTTCTGTATTAAACTGAATTGTCTATGTGTAAGAGTTTTTTTGGAGTTACATTGTATAATTAACATGCAATGCAAAAGAATCTCTTGTAAATTGTACTAAAACTGCTGTTCTTTTATGCCTAGACAAGAGGAAATTATTACTAGCTGTCATCTAGGATGCTTCTTGTCACGCTGCAGGCACTGAATCTTGACTTTTAAACATGTTTTATTCCTTGATCTTTATTTGCTGGTATTTGTGGATTAAAATAAAAGGGTACAGGTGCTTTACAAAAAAACAAACTGTTGAAGTAGAAACCTGTGAGCAAAGAAGGCACAAAGAGACCCTTTAATGGTCTCCACAGTTAGACAGCTGATTAATAAGGTGGTTTGATGTTGCTATTCTTATGCATAAGCTGTGTAAAACAAGAGCAGGGGACTGTAAAGGTAAAAAATACAAAGTAAAAGTAAAAAAGAGGGAAGGCAAATACTCACTAGACTGCAGTTCTTGTGTTTTAATGTATGGAACTTTCATCTTAATTAAGTATACATGTAGCAGGCAAGGCCAACCGGATGAAATTTAAAATTTTTAAAACATTTTCTGTAGGAGATAAAAGAGTGGCTAAAAATTGTGAGATGAACTGTTTTTCAGAAGTGCAGCACCGCTGCCGTCTTCACCATGCCAGCCCTGTTCCTAGATGAGCTGTTTGGCGCAGTCTGGAGCAGTCTGAAGGCTGAGCCTCGGAGAAAAGCTTTGACACTGTATTTAAATACATCTCTTCATCTGCCCTGCTTGCCGGAGAAATTACCTTAAATGAAAGTAGCCTGGAATTATTTATATTTTTTTAGGAAGATTTATCAATCTCCAATGTTCAAATACAGTTTCTGAGTCCTAAAAGGACTCAAAAAGATTGTTAGTTTTGTTTAGCTTTGTGCCCTTCCCTGAATTTGTGTCTGTGATAAAGGGATTGAGAAAGTAGCCGTATTCACTTAGTTACAGGAGTAGAGCAGGAGAGAAGGAAAAGAAGAAGAATGCAGACAAGTCTAATTTGAAGTTTGTGGGTGTTCAGACTGGGTTTTGGTGACTCATAAACTGTTTGTTTATTTTATAGGACTTTCTGCACATACACATGTGGAACTTCCTTATTACTCCAAATTTCTCCTAATAGCTGCTTACCTTGCCTCCTACAATCCTGTTAGGACAGATAAGAGATTCTTTCTTAAGGTAATGAGATTTATTACTTAGTGCTGCTTACTGGATTCCTGCATACTGAATTTCCTAGTTTGAAACTCTTCAGCTGTTCATTTTGAGCTGTTTCTGTGTGCTTCATTTGGTTTGATCTTTTGTTGTTCACTTACTGTGATTGGTAATGATCACTTAGTGATTGTAAGGGTCTAATAAACCTGACTTCCTCTTCGTGTCAAAATGTGTGTTAACATAGTTACAGCAGAAGTACTGTGCTTTTGTAAGCTGCTGTTGCTCTGTTTGGAAAATATTTTAGTGGAGTGTCTGCAGTGGCTTGAGGTATAAGCCACGCTTCAGTTTTCAGGGTAAGGTACAAGCCACAACTGCTGTGGCCTTTAATGAGGTAAAATGACATAGTGCATTGCTAACTTAATTTATACAGTTTTAAGCTTCTGGAACAGAACCATACAAACAATTGATTTTGCAGAAGATGTGCCATTAGCTGGTATGTGTTGTGCTGATACTGTGGTAATACATGTTTTAGGATGAATGAAGTGTAATTAGGCTTTTATGCATTTTACCAATTATTACAGTATGCATTGATATATGCGTGTGTGTATGAATGTATGGTATTCACTTTGGATTGGTGTAAGCAGTTGAAGAAAATGATAAGACAAATTTGTAAACATATGATTGTTTGAAGAAAACAGAAATTCGTAGATACATTTTGAGAAGTTACTGCAGTTCCTAGTGATGCTATATTAGTATGGTTTTAGTTTAAATTTAGTTTCAATATTGGTTTTATGTTTCTGGTATGATCTTACTGAAAGTTTGTAGGTGTTTCACCCTTGTAGTAAGTGTAATTAGACAAGTTTTCTTTGTGGGCAAGCTTTCTACTTTTCACTTGGCCAAAGCATTTTCTTTCTTAGAGATTTATTTGCTGAGAAAGTGAATTTTTCATATCAGCCTTGGACCTCAAAGAAACAGGAAATCTTATAAGAGTCAAGTCTGTAAAGCATGTTATCAAAGTGTGCCACATCTTTCTTGTTTGTGTTCACTGAACAACCTTCTCAATTTAATTTTTTTCCTTTTTCCTTTTTTAGTATCTCATGAGTTAATTTCCACTCTTGCACATGAACCCAGCTACACCTTTGTACAATAAACATGAGCTTCTAAGTTTTTTGAAGCAGGGACCTTGAAGGTATTTTGATCAGTGCTAGAAGGTATTTTTCCCAAGAATTGGTGAAGCAGAAGCTACCATGTTTGCTACATGTGTCATCTGGTAGCAGTTAGCCCTTCAGCAGGTCTGAAGTTGGATTTCAGAAATAGCTACATCTTAAACCCCAACAAAATCAACAACTTTTGGGTGGGGTTTCAAGCTGAGTGTTTTTATGCATCATGTGAACAGTGGAAATAGAGTATGGTTTTTATCAGGTTTGTGATGAGATTCAGAGCAGGTTACAAAAAAGTATCTTCTGGAGTGATTTAACTAAGGATTAGTAGACAACAAAAGAGATGCAAACAAAAAGAGGTCCATTGAGCTGCTAATCTGCACTACTCTCTAGGTGCTGGGCTGTGCCACACCTAAAAATAGTCCCAGTTTGTGGCAGCCTGGAATGCTTCCCAGCAAAGCAGGGAAGTGATAATTGACATCACTGCTCTTATGTGAAAATTTGAACTTCGCAGAAGATTGAGAGAAAAATATGAAGCTGGTTTGGAAGGTAGTCTTTAAAACAAGAAAGAATAGCGATAGGTATATGTGAAGTCTTTAGCAGAAAACAGCATTAGAAGCTAATTGAAAATTAGCTCTGAATTTCATATGTTTCTTTGTGCTTGCACAGAAATAGGGCACCTGCTCTCTTTCTTTAAAACACTTTTTATATAACTTAAATACACCGTGTGGAGATCCCAGTGTAACCTTTAAAATGCATGAATGGAATTTGTTGTGATCCATCCCAAGCCTGCTGTGTAACCTCAGGCTTGATCACTTTCCCTTCTGAAAGGTCACGGTTATCACTGCAGTCTGCTTTTCAAAGGCATGATAAAAAGATTAATTTGCTGTCTCCAAGCATGTGTGATATGTATTAACTGACTGAACCACTTTTTTTAATCTGACAAATCATGTAAGGGAAATTAAGCCCTGTCTAATATTAAGCTCTTCAAAAATCAGTCAAGGGAAGCCACATTTACTGAGATCATTTTGACTGAGTATTGAGGGCCACAAATACCAAGTACAAGATTTTAAACATTATTATAATGAACAAATAATTCCTTTATTTGAGGTATTTTTTTCCTCGATTCATTGAGCATGCTTATAAGGTATACTTAATAATAAGGTATACTTGTCAGGGCTGTGGAAAAATTCATCAGGTGATATTTTGAGAAATAGCACTTACCTGTATTTAAAGAATATTATACTTGTACCTCTCCACTGATTTTACATCACTTACACTTTTCACCTTTCGTGTCTCTCTTGGTCTTTTATGTTTTCTTTTTTTTAACCCATTCACTTGTAACATCCTGTTTACTATATTTCTGTCCTTGTCTTGCCCTCACATTTTCAGTTGAGATCCAGGAGCATTGATTATTTTCTTTGGATAGTCCTTCCTTTCTTAATACAGCTTTAAAGCTGCACCTTTGTAAATGACATTCCTCTCTTCAACACCCGCCCCCATCCTGCCCTCCTCCTTCCTTTTGTTGTTTAGCTCATGCACCTTGAACTATCTTGTATTGTATTGATTAAATTCCTGGTTGTCATTCTGCCGACTTGTGTACCATCCAAATTCTAAAATGGGGTCAATAAAAGTGAAAATTCAGATGGATTTTATGCGTGGATAAATTTTGGAAATGAAGTAGCCATCATTTAAACTTTTCTGGAAAGAGAAAGAAATGAAACATCTTTCTTTTTCATTAGATGATTAAGGATATGAGGAGGATGGTGGTATGAAGTTATATTAAAAACGAATTTTTACTGTCTCTTCTCATCAGTCCCTGATTACATGAGAAAAAAAACTTTTATCACCAAAAACTATTAGCATGCTGTGTTTGGGCTTTGCACCACTTGGGACACGATGAAGCAAGAAGTAAGACAAGTGTAATTTTAGGGCTTTATGGTAAGAACAGTTGGTAGTAACATCAGAGACAAATACTGGAGATGTAGTAAAGAAGTACAGCTAGAGTAAAATACTGCCGTTTGTAGTATATATATTCTTTGTTGACTGGTTTGGTTTCATCTTTGCTCTTGTTGGTTGTTTGCAGCATCATGGAAAAATTAAAAAGACCAATTTTATGAAGAAACATGAGAAGGTATGTATTTTATCTTTCTAAGCTGAACTTAGCAGCAAGTATTTTCTTTCTGCTGTACTTGTGGTTTTGTATTTCATTTTGCGTCATTGATTACTGGAGAAACAGCAGAATTGCGTAATTAACAATTGTTGCTTTTGTTATGTGTGATATAAATTTCTGTGCCATAGACACATTTTTATTTTAATGAAATTGTAGCATAAAATTGTCTCCTAAAGCCACATTTTTGTGTATAACATACTGTGTTTAATAAAGGTAGTTAAAGACATCATAGGTGAAGGAGCCAAATTTCAGAATTTGGCTGAAAAAAAGAATTCTATATTCTTTAAAGAATTAGTATAGAAAGAATTCTACAGAGAGGGAAACAGCAATATAGGGATAAAGTATTACACATGTAGTGTTATAAATAAAGACTCATTTCCTTCAGTTGGTGTGACAGTTTCTATCAATATGCCTTCTAAAGACTGATTTACAGATCAGATTCACCCAGCTCCAGTGGGTGCCTGCATCTAAAATAGTGTCTTTTTATAGCCACTGCAGGGCCAGTTGTTGCAGCCATTGGAGCGTAGGGTGTGATTTGGATCATACCAAAGTAGATTTCTACGTTCAGTCAGATGAATTGCACCACAATTTGTATTGATTAGATTTCTACTGCCTGTAATGGGAACTTAGGAAACTGTTTTGGCTGTACATAGCTACTTGGCAGGAAGCTAACACTAGATGAAATAAATCCTTCCTTAAAAGTTTAGGTACAGCAAGACTAAAAATCTGTTTTGCGATTCTTAACTCTGTTCAGTCCAGAGATCTTGAGGTTTTTTAAATTAGTAAAAAATGAATCTTGGGAATGAGGTGAAGAAATTGACTTTATCATTGTATTAATTGTCCTGTTGCTGATAACAGCAGAATTTATTGGGTTTCTTTGCATCGTTGCCCTGGAATTATGTTTTTCCAGTTTAGTGAAAAGTGAGAGAGCTTCCTGGTGAATGTGTTTTTGCAGGAGTGTACTTTTGCAGATATCAGTCCATCAGAAGATCAAGTGTGTTGCTGTGTTTTTTATTGGAAATGAGTTTATCTTGTATATCTGCTTCAGTTTCAGTCTAGGATTTGTTTTGTATCAGAAATTTCTGGCTTACAACAGAACATGCTTAATTTGTATAGCAGCCAGAGAAGTTTGGAAATGCTTTCTGCTAAAGAAAAAGGAGAATTATGTTTCTGTCTTTAGGTAGATGCTAAAAAGGTTGCAAATTCAGCCAGCTGAGGTTATTTGCTTTTGTGCAGATAATTTAGTTTGGGTTAAGCTTTTACTCTTTAAAGAGCACTTGGGGTTCTGATTCTTGGTGAAATTTTGGAATATGAATACATGGCTTGCAGATGTGGGATGGTACCAGGTGAGCAGTGGGAACATGAGCCTGACGCTCCAGATAAAAAGCACAAGCACAGATAGGGACAACTGGGGAAAAATCTTTTTTTGAGCAATGAATGTATTACTGAGGTGGAAAGATGATACACATGGAGTTAATTTGATGGCTGTAAAACTTTTTTACCAGGTTTTCTGACCGTGGAAGGTATCTTTGAGAGATGTTGGGTCCGTTGCATTTTTATGAATACTATTCTGCATAGCATTCTGCCTTACCTCCTTGAAGAAGATTTGTAAAATTCTTTATCATGTTATGTTTGAAGGAATTTCTAAACCATTCTTATTCTTCCAAGAATTTATTTCTGTCAAAGAAATAAAAAACAAGTCCTTTTTCTAGAAGTTAAACTCTTAGAGTTAACTCTTCTGGCTTTTCTAGAGAAAAGCATTTCTCTTAGATAATTTGAAGGCTCCAAACAGTGTTCTGTCTAAGCAGAGAGCTGATAATATAAAGGGCAAGAAATTTCTGAAGTAACTGTATATGAAATAGAGCTTCAGAGATTACTGCATGCTAATTGCTTTTGCTAGCTGCTTGGAGTGCACCCATTTTAATTACTCTGTTTGTTGACTTTTTCTGTTGTTAATAATGAATGTGCTTCACAGAACTGGCATGTTGAGAAGCAGAAGGGCAGGAAGTTGTACGGTTCATAACGTGCACCAGGTCTGCCTTCTGACGGAGGGTGCCATGCTAAGGTTTTGACTATGTATTTCCATGATTTTTTACACTGCTTGCTTTATTAGCCAAGAGGTAGCTTTGGGGACACCTCCT
Organism: Cephalopterus ornatus; assembly: GCA_013396775.1. Lineage (NCBI taxonomy): Eukaryota > Metazoa > Chordata > Aves > Passeriformes > Cotingidae > Cephalopterus > Cephalopterus ornatus. Next base: position 38,136 of record VZRE01008436.1, on the reverse strand, counting down.
GGATTGGAAAAGTTAAAACATGTATTGGAAATTCCTTTTGGTTTTGCTGAAGAAGTGAATGGTTGTGTTTTACTGATGATTAATGCTACAGAGTTGCTGATGGTGCATTTGAGGTGTTCTTTCCCAGAAGTGTTTTGAAACAAACTTTCCCTTGAAAATCCTGTTTAATCTTGGTTGCTCTGCTGGTAAGAATAAATCAATGTACTGTACAAAAAAGGCAACTAGATGTTAAAGTAGAGAGAATTAAATACAAACTTAAAAGGAAACAAGTATTTCCCTTGTAAGAACTTTTGACACTGTTGGTCATGAATCTTGTTGTCCTAACTATGCTGCCTGAGTTGTAATACTACCCAGATCTGCTTTATGAACTGTATTTCTTTTTTGTAAAATTAATTATTTAAAAAATGCTCAACATTGAAAAATCAGGAACTTATATTTATTTGAATTCAAGTGAATGCAATGTTAATATATACAATAATCTGTAATGCCTAAAATGTTCATCTGTGTCAGTTGAGGTCTGAGGTACATAGGGTGCAAAAGAGCTCTGTAAATGCAAAATTGAGTAAATATGATGTATTCTGATAAATTTGTCTGTAGCTGGCCAGTAGCTCATTATACAGCAGTTCTTAACAGCAAAGCAGCTGACCTTGGGCTCAATCATCTGAACTCTTTTTTTTTTTTTTTTTTAAGCCAAAGTTGTGGGAGGCAGATGCACTCTGAGTCTTACACTCAGTGCTCTTTGGGTTGCATGTGGAATATTCTGTCCAGTTTTGTCCACCTTCTTTGGAAGAAGTCTTCAAGCTCCCTTCCAACCCAAGCCATTCTCTGATTCTGTGAATGCCATAAAACATTAGTCTCTCCTCTTTAATCCTTAGATTGGGCAAGGTTATTTAATAGGACAAGTAAATGTATAAATCTAGTGACAGGAAATTTGGCATCAGATCCTCTGTTATAGCTCAAAAATGTTCCTATTTATTGTGCAGTTTGAACACTTGCCATATTAAATAGATCTTTTTGTCTATATCTTTCTCTTGAACAATAAGCATGTATTCATTGTTTTCCATAATGTGCAAGTAGGCTGTAATGAAAGGTTACTGTGAATTATAGTGCCTTCTCAGAGACCAAAAACATGTGAGAATAACATCTTGTGGTACTCCAGGAAAGATCTATTGGATTGAAAAGTCTTGTCTCCGTTGCAGACCAGCAATCACCTCCTTGGGCCAAAGCCGTTTCCCCTGGACAGATTGTTAGCAATATTATATAGTATTGTGGACAACAGAGTTGCTCCATCTGCAAATATATTTTCCCAGGTGAGTGTGTGCTTACTTTATTTATTTCTTATTGTCTGGAATTCACAAAAAAGGTCTTACATGTCTTTTGTAAGTCATGAGAAAACGAGAAAACAATGAGAAAACAACCACAACTGTAATTTAGATTCAAGGCTTAGAGTAGTATTTATCTGTATTACTAGCTGTGAATTCAGTACTTTTATCTGTGTAATGGTCTGAAATCTGCTAATAGCTAATTTTTCCTGATCCTGGACTGTGATCTGTGCTGAGCAGTTCCTTGGTTTCTGATTGAAGTCTGTAAACCTATTGGCATTTCACGTTAAGTGTATGAATGTTCACTGTCCAGTGGCAAATACTAGCCACTTAATTAGTCACGTGTAATGCATGTTACAAAAATGCAGTGGTGAAGAAGGAGCAGAGGGAATCAGGTATTTACAGGTGAAAGATGTTTGCTGTGGTAGATGTATCTAATGTTTTTCATTTGGACAAATATCAGTCTTGCAGAGAAGAGTGACTATCCCATTTCACTAGGTGGCAGCATAACTGTAGAGTTGAGTGGAATTAAGGAAATATAGTTTTCTCTAGAGCTCTGTGTTTATCGAGTATGTTGGCCTATTCTGTATAAGTAAAGATAGTTTTCTGCTATCTTTATGACTATTATTTATGATTCTTAGGTATTTCATTTCCACCTTAGAAATTATCAATTTCTTCCTGCTTCCCAGTTGTGTGTAGCTTTTACTTATTGAAGTATTTTCTACCTTTCATTGCTAGGTGTCAAATTTGACCAAGGAATATTTGAATTTGTTGTCTGCATTTACGTAGAGTTCTAGGAGCATGTGTTTGTGTGTAGAATGTTAGCTGTATTCTCTTATTCTGGGCTATCAAAAGGATCTTGGTATATATTAGATGTGAAAGCATTACATATAGCAGACTTTTAAAATGTATTTTCAAAATTAGTATGTCTGCATATTTAACGTACATTCCAGGCAAGAGAACAAGTGTCTTTATTCCAAGGCACAGTTAAGTGGCACTGAAGATGTAGTTTGTAAGTAAAGTGTAGCTCCCCCTTAGACTACATTACAGAATAAAAAAATTCAAAGAAATGCTTCATTCTAATTCAGTGGGCACTAGATGGCAGTGTTACCAAAGAATAGCTGTAATTCTTTATTTTTCTGATATCTGTAGAAAAAGATATAAAAAGATTGTATTTAACCTTAACCGATTTAGGGCAAAGAAGTTGAAAGTTAAATGTGGTTCTCCAAAAATAAAATTTCATAAATTCTTTTAAAAATATTTGTAATTGTAAAGCAATTTCTGCATTAAATTTTAAATAAAAATATTGGAATGTTTAATGTGAAGGAATATAAAATACAACAGATTTTAAAATAGGTTTTGAAAGTAGTTTAAGCTAGGCATAATATTTAATTGTATTCTTTTCTTGAATAGTTTTAAACAATTTAAATTCCACTGATTTTTGCCACTAGTTGTTCTGTAAATATATTTTTCAAACAAAGTAAATATTTAGGAGCTGAGTTATCCTTAGCAGTATTGATACATTTTACTGTTAGATAACACAAGCTTTTATATTCTTGTTTGTGTGTATACCATGGAAATAATTCTAGAATTGTACAGAAGTTTAGAATGTTTTAAGTCAAATATTTGGCTTCTTAACTGATTCAAGATTAATTTTATGTGCTCCTTAATTTGTAAACTGAAAGGCTGTACATGAACCAAATACATATTAATTCTTCCCATGTGCTATCAGAAAATAGCATGCCTTGGCTTTAAAGTTGGTCAACAATCACAGTCAAGATTCAAGAAGGACTAGCAGCTGCTTTAAAATCTGTCATTTGCTGATTTTGTGATATTTCTTATTGCTTCTTGTTTCACTGCATAATTTCTATTCACATGAAAATTTTGGTTATTAGTTATTCAAACATGAAACTTTTATGCTAATAAGCAGTGAAATTTCATTTTTCCTTTTAATGCTAGGGTTTATTGAAAATGTTTCATTTTTGCTAAATAGGATTTCAACTTAAAATTTGAATTTTAGTCTAACTTTTGCCCTTTAATGTTATTAGTCCTTAAAATGGCCTCATACTTTTTTTTCAAGCAAAAAATTAATGTGTTTCTGTTAGAAGCATGATCTTTGCAACTAATACAAGACTAAGGTTTTTTTCTGCTGTAACTTCTTGTTTTAATTGGATTACATGACAAAGAATTGATCTCATTCATTTCTGGTTTTCCTCACTAACAGGAGAGTAGCACTGGGGGGGGGG
>VZRE01008436.1:0-34530 GCA_013396775.1 Cephalopterus ornatus | reverse complement strand
ACTTCTGCAAATGAAAATTGTTTCTGTTGCCACTTAAAAGTTGAAATATCTCTTGGTTTTGTGCTCTTTTTAAACAAACTTTTCACGCATCCGGTGAGGATTGTTTGAGAGGAAGTTAACGTAAGGTCTGGGGTTTTTAATTATAGCCTGCTGATCTCAGTACATACATGAATGTCTGTATTCACTTGGGAAGTTCTTAGTGCTCATTTTTCTTCAGAATATTCACTGGTTGTTTTAGTAGCTCTAATTTGTCATGATTCTGTTTTTTAACACATAGTCTAATAGTGTAACATGTCACTGAATTTGTTTGTTTGAATTTATTTGCTTGGTTTTTAAACCAAGAGATAACAGAAGTTAGAGCACTGTTGATTTCTGCAACCTTTTCAGAGGATGAGATATTTAAATATTTTTCTTCAGGTGCATTTTTGTGTAATAATTTAACAGATTGCTGTCACAACTGGGCAGTACATTCTGTGCCTGGGACAGAACTCACACAATTGATGGTGTGGTTGGATATATGATTGCGTTGAGCATGTGGCTGAAGTATTTTAAAAGACAAAATATGGTGAAAAGATGCAAATGTACTTTCACACAGCGCTAAGAACAGTACAGCTATGGGGTATGCAGTCTGCATAAGTCAGAGTTTCCTTATTTTGGTACAGCAGTTGTTGCTTTTTCAGGCATAGGGAACAACCAGGAGTATTATTTGTATGCCCACGTGGACCCACTGTTCAGGATGGGAAATGTGCATTGTGACCGAGTACAGTTACTACAGAATGGAGGGATACAAAGAGACTTTACAATGCCTCCTGCAAGTGCATTCTGCAAAGGTTCTGAGCGTCCAATCGGTTCTGGTTTGTAGAACAGTAGTATTTCATTTTAGGCTTCCCACAGAAAATACAAAGAAAAATAACATTATTCTCTTTATAAGAATGTGACATAGTATAGGACACGAGTGAATTTATGCACAAAGCATTGGGCAAGAATTATCAGCATGGATTTAATTTAAATGAGCTCATTTTACATTGAAGGGGACAAGGGCTCGTAATTCTACATCACAACCACTAAGCAAGTAGATGTTGTTATGGTTTACAAGCCAGAATTAACCAGTACATTTTCCTCCACCAGAATAGTAGTTGCTTCTTCAAATAAATTAAGTTCTCCTGACGATTTTTCATTTCCTAAGCCTTTTATCTTGTTTCTGCTTTCTTGTGAAATATGCTTTTCATATAGTGGATTGATTCGATCTACTTGTAGTTTTGAGCTGTGATGTTATCTAAGGTAAACTGAAATGAAAACCTTTGCCTTGCATACTTTTGCATATTTTATTCCTGTTAATACATCCCTGAATGTTTGGAAAGACATCTCTGCAGAGGGGTTTTCAGAACTTCTCAGAGTATGCTAATAGCTGAAAATTACCAAATAGGTAACTAACTAATCAGTAACTTCAGTTCTGTTTGCATTTTTACTCTAATGCACTAAAGTTAGGTCATCCCAGGTTTGGGTTTGATGTTATTATATTTGGCAGGTATTTTCAGATAGTTAGAATTCACTTCTGACTATAGTGCATTAGGAAGCACAGATTTCTACAAAGGCATTTTATCTCTGTGATTATATGGAGACACATCAGTTATCTTACACATCATAGTCTATATTTCATTTGTAAGACATTTCTTATCTCTTTGATAATGGATTTAAGAAAAGTGTCTGAATTTTCCTAAAATCACCACAAATTCATAAAACTAATGTAGTTATCAATGTGTAAGAATTTGGAATGAAGATTAACAAACTTAATTTTTCTTTCAATCTGGCATAAAGATAAATAGCATCGCAAATTGTAGAGCAAGAGCTTTTTATCTGAAGTTAGAATAAGTCTGCAGATATGAGATTTAGAGCAGTGCCAATGTGATACGAGTCTATTAGAAGTACACAAACCCATTGATGTACCTAACATAATTCCAGCTGGAGGGAGCCAGAGGAACGTAATTTCCTTTAATTAAAGGGGAGGAAGAAGTGCCCTTTCTTAGAGTGTAAAAATCTGAGAGGTTTGTTTTCTTTTTGTCTTGCTTTCTTGTCTGCCCCACGTGAATAGAATAAGGAATAGCTGGTATTCTGTATGTGAACTGGAACAGTATGTGGTGATTTACCTGGAAGATTTCTTTGTCCCTGTTGTGTTAGAAGCATGCTTTATATCTTGCTTTTTCAGATGATAATTTGATAATTAAACTGCCCTTTTTTTGTAAATTACCAACTGTGGTAAAACTCGGATTGCAGTATTGGAAAGATGTCTGATTTTATCTACTTCTTTGATTTGTATTATGTCTTGTATTGTGTTGTAGCCTTTCTGGACACCAGATACCCACATATTGATCATAGTTCTAACTCTGTTAGTGTATTATGTTAGATTCTCTTGATGTAGCAATTTGATAAAGAGGAATTTGATTCCTTGATTCTATAATTCTGTGGTTTGATCCTATGAATACTGTCAACTTAACATGTTTTTTTCCAAATAGAAAACATTCTAACTGCTTCTAAGCTCAAATTGTATTAATGTTTGAAAAAATACTAAGGTTTTCATTCCACATGTAACAATTCTTGACAGAATAATTCAGTTTTGTTGGATCAGCTGTACTGTGTTCCAGCTTTCCTTGCTGCTGTGAGGACTGCTCATACGAACATTTTGCATCTTGCTTGACTAGAGCCGTTAACACTATTATTAACATTCTCTTAACACTAATAGAATACTCTCCATTTTAAAAGTGAGCAGATAGGTGAATTTCCGCAGAAAAAGATGTGTTTTAAAATGTGTGTTGTGCTACCCTGTTCCTTAAGAGGCCTTATTACGAAGCAGAACAAAGGTGAGTGGGGGATATTTTTATTTTACAGTATGTGAGAAATACAGAGCATGCTCTTGTACTGATTATATGTCCATAAGCAAATTAATTTTTTTTGTTGTTAACTTTTTTGAAGTTAAGTGAAATGCTGGAAAAATGAAAGTTCCTGCTGATGCTGGTTTTCCTTCTCTGAAACCACTTTTCTTTGCTTCCCGTTTACTGTGGAAGTTCCTAAGTGTTGCACTTGTCCTTTTTCTGGATAAATGGATAGAGTCAATGCTAAAATTTTACCTGAAATAATTGAGAAGTTCGTAACAACAGTAGCTACATAAGTGTGGGGGGCGACTGTTTGGTGGAATATGTTTCTATCCTGTTCACAGTTAAACTTAGCATTCAGAACTTCATGACTAAAGTTTATATTGCAGTGAAATTTCTTGTTTTGTGGTTGAATGTTAAAAAAAAAAGGTTATATTATTTATTGCAAGCTGATTCAAGACATAATTACAGTGTAGTATGCATCTGATTTTGGATAGTGTCTTTGTTTTATACACCCATTAGGTGGTACTGCTGCTCAGTACCTCAAAATTAGGTAGAGGTTTTAATAGTTGTGTACAAAAATGTTGATCTATTTGAATAATTATTTTATATGTTGTTGAAAGGTGGAATTATTAAGTAGTGAATATTCAGAAGTGAGATGATTGTAAAAGCTACATGTCTCTTGGATTTGATTGTACATGTAGATTTTTCTCAGATTTTTTTTCTGGGATATAAATAAATATATTCTCATGTATTTTCCTATTTTTTATAACATCCTGAGTTCTAGACTTAAATTACAAGAGATGATGCCATCAGCCTCTCCTTCTGTCCTATGGATTCAATCTGCAAATGACTGTTTGCATTTTACTGTCCTCTTGCTTCAGAGGAAAGTACCTAAAATTGCACAACCTAATCCATTCTGGCTGCGGGAGTTGTCATCTGCAGAATGATCCTGCTATAATTCTATGTGGAGGAAGCATTTACTTTTACAAAAAAAAAAACAACCAAAAAAACCCACCAAAAAACCAAACAAACTATATGGAAAAGGTCTTAAAAGCTTCTTTTTAATTTTTTTTTTTTTCTTCTGAGAACTAATAAGATTTCTGGTATACCTCTCTATCTAGCTAGTCAGAAGATCTTTACTTCCTAGCCTAGCTTCTCAGTGACAGGAGCAATCAAATATAAACTGTAGACTTTGGGATTAACTCATTTGTGTTACTGGTGTAAATAAACTTGCCCTTCTCTTTCAGTGTGAGTGATACGTAGACATGTCTTGCCAGCACAGAGTATCTGTTACTCTCCTTTAATGTCCCATAATGTCTTACACAGCATTCATATGTAATTTGTATATCCCCTGCATGTTTATTGTCCAGGTGAGCTTGAAGTACATCCTTTCGATCCCATGACTTCATGGTTGCCCATACAGGATTTTTTGAAGTTGTTAAAACAGCTTTCTTAGCAGTTGGCAATTTGTAGCTGCATTTTTTAAAATATGTTATTACTGTTGTATTTGATCCAAATTGGTTTTGATCCTGTATGCTTTTATAGGTGTATTATGCATCCAAGACACTTTATTTTCCAAGATCTGCCTATTGATTAGAAAGCGCAGTCATGTATTGATCTCTGTTGGTTTTCAGTAGTTTGGGAAGATGGTGATAAGAGGTAATGAATAACTCTTATTTTTTTCATTTTCTGTTACTGGTTACTGGACTAATCTGGCAGAAATTCATGAGCTGAAATGGGAACTTAATGTGATGCACAGCATGGTGACATAGTTAGCACTTTAGCACTGACTATGGCAGCTTGAGAGAGCCTGCTGTTGAGCAAAAGGAAAGGAGAAAACATTACTTTTAACCAAATAGATGGCTCTATTTTTTTTAGGTCTCAGCATGGCTGTGAATAAAAATAAAGGTGTTCTTAGTTCAAGTAGTACTTACTAATTAAAACTGTGAAGAGACTAATATGCTTGATTCCTTCTAATTTTAATTGATACAGAAAAGACCTTTTAGAAAAACTAATAATATTTTAGCTATGTTATGTTGTTTGACCTAGTTTGATAATATTTTCATTTTTTTGGCGTATATTGTTAATACAGCTTTACAATCTCTTGGGAGATTTTTTAATCAAAATCTGTTCTGTTCTATTTGATTTCTTTCTTTACAGTCATTTCAAGTGGAAAACCTACCTTATTTCTGTGAAGATCTTCTGTTCTTAGTGTAGTACTTAATCTATGTCTTAAAAACAGTGTAATTAAGGAGACAAATTGTTGTGAATTATTGAAAACTAGTTTTATGGAAGAAATTTTAGTTATGATAAGGAAAGACTATTGAGAGGGAAGGAGTGAGGACTTGAGATGAGATAGAGGTTATCAGGGAGATAAAGGGAATTCCTACATTTATTATGTCTTTTATCTAGAAAAATTACTCATTTCAGAACTTCCTTGCTTTTTGATCTTAGTTCTTTATTTGTGTAGCATGTCCCTAAGAATTTGCTGACCAGTAAGTAGCTATTTTTAAGGCTTAGTAAAATTGATTTAAAATAAATTTGTACTTTTCAATATATATTTAAATAAAAATTTTGATTGAGGTAGGTATGTAAGTTGGCTACATAGTGATGAAGAGTTTTATATACTCTGAATTTTTTAATAACTTCCACAAACTATTCTTGTGGCCCTGTGAACATAATATTGTATGTTCCTTGTGCCTGTCACATGTCTTAGATTGCGTGCTATATACATAGGGAATGTGTTGTGTCAACCAACAGTTTTTTTACTTCTGTTCTCTTGATGCATTATTTGTAAACAGTGTTTGAAGCTTCAAACTTTAACTTATCGATGAAAATGTGTTAGTGTAGGAAAGAAGTAAATATGAATACATGAAAGACAAAACAGAGTTTTCCTCCTTCCGAACTCTGTTCTTTCCATCCCTTTTTTTACACACTTAGAAATTGGTTCCATGTACTTAGGAAGGAACATCATTTAATACTTCAGGAACAAATTCACACTGTGTTTACATCAAGCATTTGCAGCTGAAGCTTGTTAGTGATTGCCTCCCCGATTAAAAAAAATTCTTCACTGTGGTACATGAACTCCTATTGTTTGGAGATAAATAATCGGCTCATCCCCTCTTTAGGGAAGAACAAAGAACATAATAGTACATCTGGTTCATCTGTTAAGACAGCAAAGATTAATTAAGCAAGTACTGCACAACCTCTCTTGATAGCATATATATCTAAAAACAGCCTGTATATGATAAGTTTTTTAATCACTTTGCTTTAACCATTTAGTGGATGCATGAAATCTATTCCAGAATCACCAGCTATTCATAGACGTAAGATAGGACACAATACTGAGATAAGGTAAATCAGAGAATCAGGGTAGAGTTCATTAGTTCTCTTGCAAATATCTTGATTTAAGATGGTATGACTAGAAAGATACTATTAAAGACTAAACAGAACCTTTTGAGCCCCCAGGTGACGTCATTAACACTCTTTATAAATTTTATCTTTCTTAAAAATAATTTGGCTGGTTTCTCTCACCACTTGGATTACAACCTATTTGGGACAAAGAACCATCTCTTTATTGAGCATTTATATAAAACCTGGTAATTGAAATAAAATTTCAAAACTACACTTAACTCTTGTGGTTAAATAGTTACATGGAATGTCCTGTGTCTTCACTTCCCTGGTGGCTAGAATGTCTAATTTAAGACTACTAAAGGCAAATTTTTATCTGCTGTACTTTTTGCTGTCATTGTTGTTCAGCCTAAATAGCTTTACTTACTCCTTGGTGTTTACTTCAGCAGAGTTGTAAGTACATGGATGTCCTGTCAAGATATTAATTTGACAAGCCTTCACTTATTTAATATGTCTTCTTCTCTGCACATACATTAATGAATGCAATTGCAGCTTCAGTAATAGCAAGAAAGATGGTTCAGAATCACTGTTTGAAGAGTTGGCTATAATGTTACATTCTTTTTATTGATGTGCTCCTCGAGCTGGTGCTCATATGATCCCTTGTCCTCCTCTCCCCACCTGCCCAATGTGGTCTTACGTGTCCCTACATAGATTATGTTCTCTTTAGGTACTTATATCCCACCTGTCACATGGATACAAATGACCTTGCTGTATCACATGAAATAAATTCGTAGCATTGTATCTTTACCAGGGAACCCTTCCAATTTTTTATGAGGTTGAAAAGTTCTGAGACTGTGCACAAGAACAATGTTAGAGCATAAGGCAGCAATGTGGTACATTAAAGAATATGTTGGATCACTTTGGTGAATGCTTGTACTGTTTCTGCCCTGCCAGCTGCAGTCAATTCTAGCTACTGACTTTCTACTTGACACCCCTCCTCCCCCAAAGACCCTCTGCTGCTTGCTGTGTTCATTTGATAGCGGGTAGTGGGGTTTGCCACAGTATCTTGGACAAAAGAAGCAGCTGCATTACAGTTAATTTGAAAGACGGGATTTCAAAATATGAAGCTTGTTGACAAAAGAATGCCTCTTGGTAGATGAGGAATAGTTAAGAATTTACATAATCTCTCTTCTCCATCTATGGAAATGAAAACTGGAAATTACTTGGGGGGAGCAGTGTGGAAAACTGATAGCAGGGTACGAGTAAATCTCACTTATAAAAAGTTTATATTCTTAGTAAATGCTGCAAATACTGTTCATTTAAAATATGAAGAATGACAAAATAAGCTGAAACAAATCCTACAGTAGCTCAGACTTGGAAGAGCTGTGATGATGATGATTATGGCTGGAAATGGTGCATCTGAAGGCACTTTAAGTGCTGCAAAAGGTTTCTGTACTTATCACTGTGTGATTTCATTTCTCACATGAGGTGAAGGAGGATGCATGACAGAAGATTATTTTAGGTGAGATTAGTTCTACTATATTTGTGTCTGCACAGTAAAAGTACATCTGAGGTAGTCACTTGGTGTGCTTTTCTACTTAACGGAGGGAAATAGATGTGCACCCTGAAGTAGACATGAGCATCTAAACCCACTTTGTGAATAAAAATCTGTACTAGGTTACAATGGGCTGTCTCCTGATGTGCTGATCTTGCTTCATCCTCTAGGAATGGAATCAAGGCAGCCTCAGATACAAATACTTACATTGTAGCTATCTAAAGCGCTAGTCTGTCCTGAAGGACTAAAAAGTGTTTTCTCACAGAAGAACCCACCATCAAATATTCCTGCTTGGATGTCATATTCCTTGTCAAAACATGTGCAGCCTGGGGGCAATGATTGATTTGTACACCTTCCCACTCGCTCCTCCTGCACATTAAGTTGGCCAGTTCCGCTGCATTGGGTGCTTGGGAAGAGCGCGGCCAGGACTGCACTGCATGGCTGGCCACCTGGCGTTGGCCTTCCCAGCCCTTTGTGCTGGACTGCTTTTGACTTATTCCTGAGAACAGGTGCTGAAACCCCGACTCTTTAGTGATAAGGTTTTTCTGGTAGAGAATTATTTTGCAGAATTCAGTGATGATGATATGTCATTTTGCATCCCTGGAGTTGCAGTGTGAACCTACAGCTTTGAACTGTATTTCAGTACCAGCAACTACAGAATAGCTTAGTGTCTTGTGGAAAATGCTCTGAGTGTGATGTTTTTCCATGTCAAAAGGCCAAATATGTCAAGAAAGGTAGAATTTTCTACCTTTGTTTCTTGAAATATGAAACATGAAGATGCAAAGTGCAAGCGGAGTTCATAGAAAATTTACCAAAAAAAAAAATAAAAGGCTACTCAGTTATTTAAATTTCAGGAAGTGTTTTAGAGGTACAACTTAAAACTATTACTGAGATTGGGTGTGGATTTTTGAGGATAGCTTAACTGAAACTGAAATTGAAGTCTTTGAAGATAGATCTAATTCTGATGAGCAGATACTGATCTGTGTGTTTTATTAACATGTAATGGTGTAACTTTAACTTCGTTCAGATGAACATCCCTTACGCTGGATGAGAGAAAGATCTTTAAAAACAAAACAAATAAAACCCCAAAACAAACCCCCAAGGAAATAAACGAAACACAAACCCCAGTTTCAAAAATCCCGTATTTTCAAATTCTTTTCAAATTATTGTATTGTTTTCTAACTAATAGTTATTTATGAATGCAATTATAAATTTATAGATGTTGTCTTTTCTAACAGGACCTGATGCTAGGTCTCCATAGCAATTCACATAGAACAGTGAGAGATATCTTTCAGCGTGAATGTTTTTTACGTACTTCTTTTCTTGCCTGCTCATCTTCCATAAATATTTCTTGAAATAGAATACAAATGAAGAGTGGGAGATTCATCATCCTACTGTCAACATATTAAAATGTAAAGAGTAGAATATACAGGAAGAACATCTAAGCCTTCATAAAGGTTCTGAATTCAGGCTCTGGTTAGTGATGAGTTCAAATAAAATGGGAGGGGTGGTAGCCAGAATATTTATTGAAAGGCATAGGAAAGGAAGATGAAGACCCAGATTGGGCTAGTTTAATAATTGAAGAGTGCTGTATATGTTGTTGACCATCTGTGACCTACTTAAGATGAGTAAGAGGGTGTTCCATGTTCTAGATACCTAGGCAAGAAATATGAAAGAGAACATCAAAAGATGAACTAATGAATACATAAAAAAAAATTTGCTGTAGTAGATACACAGAGTAAACAGATTGACTTAAAAGATTACCATGCAGACATGAGAAGAAAACTGAAGATTGTTGTTATAAAATTATCTTTTCCAGCCTTTTTTATTTATTACTAGCATATGGCCTAGGAAGACTTTTTGCAACAGATATTTTCTAGTGTGGAATGGCCTCTAATGGATGTATGACACTGATGGTGTAGAGGAAAGCTTTTTAATAATTTGTGTGGCTGCAGTGCTTGTGAAAGATGCTGGACTGACAGTCTAGAAGACTGGGAGTCTGAAGTAATCTGTTCTGATTCACTGAACAGGTATAGCAGAGGCATCAATGGCACAAAATCTCTGTATAGCTTTTTAATTGTATCCTGAAAAATCTACCTTTTGTTTTGAGCTCTTTAATAGTGACATAGACTTGCCATTTAAATTCACTATAGTACTTAGCTTTTACAAATGATTTTCTTTTTGTTTAAATTAACAACTTCTGTCATAAAATGTGATGGTCTTCCAGTAGTATTAGTAGTAGTGAAGGGGGCAGGGTAGCTGACTGGGAACACGCGGGGACTGACTGACTGGAGCTGTTGCACAGTGGGCTGGTCTGCTGGTCAGCATGTCCTTGGCCTGCCTTTTTCCTTCCCTCCTAGACAAAGCTGTGAGACCTCCCTGATTTAAAGCTTTTGGTAGGCATCTTGTGGGACTAGCCTGTGGAAATGCCTTTGACCGCTTAGTTTCTGTGCAGCTGTGGCCAGAGCCGGGCCACCTCTTAATGACTGGGAGAAATGAAGAGGTACAGATGGAGACTTTAGCATGGCAATATCTCCTTAGCAATAAAAAATCAACTTTTATCACTTCCGTGATTAGATTAACACCTACTCTTAACACTAATTCAGTGTCTGAAATTCACGATGAGAGCAAAGCTGTCTACATCTGGCTCAGGTGAAGCTTTTGTAGCTTTACATTGTGCTCAGGGCACACGGGATAACTTGGTTTGTAGGAGCGATGAGGAAGAAAGGTAGCAAACATGATGGGAGTGATCAGTATGATGGAAGATAAAATATAATGCTGGAAGTCCTCATTTGATTTTCTTTTGAGTGGAAGTGTTTATGCAGATACTAAAACAGACAGATGCAAAGAAAAAAGGTTAATTATCTGTACTCTAAAAACCAAAGGTGTTTCAGACTGATTGCCCAAAATAGATGGTGCCTAAAACCTGGAAAAAGAACGAAATATTAAACAAGTAATATAAACAAATTTAAGTGCTAATAAACTCAGATTATCAAATTTTTAATAAGCTAAGATGCTGGTCTCTAGTGGAACTAATTTTATTTTTTTCTGTGGTGGTTTGGCATGAACAGAGAAGAGATTTGAGCCTGATGTTTTATTAAGAAACAAACAAAAGAAAAAACCCACAAAAACCTACAAACATCAGTGAAAAGTCAGGATAAAGTGGTAAATTCAAGCTAGCATGCATAAGTGGATATGACCTGAAATAAAGCTGTTCAGAGAAAGGAAAATAATTGCAAAGCAGTGACACTTAAAAGAAGATGTAGGCATGAAGAGTGGCAAAAATTAAAGGCTAGAAGGGAATGACTTGTGAAGAAAGATTAAAGGAAATGAACACATGTAATTATTACTTATAGCTATCTGTGTGCTTGGTGATGTTCAGATGAAGAGAGATGATCCCTACACTAATTTGGCTAAATAGCTACCAGGGGATGATGAAAATGTCTGAAGGTATTTTTATAGGCTTCAAGTGCCAAGAAAGGATTCATTTAGAGGAGTTCAAAAAAGGTCTAAGTAGGAGTAATGAAATAAGATGAGGGGAGTCTTAGCTTTGAATACTATAAAAAACCCTTCTTTTGGAGATGCTAAAGTGTGTGTTAGTCTGCCCTGAAGTTTTAGTGCAGTGCCCCACTGCTTGAGCTATTGCAAATGATAGTGGACAAAACGCTCAGACATAAACATGAAAGAAGGAAAAAGAATTCTGTGTTGGAGGGAGGAGAGTGAAGATGACTTAATAGATATTTTCCACCTTTAATTTCTATGGTCTCACATATAAATTGACAAAATAGGACTCATGGTACACTAGTGAAACATAATTTATGTAAATTTGCTTTAGAAAAGGCATTAACCTTGATCCTTACTTCAATTCTGCATTAAGCCTTGCCTTTGATACAGTAATCTTAATTAAAACTGAATATTTCATGATTTAACTCCCTCTGCCTCATGAGCAGAACAATACTCTTATCTGTGTTACCTATAAAAGTGCAATCCATATAGAGTATCTATTGCATCAGATGATAGGCTTGCTTAAGGTCATTTTCATATGAATAAAAGTACTGACAAACAGCAGTCTGATTTGTTTTAAATGATTAACTCTTACTTTGCAACCAAATATTAAATGGCTAGTTAAGCAATTTCCCATGCATGTTAAAATAGGAAATGTTGACCTAATAAATACCAAATTCTTTTGGAAAAAAACACCCCTGCATGAATGAGGGGGAAAAAAGTAACTATTGGCAGATGTGATGTGTGTCAAGTGTGTCATCATGTAACTGTCAATCACTGTCATCTTCATAATACTTTTAACTGGATTTTGTTAGATAGTAAGGGAAAAGCTGTTCGTTTTGATGTTAAATGCTGATATATTTTAAAAGGAACAGGAAGGAATTTGAAACCGGCATAAAAGTTTACCTACGTATTCCTCATTTTCTGGAGGGGCTTTTTTTTTTGGTTGGTTTTTAATGTTTATTTGTTTTGTTGTGGGGTTAGAACAAATGAAGACTGTTCTGGAGAAATCCAGAAACTAGCTCTGTGCTCCAGATCACGCACATACATGCAAGACACATCCTTGATACAGGGCTACTTTGGAGTTGCAGTGACTGACGAGGTACGCGGTACAGGCATCTTCACGTTGCCTGCTGCTTATAAAAGGAGACATTTGTAAAGTGACATTTTTCCAGCTTGAAAAGATGTGCAGGTGTTTGTCTTAGTTATTTTGTAATGCCGTAAAAAAAGTTTGATGGTATCTGTAGATTGTTAAATTTGTAATCATGGTTCAGTACATTATATGAAAGGGCACACAGGCACTGACCTGACCAACTTTGATTGATTGGCCAGGACACTTTGATCACTGAAGGAATGTACAGTAAAAGTTCAAGGAAAGAGGATGTGATATGAAGTAATGATACTTAAAAAATAATATATAAAAATATATAATTTAGTCTTAAACTGTAGAAGGTAAGCAAACATTTGGGTATCCATCTGTTTTGAAATAGGCCATCTTTTTCTGAAAGTCTTTAATTCTTTGTCAGACTAAATGCTTCAGATAAAAATGCAGCTGATATCCGGACTGCTTCTTTACTGAGTAGCTGACTGTAGTGATAATTTCATATGGGTCACTGGCATCTTTGGTTATATTGGATATTGGTGAACCCAATGTAAGTCACCAGTGGTTTTCCTCCAAATATAAATCTAACCTCTTCCTTAAATAATATTTGCTGGTCCCTTTCATCAGTATTTGAGATATTTTTTCTTCATTGTGCCAGCTTTTTCTTTGTTGCTTCTAAATACGAAGTTGCAGCTGTGGTAAGCTGGACATCAGTAAGCATTACATATATACTGATATCTTCCCATTCTGAGCACAAGAAACGTAGCAGTGTATATTTATTGTGAATAATCATCATATAAATGCAATGGTAGTGTATTTTTGGACACAGCTGCCTTCCCATGCGTTCATTACATTATTGGATTCTCCTCCTACAGAGAACCCAGTGAACAAATTTGGCAAGTTGAATACATTTATTTGTTGGAGGAAAAACCAGAAAGTGAATAGTTGTTAATATCATATTATATCTCTAGTCCTGCCATTAGATCTTTATAGTAGAATTGTAACACCTGATCCCACTGAAGAAAATTAAACTCTTCTGTTTTGTAGCACCATTTCCCTCCTCTTTGCTCTGTCATCTGTGGCATTCTCAAATGTAGCATTTGATAGTCACAAAGAACAGGGGAATTAACCATGTGGGTTCCTGGCACCAGAGGACATCCTCTGGCTGGTTCCAGGGAACCCAAAGGGTTAAATATAGTTAAGCCTTTCCCCAGCTTTCTGGGAACCTGGCAGTGGTTTTCTTTCAGTTGCTTTGTAATGGGAGGAACAATACCTGAATTCAGCCTTGGGTTGTGTTGGGAGGGGGAAGGATTCAGGTTATAGTGTCAGAGACAGCAGTTGCTCTCGGGCAGTACCAGTAAGTGCTTCACCCTCTGGCTGAAAAAAGTGGAATGTTAACAAGGCAAGTCTCAGATAAGTCCATATGTATGTGGGGTTTTGTTGTTATTTAATCCATTTCTCTCTGCTTTTGGTTTTCTTTTTAGCTAAATTAATCATGCTGTTTTGAATAGGCTGCATTTTGCCACTGGGAACTGTAACTCATGCTCTGGCTGGTGATGAGCCAGCCTAAAAGCAGGGAGACACAGTTTTTTGTGGCTTGCACTCAGACAGGAGTTTGAGAGTCTTGTCACTTGAAGAAAATAAGTGTTTAGAAACTAAAAGTTAAGGCTTGAGCCTAGGGAAGTGTTACAGTAAGGTATCATTTTATTAGTCAACTGAATGGAAATTTCTTTTCTGAATTAATGACTAACAGTTTACTTGTGAAAGAAATGGTCCTGAATGCATTTCTAGCTACTGACTGTATTTCATCCTTGATTTCTTCAACAAGCTACTGTTATCAAAGGACCACCAAGAAGGTTTGGTCAGAGCCTTCATGGAAATCTCGTGCTTATTTCAGTTTTCTAGATCTTCTAATTTCTTTTAAAGAAGGATTTGTGTTATATCTTAAAAAATGAGACAAACAGAATACAAAGAAGTCTCACCACAAAACAAAATGATCATAAAGGATAAACATGTCAGTGTTTGGTTACTGAGTTGTCCATTTGTCCACATCCAAACATTTTTTTGTCTGGAGCGGGGAAGTGCAGCATAAGTTATTGAGGATAACTCTGTTAAGGCTGCCCCATCCAACTACTCATGTTTGAATGTGATGATCTTTAGCATGGATAAGGTATATTCACATTATCTGCTTTTCAGAATGTTACTTTATTTCCTGAGAGTCTTCTAGCCTGCTTTCCTAAGGAAATGGACTCAGTCACACAGCTGTCAGTTCTTTCACCTTGTTTATCTTCTTAACACCTTTTTTTAGCTTAACCAGATCTGGCTGAAATTGATAGGCACAAATTTCAAATTTAAAAAATAAAAGTCTTATGAATCTAATGAAAATTGGTGTCCACATTCATACCCTGTGTTCGGGATTCTGTTTAGCAGGTGCACAGGTTGGGTTTTTTCTTTGACCTGGTATTTGCTGTTTAGCAAGGACCCAGCCAGGATGCAGGCACACCCAGGGCACATCTTGGGCTGAGAACTGGGGAAGCAGGAGGAGCAGAAGGCATGTGGAGTATAAGGGGATGTGATGAGCAACAGGACTGTTGCTGCTCTACTCCAAGGCAGCAGACACAAACTGAAACACAGGAGGAACATCAGGAAATTCTTTCCTACCGTGAGGGTGACTGAGCGCTGGCACAGGTTTCCAAGAGTGGTGGTGGAATCTCCATCCTTGGAGATACTCAAAAGCTGTCTGGACACTATTCTGGGCAGCCTGGTCTAGGTGGCCCTACTTGAGCAGGGTGTTGGACCAGATGACCTCCAGAGATCCCTGCTACCTCAGCCTTCCGTGATTCTGAGCTGGGAGGGAGGTAGAAAAGCTGAAGTTGTAAGGGACATGGACAGAGGGATGTTTGAGAGTTTTGCATTGGGAAGGGCTTGTGGGTAGAAGTCTTCCTCACAAAACAATTTTATATTTGAGTCTATTTAAATAATAAATATTTTATCACATATGTTTAATGATACTAAACATTTTTAATATACTGAACTTCTGTACCTCAAAATTTACAACTTTTATGTAAGGCAAGATTCAAGGAAGGCCTTGAGGAGAGCTTCTGGCCAGAGCGGCAATTATGTTAAATACTGTCTCAATTGATATTGTGTATTTTTTGTAAACGCTTTTGCTTTTATGAATTTGTTTCAAGTCAGATTATAATGTTTTCAGAACACACTATTACAGAAAAGCAAAAACATTAAGCAACGTTTTTGCTTCTAATGGCTTTAGTTTTTTATGAAGTAGTAACTTAATCATCCATTTCAGGCAAGGAGTGTTGTTATCATTCCTGTCTTCAGGAATGGGATGACCCATTCATCTACAGGAAAAATAAACTGCAGCGTGGTGGCTTTTGTTGGGTGAATTTGTCCTTTTAGTGACTTGTTAAATACTTTATATGCCCAGCTAATTTTCAAATTGTCACTTGTGTTTTCTTCTTTAGCAAAAGCATACAAACAAAAATGTCTCCACTGCCTCTGTATGATTTATACTTGAACTGGAAAAAGAAGGTTTCATTACAAAAAGTACTAGCAAATGCAAAACCTAAATTATTGTAAAAGGAGACATTCTTTGTATCATTTCTGTGGTTGCAAGACTCTTGAGATTTAACTGTTCAACTGCTGTACGGGAAACATACATCTCTAGTGGTGTTTGGTTTATAAACTGAAACTCAACTGATTGTTGAGGGCTTTAGGGGAAGGGAGAAGGCAGCTAAGAGTAGCCTTTTTGATATGGAATTGTGAGTTTTACCAGTTCAACTACTGGAATTAGTTTCATTTTCTGTGAGAGCTTCGTAAGGAGTATTAAATATACTCAGTAGTATGTTTCAGAAAGAATTCTGTACCAAGATAAGTTGTATTTGGATGGTTTGGAGAGTTCCAGCTCCTTTAAGACAACAACTTGGTGAATTAAGATTTTGCACAGGCTGTATTGTATGTGTGCAAATGTGCATGAATGTGTGTACACATAAATTGTTTCTAGTACCTGAAGAAATCTCCTAAAAGATAGCCAAAATTAACTGTGTTTTTTGTTGCTGAAGTTGGTTGAGAGTAGTTTTGTTTCTATTCTTTAAGTTGTTTAGGATAGTAAATAAACTAAAAAAAGTGAGAAAGGTCTGTTGCAAATAAGATTGTCTCTATAAACAGCACTTCTAAGTCACTTCTTTAAAGTGATCTTTCAAAAACATGAATTTTATGCATCCCAAACACATCCTTCAACTGTGAACACTGGATTAAATTCGTTCTTTAACATTTTATATCAGAGAGGCAGATGCACTGCAAGTGAAGTAAAAAGATCAAAACTGGAGGTAAAATAAGAATAATTTATCCAACTAATATGTACATGTGATTAGTTTTATCTCATAGGCTGCAGGATAATACTGTGATTTTTTGTAAAACAGAGTTTTGTGGAAATCATTGCCTGCTTTGCTAAGAATGTGATTTTCTTGACAGAAGTAAATATTTGTTGATATCTGTAAGTATCTACATGCTATTTTATTTCTCTTTGAGAAAACTGAGTTTTGTGTAATACATATTCAGTACTTGAAAAACCTCCCCCACTGCTTCTAAAATGTCAAAGCTGAGCACAGGGATTTAGCCATACAAGTTCTATTGAAATTAATTGGATTTGTATGGCTAAATCCATGCAGTTCTTCTGAAAATATTGCTGTCCCTTGTACATAAATATATGTTCACAAACATAATATCACAAGGAATATTTGGACAGAACAGTAAAATCAGGTTTAATTTGTGTTTGGAGATGAATAACTTTTGGTTTACTATAAACTAAGGGTTCCTGTTTAAGTGTACTGAGTGAATACTAAGCATGTACTGTTCTTGCCTTAGGGCTTCATTTTTTTTAAATGCGTGAAGCATTTACATAGGAGTCTTCTGTACTTAACTCAGGAGGGGGAAGAGCATTTCTGATTCATTAATCCCTTTTTCTTTTTCTAAGTAACTGGGTCCTTCACATCATGCGCTCAAGAGGTGTAAAATATACAAAGAAGTGGGAGGGACAGGCAAAATGATGCCTGGCTTGCCATAAGGTATAAATTCAAAACCTATTTCTCCTTGCAAGAAGAAAAATAGCAAGGGGAAAAAAGGGCAGCACTAAATTTACTGCATGTGCTTGCATGATATGCAGGTTTGGGATAATTATTTTCTCTCTTGTTCAATAAAGTGAGTTGTTACCATGGTAGCATTTATATTGCACAGTTTCTCTGTTATAAAATAAATGAGAACAGTTTTAGAGTCAGAAAAGTCTTTGTATGAATCTTTGTTTTGTTTTTTTTTTTGGGGGGAGGGGCGTTTTCTGTTTTGTTTTGTTTTGTTTTTTCTTTTAATGCAGAATTGTGTCTTAGAAATGAGTTAGAGTCTAAAAAGAGATTATGAAGTTTTAGTGCACTTTCCAGTTAAATTGGTCAAGTTTTAACAGTACATAGTGCTTCATCAGGACAAGATGTGCAGGATCTGGTAGTTAAACTGAACGCAGCCATGAAGAGGGCGCAGAGTGCCAGGCAGCTCAGAGGAATAGTCTGTATGTCCTGATCCAATAACCAGCTCCTGGCAGTAACCACCTCGCCTGTGTTCATGTGTGGTCTTGGACAAGATGTGTTGAGAATTTCTTAAAAAGCAGGTCTGAGTCTTCAGTGGTTGAGAGGGACTGGCCCCCAGGGGAAGCGTTCACCACCAGAGCATACCCTACGCAATGTTTTGGTCTCTGCTGCTTGAGCTTTTCTTACTGAGGAACAGCAGACTGATAGCAACACTTTCTGGCCAGTTGGTTCTTTGATACCTTTTATTTAACATTTATTGACTGCAATGCAGATTCTACTGTGGACATTTTACAGTATCCTTGAGCAATACTTCTGTTTCTGCTTACTGAAGAGATTCCAGAAGATAACCATGGGAGCTGCTTACACGTTACGTAAAGTTTATGTGAAAGGCCTCCAAGGAGGTGGAAAAATGTTTGGGATATAACACAGTTGATTGGAATGACAGGTAGCTTTTCACCAGCCTCTAGTAGAGTCTTTGCCAGTCATAGCTGCTTCTCTCTCTTGGTTCAGTTTTGTTTTTCTCCTGAATTTTCCTGCTGCAGTAGCCAATAGGTGTGTTAGTATGAAGTGACTATTTTTCATCTGTTGAGATCAAAAAACTTCACTGATTGTTTGATTCTTTCCAGGTTTTTCATTCATGTTGATCCCTTTTATGGATTTTTCAGAGTTTGGTGATCAGTATAGTAATTCTGGGGGATTAAGCCTTTTGCAGTGATTTAATTTTTGTGTTTAAAAAAATCAGATTTATAATTATTGAATGCTACTGAAAAGTGTTGACACAATGATTATCCAAAAACTGGAGTGGCTATCACAACTGTTAACTGCAAAAATTAATAAGTTCATTAGTCATGGAAACCTGAGAAATTGTTTCTTGATTGCACTGTATTCCACTGAAACTAAAATAGAACACCTTGTGGAGGTTCTTTTATGCTTTTAGAATCATTGAATCATTAAGGTTGGAAAAGACCTTCAAAAATCATCAAGGCCAACCTTTGACTGAACATCACCATGGCAACTAAACCATAGCCCCTAAGTACCATGTCCAGTTTTTTCTTGAACACTTACAGGGTTGTTGATTCCACCACCTCCATGGGCAGCCTGTTCCGATGCTTAACCACCTTTTCAGTGAAGAAATTTTTCCTGATGTCCAGACTTATCCTGAAATGCTGTGAAGGCAGGAGAAATACCAATTGGCTGTGTGCTGTTACTAAGAAATGCATCCCTTTTGCAGGTTTTCCCTTCCCACATATCATTTGTGGGAATCATTGACCAGCACTGTTGGTGGCTGTGGCAGCACAATGGTTCACTAGTTCGTTGGCTGCCTTGGTTGGCTGTAGCTTTTTTACCCAGCACATGTGCTTGCCAAACACAAGTGTCAGAAACCGGTTTTTTCCACTTTAGAAAAGCAGATGATACGTGGCATAACTAGCAGAATTTCACAGTTGTGTTAAAGGGTGACGGAAACTGCATAAAAAACAAGTGTTGTGTTTGAAGAACACAGTTTTTTGATTTACAGTTAATTGCTGACAGATGATGTTTCATGCTGACAGATGATACTTCATGCTCTTTATCTGATAAAACCAAGTATAACTGAATAAGAGATGGAAAACTGATAGTTTTGACCACTTTATAGAATATCCATGCAGAAGTATAAAGATACCTATAAATAGCTTTTTCAGTTGCATCTAACTTATTTAACGGGTCATTGAATCTAAATTTTTAATATTTTATGACTTTTCATGGATTGCTTTCTATAGAAAGACTAGCAAAAATGGGTGCTATAAAGTTTTAGCCTCTATTGTAGCATATGTAAACTTACACTTTTTTTAATGAAAAGAACATGTCTTACTGTAGATAACAACCATCAAATTTTGCTATTACAGTAGGGTTTGTTTTATTTGTTTTCAAGAAGCTAGAGGAGTGACAGTCTTCATCCTGTCTTTCCCTTGCTTCTGGAACAAAATGCTGTAGGTTTACTGATTCAGAAGAGAATCTTCTTGAGGCTATTTCGTTTCCTGCCATGCTCAGGGAAGGGAGATTCCAGATCTACCCATTTCCTGCTGCTGGGAAGAGTGATTTTGCAGAGTCCTCTCTTCCCTTGTGCTGTGTGGTGACAGTTGGCCAACGTGGAACTGGAATTTGCATTCATCCTTGATGTTTTGTCTGTTCTGCTCAAGGGTACCTGTAAACAAAGATGCGGGAAGATGTTAAACTTAAATGTCCTGATTTTGTTAGGGAAGATTTTGAACAGAAGTGTAACTCTTCCTTTCAGTTGCTGTTGGCCAAGAGCTTTGTTTGTAGCTGTTGGTTTGTCCAGGATCCAACATCACTGATCAAATAAAATTCTAATTACTGTCTTATATAAAAGGAAATCAGGTGTTTAAGGGATTTTTTTTCATCTCCCCTGTTGGATGGCATAATGGTATGATGGCAACTTGTATGAGTCAATGCCATATATACAGCTCTTGCTGAGAGCTTGGCAGTGTTGTTTTTAATGTCTTGGTGTGTAGCCACATAATAATAAATTTCTCCTCCGATGTGTTGATGGGTGCAGTAACGTCACAATTAAACAATCTTTTTTAGCTCCAGTTTGATAATACAACAACAGCTTGAATTGTATTGTTTCAACAGGTCAGATCCGTATGTGTGAATGATTTTATTGCGTCCCTGAAATTAAGATTACTAGGACCCAGTATGCTGGGAAATCTTTCTTGCTTACAGTTTTGTTATACCCTTTCCTAAGCATCCTTTGCCGGTCCTTTCAAGAGAGAGCACATTGGGTTAGGAGGAATCTTTGTTTTGTACCAGTATGATGTACTTACATACTTTAGTGATTGATACAAGTTGTTTCTATTTTTGCTTTTGTTACTATTTATTCCTATTACAGAACCACTAAAATTTGCGGAGTTTATGTAGTCAGAGTGAATGTGGAGTTGATTGCAGTCTTCTGCAGTGCATCTCGTGAGTAGTTGAGATGCAGCATGGTACTGTGGAGAAGAATCTGTAAAGATTTGTTTTAACAATCTCAAGACACAAAATAAATGTATCTTTAAATGGTCATTTTTCAAAGCAGACTTCCACTTGGGACTACAGTGTATTTACCGTTTGTCTGTTCTTGTGGTTGAAATGTCTGAGTTTTGTATTTCAGAAGAATTTGGGTCAAATTTTCCTGGAGTGGTTATTTTAATTAAAAAATTCTTAACATCTTGGGCTTTCATACAGGATTTGGATCAATACTCTTTAAACACTTAGTTATCATAATCGTCCAAAAATAAACTGTAGTTAAGACACATTGAAAATCTGTTTCTTCCTGGAGAAAGCAAGGTAGTTTAGACTTAGAATATACTCCCAAACATCTGATTATGAGAAATCTCTTAACTTCATTATTTCTGCTCTGGGCATATACAAAGGACCAATTTTTATCCTCAGGACAGGTTTAAAATCCTAATTGCTTTCATTAATTTTTAATGCACAACTATATTTACAAACAGACTCCATATAGCAGTAGAAGGCTGGTAATTCTGTGTACACTGTTCTATACTGAGATAGCATTAAAAATTTAGGGGTCTTCTTTGAATACATCGAGTCCTATCAGTAGCACAGGTAGTGGGTAGTATTTCTAAGGTTACGTTTTTTTCTGTTCTTAATAGAACTTGTCTTCTAATATCTAGAAATGGTGCCATTGTGGGACAGAAATGTTATTAATGAAGGCGGGGGAGAAAACAGGTGAAAAATTTCTAGATGTGGGGAATTAAGGTTGTATGTTTGGTCACTTGCACCAAGGTTTGCTTCTGGAAAACAGTCTTTGTGTTGCTTTCCTTATCTAAAAAAACCCTTTTGGAACCTGAGACCTCTGATGCAGAAATGAACGAGGGGATGGCAGAAGGATACTTGTGTTGGCTAGTGCCTGTGCCTTGAAAAATAGCCAGCCTTTGTCTGGTGTCCACTTTATGAACCTACCTGACTTAAGTAATCAAATTAGCTGTAAACATCATTCCCCAAGTGTTTCTTTGACCATCTGTTACCATCTTCAGTTGCTCAGATTTTGAAGGATGGTCTAGAAAGGGCAGTACTTCTGAATTATCTGTCTATAACCTGAATCTGTAGTCCTCCTACTCTGGAGTTATGTGTTCCCAGGTTGTTATGGAGCGCATTAGTTGCATCTTCACCTTACTTCGAACACATTCAAACCTTCTTTTGCTTGTCTTGGAGTATCAGAATTAACTCCTGTCATCAGTTCCAGGGGTCTTAACAAATTTCTGAAAATATTTCCAAATCATCCTCGGGTACAGAAAATAATTTGATCCTTTCAGAAAACACCACATTAAGCAAATTTGTATCATGCCTTTCATGCCTCTGTGAAGTACTTTAATTGATCCTCAAAGTGAAGGAATTGTCTCAGAAGTACTGATTTATCCATGCATCACTCTGTAGAGTTTTTTATGTTTGTTTGTTTTTTAAAGTTGATGAGCAGAGCGAGACAGAGAGTAGAGTGTTGTGAATTGCCTTTTATTTTCCTTTTTCTTATTAGGCAAATTGATTAATGCTGAAGTAGATGTGCTGAGAGAAAAAAAAACCCTTGCTTTTTCCTAATTTCTATATCAAATAAAAATAATGAAGAGAAAGCAAATTCATTAACACTTGGAAATATTCCTTTAATAATAGTTCCCAAATGAATATATTATTGAACTGCTATTAAAAAGTGATGTTACTGTAGCAATGAAGTGGGCAGGGGTAATCTGTGCATATACTTTTGAGATATCATGAAGCTTTTCAGAAGGATAGCGGGGGAAGCTGGAATTTCATCATGTGGGTTTTGGGGTTTTTTTATAAAGACTGCAGAGTATGGAGAGAATATAGTAATTAATAGAGAGCCTTGAAGAGTCACAGGAGAAGGTTAAAGGAGAAGCACAGAGTGCTAGGATGTAGAAGGTGCAGATGATATACTTGTTGTTTTTTTTTTGGTAAATGCATCATAACAACCTCATGAAGTCAGACCAAAAGTGGGTTTTACCCACTGTTTTACTTCTTAGACAGTAAAACTTTCTGACTACTTCCAAGTAATACCAAACATGCAGGAAAAGTATAAGACCAGAGAGCAGAGGATGAGCATAGTCTGATATATGTTACAGCTTCTTTTTACCTGTGGCTAAATGCTTGTCAGGGAGATGATGTTCTTCATATTCAGCAGCCTGTGGTTTTATTTCCTTCCGTGAATGTGAGAAGTGGCTGTCGTAATTCCACAAAACTCTGTACCACCGCACTGAGTTGTCAGTGGCAAAGTGTGTCGCAGATTAAGTACAAACTTGGATGAAGAATACTTCCTTCTGGGTTTCTAGTTTGCGTTTTTAAATTGCCTTTTTAGTGTCCTGGGATGATTCCTGGATCTTGATTCAGTGTTCCCATTTAAAAAAATTACCTTGTGGTTTGGTTTGGGGTTTTTCTGGAAAGTAGTGGTTTTGGGAAGAGAAGATGTGAGGAATAGAGATAATGAGAAAGTATAGAGGAGAGGTGAAAGGATGCTGTGCTGATGAGCCAAGATTTGCAGCTAGTCACTGAACTAGCTGAGAGTCACTGAACAAAGAAACCCTAGAAGACTGGCAGCTAATTGAGAGAAAGTATTCTAAAATATGAATAGAGCAAGGGTAGGAATTGTCTCCTTGAAGTAGGGGAAATACACTTGCTTCTATTGAGATTCAAGAGAAAAGCCACAAGGAAGCCAATTGCAGGAGAATATGCTAGAAGTAAGGCAGCTTCTAGTGTGCAGGATGGTGTTCTGTGATCTGAAAGACAGAAGAGAGTGGAGTGGTGCAGAAAAGGAGGAGGAGAAAAGGAAAGACAAAAGGTGCACATTTATCCCTTGAACAAGGGTATGAAATTGGAAATGTTTCTGGTCAAATGTTATTTTGTGTAAATGGGACACAAAAAATAAGACTGAGTAGAAAAAGCCACTGATAATACGGTGGAGAAGATACCATATGAGAATGACTCTAATGACCTGTGGAGTAAAAACTGAAGGAGTTCTGTAGTAAAATTCAGCGTTATATACTTTGGGCTTAGGAAACTTTTCTGTTCTGAAGAGACACAGGAAGTATCTTGAAGGTGGTGAGAATGATGCACACTGAGTGGGTTTAACAGCATGAAATTCAAGGTCATGTACTTGAGGGTAAATAAACCTTTCTTCTTGATACAGAGGGATTGTCTTTTAGAGACGAAAGGAAGTTTTGGCTGTCTTAACAAATGACTGAGCCACCACTATGGTGAAGCTTTGAAAAAAACAATGGAGTCACTTGTTTAAATGTGTAAATCCCATAGATTTGCCTTGAGTGAAATGAAATCAAGGTCCTGGAGAGTCAACACAAAATAATGAAATAATACTTATGTGACAGAAACACAGAAAAATAACTAATCTGGGACAAAGAAAGATACCAAATGAGGACATTCATAAAAGAAATGGCTTGCAAAGCAGGCTGGGTCACTGCCCTGTAGCATCCTGTACAGGCGCCTATGTGAGTGTTACCAAAGTGAGGGGCACAGAGTGCTGTCTGTGGAGCAGCACTTGAGGCTGGGTCTGGAATACCCCGCTCTCTGTGTGGCTCTGTTATTGTCAAAAACATTTTGACTGCATTCACAATATAGTTTAAAGAAAGAGTTGGATTACTTTAAGCTGAGAAAAGGGTAAAACATCTAGCCAAAGCATGTGGTGATGAACGCTTTAATTGCACACTGGAAGGCTACAGGTAATCTGGAGGGGTGTCCCTTCTGTTGTATTTTTTTCATGCATTAAAAGCCTTGTGCAAAACATAATTCAGTATCAAAACCTGATTTTTTGTACAAGCATTCAGAAAGGTGTTAATTTATTTTTAATAATTTTTATGAAAAAGTTGCTGGCTTAAATGTATATAGTTGCAGTATTCTATGGTTACTTTCTGTATGAGCTTTTGGAACGAGGCTGCCACACTGAGCTTACTCTAGCTATAATTTTGATTGAAATAATTTTGAGCTGTTTTTTTACGCTCACATAATTTGTACTAGGGCCATTGAATTTTAACTCCAGGAGACTATTGCACAGTCATTTCGACTGAAATGTGTTTTGTAAATGGCATCTGGTTTTCAAAGTGCCTTGTTGCATAGCAGTGGTTTTAGCCTGTGCACGAATGTGACTCTTGGCAGTGGTAGGTTTCGAGCAAGTGCAGTGAGCTGCACCTTTGCACTGACAGCCATGGGATGATGGTGCTGCAAAGCACCAGGATGTGTATAAAATTGAATATGAGAGTGAAAAAATATAGTACCCTTGTCTGATACTGCTGAATAAGGTAAGGTCTTCGTTTCTTGATACGTTTGAGGTTCAGAATCTGTGGGTGAAAGTAAGCCAGACTGAAGAGTTAGAATTAATGTTGCATCTTGGACAAGATAATTCAAGATTATAGATTTTGGAGATGAAAAATTCTTTGCAGATCATCTAGTATATCTCTGCCAGTTTGAAATTGTTCCTCCTAGTGTCTTTCATTAATATTGTTCTAGTCCAGTTTAAAATGTTCCACTTGGTGAGATTTCAGTCACATCTTTGAGGAAACACCTTCTCCCTCCACCCCAAGTAGTCAGCATAATTTTCTCTGTTAAGTTTTATCCAATGGATTGTCCCACACTTTGTCCAGGCTCTTTCCTGTGATAGTCTGTCATTGCTCACCCAAACTAACCATGTGTTTCCCTGTATCTTGGCTTCTAATTCTGCTCATGTTTTGCACCTCACTGAATGTTTTCTTGCTTCTTGTGATGTCCTCTGGAAGAGCATGGCCTTTCTCAGCAGACAGACTCTGCTTCTGGAATCCTTCTTACTTCCACCCAGCCGTGTGCTCACAAAGCCGGTCTTTGTGACTGCTTGGGGAATGATGCAAGGCCCATCTGTTAGTCCAGGCTGATAGGGGAAAAAGCTGCCTTTAAGGATGGCTTGTGGGTTGCTTGCTTTTTTTTTTCCAGAGGTTTCAATGTCCGTGTTTGACCAGTGCATCTCCAGAAGCAATCTGAGCAATCATTGCCTCCTGGCAGCACCTCTCTACTGTGCTTTTATGATTATTCTCACCTTGGATCCAAGATCTCAGCAGCAGGTTTCTCACTCAAATGTATTTCAAACCAAGCTCTGCCATGACTTATTTTTAAACACAGCGATGAAACCTGTTCCTTTATATCTTTCAGATCAGTAATTTTTTTGTTTTCATTTTTCTTGTTATTCCTGTAGAAAATTTCATTTACTTACTAATTTTTGCTGATATTAAGTCATTTCCAATATAAGTAAATTTGCAAGTAACTCTAGAATATTTCTTCCAGCTGTAATTTCTTTTGTTCAAAAGATTCTCAATAAATTTTCTTTTTTATGCCACACAGTTTTTCTGGCGTGTTTCTAGTCTGCTCTTGCCAGATGTTTTTTCCCAAGCTTTTGTGATCGTGAAACGAAGCCACTGTACCCATGGTATTAAAAAAAAAAAAAAAANTAAAAAAAAAAAAAAAAAAAGATTTGAAAAGTGGAGGGGTATTTTTGGCGAAGACATGCAATTAGTTTGGCATTGCATTCATACTTTTCCCATCTGTGTTACAAACTTCTGATGTGTCTTACTTTAAGAACATACTGCCTGCGAAGTTCTACAACACCTGAACTTTTGAAGTAGTAAAGTTTTTCAATGCTTAAGTTATAGGTGAGCTTTAAAATTTTGCTGCAAATACACTCTTAAACCCAGTTCATTCCACTGTATCCTGCTTCGCCAGGTGAATGCCCTAAGTAGGCACAGAGAGACTCTATGATTGCAATTTTATGCAAAATATAGCTCAGCTTCAGAAGCAGTTAGAATGCAGGTTAGATCTGGTTGATTTAAATCTGATGATTTAATGTCACACACAGCTTTTTCTTCCTCCTTCCTGTGCCCCCCACCACTGCTGTCAGACATTCAGCAAAGAGGCACTCAAACCTCTTGTGTCAGGAGGGATTTGAACCTTCTGTGTTCTAGAAGACTTCTTAACCATTTGGTGAAGACAGTAATTTTTAATTTATTGGGTCTATGCAGATAGGTTCAGCACAAAATATTTGAGGGATTCAATATTCTCACATATACCACAGTTGAACCTTTTCTTCTAACAAATCAATTTGTTGCACAAAATAGATGTCTTGTCCATTTCTGTGGCTGACGCAGGAGCAGGACAATCCTGCTATATTGTATAAAGTGGGAAAAAATGGAGACATTATTGTTTTGGGGTGATAAACCTCCCTTGCTGTTTTTGATTCCTCCTGAACCCATTGAAAGTGCTGTGCAGACAAAGCTCCAGGCTGCTGCTCCCTCAGCAGGAAGGCTTTTGGATTGTCCTTTGGCGATCTCTGCCTTTCTCCATGTATGGGCTAGGCATCTGTAACTATGTTTTGAATTGTACTCCAAGAACTAATGAGTTAGGTATTTTACCTTCTAAACATTTGGCTGTCTGTAAGAAAGCTGGTCCCAATTTACTCCCCTTAGATATAAAACTGTTTCTTGCCTGCATGAATTGAAAACGACAGTTCTCTCTACTGCTGTCTTTTTAAGTGGTCTCAGGGTCTGGACTTGCTGTTTCAGCACTTGCTTCCCTGTGATGACGTTATATTGAGCAAAGTATTGTGAAAGAAATTAGTAAAAGGTTGCAGTTTGGTAAGTAAGTTTGTGTTACTCTGATGATCAATAGCTTCATTTGTCTTGTAATATTGTATATTATGTGGGATGTAAAAGACTCAAAACTGAGATGGGTCCAACTCCACACTCTCCAGACTTTTGCTGTGGTCACTGGGAGCTTTTAGAAGTCTACTGCCATTCCTTCATTGGTGATCTCTGAAGGTGGAGTCAGCTGCAAGTAGGTATTGGAGAAGTGATTTGCCAGTATTGGTGCACTGGGGTGTAAATCAGCAATTGTTACAGCAGATTGCTTCATAATGCTTCTTCACTGACTGAATAAGGACTTTGTTGAATGAAGAATGTGCTCTCAAACTCATGAGTATTTTAAGAAAATAAACGTATAATAAGTTTGAGGTTTATACCAATTCAGTGATACATTCTAAGTGATTAATGAACTGGATTTTGAGCCATTTACCACATACTGAGTTCAATTTTCTTAAATGCTGTCAATGCTAAAATTTCATAAATCATGTAATTTATAGATCTAAATTAAGTAAATGGAATTCAGCATTCCTTAACCAAACTGCAAAGACTTTGCAGAATGAGGGCATCAAAGCTATTGTTGCCTTATGCCACATAAAAAAAAGTTAAGCACAGGCTGTTACAAAAATTGCCTCTTTCTGGGTGACTGTATTTTTTCCTATTCTCCTCGGGTAGGTGCCAATTTCTTATAATATGTCTACTTAAGGAGAAACTTCAGTAATTATTCTTACCTCCTGCAAGCACTGTCACAAATTTGAAGACCAAATATATTTTCAGCAAAAGAGTGGGGTTACTACTGAGTTACGATTATTTTTTTTAATTATTATTGATACCGGTGAGAACTTGCTGGTGCTTTTTATAGCGATGTGCTTCCTTGAAGGTTTGAACTGACACTTTCTTTACTCATGTATTTGTTCTTGAGAAATTCCTTACTGTGCTATTATCATTACACAGAAGTGGGTCATGGTCGGCTGGTTTTTTGAAAATGAGACCTGTGGTCAGATACCAGTTTGTCACAGGCTGTAACCTTGCTGCCCTGAATTGTCAGTTCCATCTATTGCAAAGGCCAGGAAAAAATTTTCTTTTCTGAGTTTACCTCTTTCTTTCTTTCTTCTGGGAGCCAGGAGAAGGTAGGGAGACAATGGAATCACCACAGCGTTTCTTCCTGAGTCCGAGTGGGCTGGCTGTGACATCCCACGACTGCACTTCAGCGATACCACAGTCATCACTTGAAGGAACAAAGATAGGGAAAAATTATGCTGGTACATTGCTATTTTGGTAAAATAATCAATGGCTCTGTCAAGAGACTCTGTGTGTGTTTGTAGGCAAATTTCTCCCAGCTCAGGCCCTGCTCTTTTTAAGCACACAATCTACCAGCCTTTCCTTTCCAACCTTCCAATTCTTTTTTGTCTGGAATAGAGTGATACATCCATCTGTTCAAAATGTGCTATGAGCTGGCACAGGAATATCCAACTTTGACTGTGAAAGTTCAAGAGGAGGTCTTTGGCTATAAAGGAAAGAAAATCCAAGTCTCTCCTGGTTTTCAGGCAGAGACTTGAAAAATGTTCAGCTCATGCCTATAATTCCTGTTCCTCTGATCAGAATTCTTCTTGATACGAAGGATAAAGGGTTTAGACTGTCTCTCACTTCCTGTGCTATAAATGTAATGGAAAATTTCAAATACGTTCCTGGGTTTGCAAGCTGCAGAACTATGTGAAGATCAGTGAGCAACTAAAAATGACTTTCCAGAGAAATACAGAAATTATGGCAAATGTTAAAAAAACCTCAAACAGAACAACAAAAAACCAAACACAGAAAAAAAACAAAACCAAAACCAAACCCAAAAACAAACAAACAAAAAAAAACCAGCCAGAAACCCTGAACTGACCACTGCTGTTCGTGTTAACAAAAATGACTAATGTTACTAGTTTCTCTTGTTTGTAGATCACCTCTCTTGTGACTCTCCAGCTGTTATCCATGGTTGGCCAGAACGACCAGCTTGAAGGACCACGATACAAATGTACTGTATCTCTGGACTTCATCAGAGCTATTGCCCGGTGAGCCTATTACAGTTCGTTTACTGTTGTATGTGCTGATTTGAATAGAGATTTCAAACCAAGTGTTTGCTCAGTCTATAGCTCTTTGCAGACCAGAATGGAAATCTATGGGTGTTTTCTAAGAATTGATGACTGAGTTGTCTTATTTATGGGAAGTTGAGGTAAGTATAGTCCAATCCTGTTTTGAAAAAAAGATTTATGCTACAGTGGCAGTATGTGTTACTGTCTTTGTGGTTCATAAAGGTCAGGGGCTTCATGTGAAAATACTGCTCTAAAATGTCAGTCCACTTTATTACCAAAAGGCACATTATGGTATTTGAATCTGAAATTATGTTTCATTCTTAACAATGTCTGTTGCACATACGATATAAAAACTGCATAGACTGTAAGAATTCTTCCACATAGTCTGTCTTGTGTGATCTGTAATTGATACAAGCCAATTTAGTAAATGTATGTAGGTACGTCCAGTGGCCTTGTTAATTCAGAGCCTTCAGTCTTGAAGTCTGAGAACAGTTCCGGATCCATGAGGAGAGATGTCGATAATCTGCAGACAGAAATAGATACAATATAAAGGCAACAATCAGGCCTATGTCTCATATTTATCAAATGCCACCAGCACTACCTTACACCTGTTGCTGCAGCCAGTTTGTTAGAAAGTCTTGGATAAACAGTCTAGCCAGACAGAGCCCAGAAATGACATGTGTCAAAAAGGAGAAACGTTCTCAAGGCCAGCTTTTCTCTGTGGGATTTCAGAGGAACCTGCCATGTAGACCGTATGCTATAACCTCAGTGCACACATTGCTCTCCTGAGCTATTAAACATCCAGTAGCCTTGTCAGTAAATGCAACAGATACACTAATTTCAATTTTCAGTTGTACAGGCCATAGAACGAAACTTTGTCTGGGTCAGGTCTGGCTGGACCACACTGCCAGGATCTCCACGGCTTCGCTATGTCAGTTTGCTGTTCCCAGCAATAAAGTCTTTTGTGAATGGTGCCCTGAAAAAGCTCCCCCGGTACCAAGTACAGCCGA
Organism: Cephalopterus ornatus; assembly: GCA_013396775.1. Taxonomy (NCBI): domain Eukaryota; kingdom Metazoa; phylum Chordata; class Aves; order Passeriformes; family Cotingidae; genus Cephalopterus; species Cephalopterus ornatus. Next base: position 3,789 of record VZRE01008436.1, on the reverse strand, counting down.
CCATCTGCTCAGCAACATGGATCATTGTGTATACACGTATACATTGTCTGTATCCGTGAATAAAGATACTTGAAATGACAGCCCTCTCCTTGCAACTCTAACATCCTTAGAAGTGTCACGGACTCCATTAAAGTTGCTGGAAGGTAGAGATGGCCAGAAAACAGGACCAAAACTTGTGCTATGCCCCTCATGCTTATGGGAGAAAGTAGTTGTCAGAGACGCTATCACTTCAGCCCTCAGTGAGTGGTATAGTGCTTCAGCTTGCTTTCCTTTAGGTCAGATGTGTTTGTGTATATATAGGTACATACCCATATATATATCCAAACCGACTTTTCCTACATGTTATGAGGAAGAAAGCAGTTCTGTTTTTCTCCCTCTCCAGGTAGTTTGCAGCTGTTTCTGTGCTGCATAGATAGGGCCGTTTAGATGACCTGATGGATTTTGAAGTTGGCCTGTTCTGCTTTTCTCCTGTTTCCTCCCTTTTTTATCTTGCTTTATTCCTTTGTTACCCATTTTATTAAAATATATTTTTCAGCCCACAGGATTTGTTAAATCTTTAAGGAGGATGATCTGTAAAAAGACAAGGTTTCATGAACTCAAATAAATGGGCTTCCCTCTTCTCTCAGTGGAGTGAAGGCATGCTCTTCTGTGCTTTAAGAAATTTCATTTTCTCTCTGTGCTATAGTCTTGCAGCTGCAGATTAGACTGTAGATTTTAACCATCCATGGGAGAGGTTATATTAGTTGCCGAGAAGAACTGCTTTGTAATTTCAATCAAAATACACATCAAGTACGCAGCCCATCTTCTGATTCTTCGTTTTCTGTTACTATAATAAAATAAAATAAAATAGCACTAAAATAAGTTTGTTAGTCAATAAAATCTTCAGATACCTCAGCCTTGTTACCATCTCAGCCTTTTTACCATCTCAGCCTTGCTACTCCAGCGTATTTTCCAGTGGAAGGCTGAAGAGTGCAAAGAGTGGGACAGAAAAGGATGCTCTTTCCCTCCCCACCCCCATTCAAGCTGTTCAGATTGTCATTTCATTTTCTGTATTTTATAAGCAAAAGTGAAGTTTGCATTAAGGAAAGCCACCTGTTTTTGAAAAAGAGTAAAAAACTTGTCTTTTGCTGGCGGCTTTTAGTGTGATAACTGCTGACAGGGTACAGTCTCTTTCTTCAGTACCACAGAGCCTCATGTCTGGCTCTACTCTGGTGCATATACTCTGCCTTTGTGGACATATTTCCATGCTTTCTACCACGTAGTAGTTAAACATTTAGCTGAAGGTAAAGTTGGACATCTCTTTGTTAGAAATCTTTAATTTCCGTTTTAAGAATTTTAAACCTAAGTTCATGGATTTTCCCTAGCTGACGTAAGGCTCTCTTAATGTTTGTTGGATGTAGTGGATCTTTTCACAGAGTCTGTAACAAACCCAGTTGTTATGACAGGACAATTGTGTTTCATTCAGTTGATAAGGTCAGCATTTGTTATGATTTGTATGATTTTGTTTCTGTGGAAAGCCTTGTAACTAAAGCACGTCTTTGAGTGACAAAATGACATGCGAGTCTAACAGTGGTAGTTTATTTCTTTGAATTTGTCACTGGCTTATTAAATAGACTCCAACGCAGTATTTCCTGTTATGTATGTTGGGGATTTCTAAACTTTTTCCCTGTCTAATATCATGTTTTACAGAAACTTTTTGAAAAGTGGGTTACAGGCTGATGCGTGAACAGAGAATATTAAATGATTGTAGTCTAACAAATAAGACATTCAGCTAGTTAGTCTCACTTTGCATTGTTAGCTGTTATTTTTGCATCATTGAATACTTTTATAAAAAAAAAAACCTTTTAATTTTATACTTGTCATTATATGCAGTAATTTGCATTATTTATTCAAACAGTAAACTCCAAAGTCTGAGTGTTAGATTGTATAGAAGAATGAGTTTAGAGACAAAAAAAATAATTATATGTTTTATTCTACTGCTGTTTCATTTTGCCTGCCATTAAAGTACAAAAGTGTACATTAAAATCTTCTATCTCATTGAATGACATTCTTGGATTTTTCAAATTTAGCTATGAACATGGGTCAACTACTGTCAAGACTGAAAAAACGCAGACTGCAAATGAGTACAGATGAAGGAGTTACGTAGTAAATGCTAAAACAGGTGGTTTGGGAGATGAACAAAACATTCAGTAGCATAAAAGGTTGCTGCTTTGCATCACCAACTAAAGTATCAAGTTTACTATATGAAAATATAATCTTACTATCTTTGATATATTTTTACTGCTAATGATTGAAATAAGAATCTCCCATTTTTTACTAGGGAGTTGCTTTATTTCCTTTTCAGAATGTTGCAAAGTTTAAATAATCAGAAGAGAGGTACTGTAAATAATGATAGGAGTTAAAAATTCATTAATCTTTGCTTCCATTTCTTTTGGGGATATTGTTTGGTTTTGATTGTGCAGAATGTCCCTCGTGTGGTGTCTCCAAACAGGTTAAAGTCTTAGCACTGTTAAGATGATTGCTCTAATATACTGTGTTTTTGTTTATAGGACCGTGAACTTCGACATAATAAAGTACTTGTACGATTTCTTGTGAAAACAAGCTTCACAGCCATATGGACACTGTGACAATGACTAAGGCAAGCTGTGTTCATCTCTCTACTTAGCTGGCCAGAAAGAAGAGTATTTTGGCTCTTTTGGATTTGTCCAAACAGGTGCTGGCCCAGCATGGAACCTGATGAAAATACTCTGATTGGTCTGAGTGGATCTGAGCAGAGGACTATTTACCAGGGACCCTGGAGTATTTGGAAGCAATGTGTTAATTATAAACAGCAGGGTTTGAGCACAATCTGTTCTACTCTTAATGATGTTATCTTAACACTGAAATTGCCTGAAACCCATTTACTTAGGACTGCATTTTGCTCTATGAACTCTCCCCAGTGCTTTGAACATGGCAGCAGCCGTTGTTTGTATGCCCAGTCTTTTCACTTCCTCTCCACAGGAATCTTTGCAATTGCCTGCCAAAGCAGCTTTTCCTGAGGCCACCATTTTAGGAGAGTGGAGGAGCAAAGTATAATAAACATAAGAACATATTTAAAAATCAAGCTGGTACAAATTCTTCTTTCTCTTTAGTAGTATGTAGGCAGACTGTTACACTGTTACATGGAGATCACGATGATAGGAAACTCCCAATTAGACACCATACTGTCTTTTTTCAGACCATTCATAAATGTTGACTATGAATCTATTTTTAAAAAGCTCTATTTAAAAAAAAATCCTTGATTCTTAAAGTTCTGTCCCTATGTCAAACTTGAAATGTTTTATTTTTGCTTCAGCATTTTATAGTCCTTTTATGCTCATCCAGTTATATAAAGTGCTAATTATAGTGCCGTTTGGAATGAACGTACTTTGATACACACTGTGTAATGGCTTTTAGAACAATCTCTGCCCTGTAAAGGAGGATGGCACAGCTGTCTTTTCATCAGAAAGGGAGAAATTCAACAGGTGACAGTGTATTTCTGCAGCAGTTCCCCAAAAGAGGTGGAACAATAAATAATCAATGTGATATTATAACATAAAACTTTAGCTTTGGAAATATGTGATGGAATACACTGCAATTACAGGTTACAAATAAAAGATTCCCAACTTACAGAACATTAAAATCCTCATGTCCAGTTGGGGATTATGATCTTCATCAATCTGAAAACTTCTCTCACCTTCTTGAAAACTCCAGGTCCCACAAATGTTTTACTCTTTCATTTTTCTTTGGGTTTTTTTTTTTGGTTGATTG
>VZRE01008435.1:0-17756 GCA_013396775.1 Cephalopterus ornatus | reverse complement strand
CCAGAGAAGCTGTGGATACCACATCCCTGGAAGTGTCCAAGGCTAGGTTAGATGGAGGTTTGAGCAACCTGTCTAGTGGAAGGTGTCCCTGACTATGGCAGGGAGTTCAGAATTACGTGGTCTTTAAGGTCCCTTCCAACCCAAACCATTCTGTGATTCTCTGCTTATATGACACAGGTACGTGCTACCATAGACCCATGGACTACAGCTGCAGGTTTGTTATGGTGGTCCCATAAGCAAGCTACATCAAACCAACCTGTAACATCAAGCCGACCATGAGAGCACAAAGAGCAAAGCAGATGAGTGTCATGCTCTTGAATCAACCCCACATTCACCAGGAATGCATCACACTTCTCTTGACCACGCTGTGCAAACTCTAATGGTGATAAACATCTAGCCAGTTTTTTCCATTTCTTTTTGCTTCAGTCAATGGTTATTGAATCTGATCAGTGACTGTCAGTTATTTCAGCACCAGGCATTTATTACCATTTACTCTGTAAATACAGAGGAGCATTGAGCCGCAACACTGGATTCAATCACAACATAACATAGGAAAAATCTAAATTTAATTCAGACTCTGCCACATGAGCCCACATGTACGGCAATAGATACGTGTTCTATTGCGTCTGGCAAGGGAATTAAACAATATTGCTACACACAAAGTTCTAAGTTTCTAAGCTGAGGCCTACAGAGATTTCATTGGAATTTTTCTTTTCTTAAGAAAAAACCAAAAACAAACAAACACACCCGCCCCGACTTCCTATTCACAGAATGTGTGAGTTAAGGTGGGACCATTGGAAGTCATCTAGTCCAACCTCCCTGCTCCAGCAGCGTCCCCTAAAACATATTACTTGGAATTGTGCCCAGATGTCTTTTGCATATCTTTTGCATTCACAAAAGTTATAAGCACATGCTGCAAAGGCTGAGAGAGGTGTCAGCAGTTCATTCCTTGTGTTGCAAGGGACACAAGCCCCTGTACCACTTGCTCTGACGTGTAAAATCATAGAAACGTTGAATGTATTGGGTTGGAAGTGACCTTAAAGACCATCTAGTTCCAAACACCCTGCCATGGGACACCCTCCACCAAAGCAGGTTGCTCAAAGCCTCATCTGACCTAACCTTAGATGCTGCCTGAGAGCACACATTCAGAATTATAATGTCTTTAGTTCAGGGACAAGCTTTGTCTGTCATGCCAGCCACACGTGTCCTACATATCAACATCCTTAGAGGCTGTGGCTGAACTGATGGTGCTTGGGGTGATACCATGCGGATAAATGTTTTGGACACATCCTGGCACGTTTGCTCTGTTCCACAGAGCAGCCATGGTGAAATGCCTCCAGCACAGGCCATGAGTGGTCCATGCAACTGGAGATTTGGCAGTGAAGGAAGGACTTCCAGCTGTGAGGCTCTGATCGCCAGCAGCCAGCCTCCGGACCCAGTCGCTCTCCATCTGCCAGTGAGGTGCAGCCCCGATGACAGGCACTGCAATGGCAATTCCTTGGGAAGCAAGCCAGGGACCATGATGAAGCATATGGGAAGAGCATTAAAACATGGAAGGCAGGGGGTTGGGCAGGGGCTGTACGGAGCACTGAGCTGGCTGTTCTTAGCCATGTGTCCTTTGCTGCATTTCAACTGCTCCATTGGTCCAGCTCTGCATGTTTGGATTTACCATACCCTGTACAGCAGGTGCATGTTTTCATGGAGCAGTTTCATTTGCTTGATTCATACAATTCTCTAGTCCATTTGATAGTGACACACTGTCTCTTNCACTGTCTCTTCCTTTTTTTTTTTTTTTTAACATACTGGTTTGACTGGGCACTGCTGCGTTTAGCAGTCAGAAGTCTGACAAACATAAGACAGCATTTGCTTTTATCTTGGAGTTGAGGAAAAAGGAAAGGGAGCTGAGTAAAAGGGAAAGGAAGAGCAGAGCGACAGCTGTGGACAGGGGGATCACAAAGAATCTACAAAGCATCTTCTGCAGACTCCTAGGCACTGAGATCACCAGTTTTCAGTACTGATTATTAAAAGGCCTGTGGTAACCACACCTTCAATGAATATGGTTTTAGAGTGTGTAAAAAACAAAAAGGGGAAGTTTATTAGGAGGATTCTTCATCCTTTTCAGAATTTAAAGCACCAGATATCCCCGAGCTTAACAGTACAAAAAAAGTCTTTGGGAAGTAATAGTATTACATGCAAGTTTCTCAACTAGACCTGGAATATCAATTCCTCTTTAAGATACATTCTTAAGATTTAGCATTGATGCTCCATAAACACACTAAAGGGACAAAAGGGGGAAAAAAAAGGCAACACCAAAAATCCCACAAAAAAAACCCCAAATCAACAAGAGAAAATACTTTTTTTTTTTTTTTAAATCTTAAGAAGCAATTTAAACTGTAATTCAATTGCTTGCCTGTTTTGAATAGGGATGAAAAAGAGGATGTGATAACTTTTGCACAAAATCATGAATTTTAATTTAGTTCTCAAGTAGAGTCCAATTATATATTTGCAGTCCAGCAGACATTCTAAAATAATCCAAACCAAACTTGAAATTCGCTAATTAATGTAATAAATCCGTACAGGGGAAAAAAAAGGAATAGAAAATAAGCCTTTCCAGGCTGGCTTGGACTCTGCTTTAAAACAAACAATAATCCACCTTCCTGTGAAACTTCAGCTGAACCCAGAGAGTCTATCATGCTGAAGATCAAATGGCAGAGACTAATTCAGAATGTGTGAGATTTTCTTAGAAACCATGCTACGGATTCTTGTGAAACTTTTCTCTTTTTCATGTATTTACTCTGACTGCTAGTCTTTACTAAAAAAAAAAACCTATAGAATTCTGTACTTCAAAACATTTAATTTCTCTTTTCAGTACAACTCCTCTTTAAAACTTCTTTTTACAGGTCAGTGTGGTGGACAAGTTCTTCCAGTATTTCCAGTAAATAACATCCAACATATGATGTTGTTCAGAGATTTTGTGTTTTAGCACTTAAAAATTGAGTTTCCATCCATAGAGGGTATTTTACACATGTATCCATACTTTGGAGAGTATTTTACAATATGAGACTGTGAATAAGCAATACCATGCACTGTCTGTGATGGCATACCTGGAGACTGGGAGTCCAAACTTCTGGATTTGGGTTTAATCACTCAAACTAATTCCAGTGGAGCCCATGAAGATGATCAGAGGCTGGAGCACCTCTAGAGTGGAGAGAGGTGGAGAGAGCTGGGGTTGTTCAGCCTGGAGAAGAGAAGGCCCAGGGGAGACCCTACTGCCTTTTCCAGTGCCTGAAGGGGCTTCAAGAGAGCTGGAGAGGGATTTTTGGCAAGGGCACAGAGTGAGAGAGCAAGGGGGAATGTCTTCAAACTGAGAGTAGGTTTAAATCAGATATAAGGAAGAAATTCTTGACTGTGAGGGGAGTGAGGCACTGGAGCAGGTTGTCCAGAGAAGCTGTGGCTGCCCCATCCCTGGAAGTGTTCAAGACTAGGTTGTATGGGGTTCTGAGCATCCTGGTCTAGTGGAAGGTGTACCTGCCCACAGCAGGGAGGTTGGAACAAGATGGCCTTTAAAGGTCCCTTCCATGGGACCATGGGACCATGCTGTGGTTCTGTGATTCTATGGTTTGTCCCAGGGATAAATAATACAGAGGGCACAAGGCATCTAAATATAGAGACACCACAGCTATTAAATCTCAGTGTTCAGGTGGGAGCAGCCAAGATGAGTGTGAGCAAGGCCGGGCGCCAGAGATGCTCATTGCAATGGAAGCAGTTGCCATGGAGACAACAAAGAAAGGTAGACCAAAGGAATTACAAACATGCGCCAGTCTAAGTGTGCCTGATGTTGAATAATGCAGGGTGATGCCGCTGCAGCCTCAGCAAATATTGTGGAGCCCAGGGAGCACTGAACAGCTACCTTTTGTTTTGATGTGCTGTAGCTGGAGGGCAGCTGCTTTTTTACAGGTACTTACAGCTAACAAAACAAACAAACAAACAAACGTCAAAATACAACAAAACAAAGGCAGTCATAGCCATAAACAGAATAAAACCCTTTATAAACTGATTCATTCCTCTTGCCTGCACTGGAAGAAGGATTTCTGCTGATGCTACTTCTTAGCATTTAGCTCACTGTGAGTCACAGAAAATGGTCTCCACACGAGGAAAGGAGAGAAGGAAATCAATAATGCTTGATCATTGGAAAGCTAAAACCATTAGGAGCACAACGAAGATTGGAGATCTTATTAAGGCAGGTATTGCTCCTCCCTGCACATCTGCTTCTCTGTTTTGCAGTTTCAAGGTCACATGCAGTGTAGAGCAGCACAGCATCATTGGGCCAGTCCTGGGTTTTAACTTGGGCCAAAATCAGTCATTAATATAAAACACAAAAAGAAAATCCCATGTGACAAAATAAAAGAAAAAAGCACCACAGAAACCTCTTGTATGCAGCAAGCAAAATAGTGTTTTGCAACCCACAAAAATAAGAAGTTTATATTAATTTCAAAGTAGATTGTTGTTATCCTTATTAAAAAAAAATGTATTTTTAAATTGCACACTGTAATTTTTCTGCACAGTATTATTGCCACCTTAACATGCCTTCAACAAAGATATATCCCTGCTTTTAGTAGAGATGTTCTCATTAATGAGAGGACTGTGAGGATATCCGTTGGCTATACTTGCAGTAAAGAGGGTGAAGAAATAAAAGCTTCTGTTTTCACAGGGAAAATGGAAATGTTGACGCTTTTCTAATGAAGAACAAATATTTATTTTACTTAATTTGTGCTGTATTATCCACAGCACAGCTTGAAAATGGGTGCCCATACAGGTTTTCATAGTAAAGTGCAAGTACCTTGACAAGGATATAAAATACCGGGTCAACTAAATACGACACAATATGTGTTTTCTATTTAAGAAATAAACACAGACAAAAGTAATTTATATACAACTTAAGCCAGAAACTTCAACCAACAAGATATGAGTGTTTGACTTCCTTGTATTCCTTTGAGAACAGTCCATAGTAGCTCAAAAAGAATTTTTTCTTAAGGTATATACTACCTTGGCAAAAATTTGTGCGCCTAAAACCTTCTAAGCAGGAACTTTCAGGGAGTTCTTTTTTTGCATAAAGTCACTTGTTCTTTGCAAAGATACCAAATTGAAGTCTTTGGTTGGACTTACATGGGTATAATCTCTAGCTTGAAAATTGGACGCTGGGCAATGAGAATCGGCTCACAGCCCTTTGCTTTGCTGACACCTATGCTTCCCTTGGAAAATATAGAAAATTAAATTAATACTTTTGAAAAGTTTTGGGGCTTTGCAAAGATAAGTTATAATATAGTAAGTGTGAAATATAATTAACCTAAACATAATGGGATTTTTTTTTCCACCTAAAGGCTAAAATTACACAGCAGTAATGAAAGAAATATATTGTTGTTCATAGAAAACAAGTTGGTAGTTATTCATAATTCATGTACTCCCTGAAGTGTCCCTTAATAGGATTTAGGTGGTTTGGGAAATATGCAATAGAATTTTTTGGTAGTCTTTTTTTCTGCAATTTAAGTTTTAATTATCCTCTTGTGGTTTCAAGTTTAGGAGGGAACAAAAAAACCTAAACCAGGTCACTCATCTACATACTGTGTGTTTGCTGTGGGTTACACGTCAGCAGCTAAGCACCCATACAGCTGCTTGCTCACTGAGGGTGCAAACTCATGGGCCAAGCCAAAGACCGTTTAATAAGAATGGTTGTGGGTTTTTTAAGTGAATCAAATACCTCTCCCCACAGGACTGATGCCCTGGCAGTTTTTACCACTGACCCTGATGTTGTACAGTATAGAATATCCCTTGGCCACAGCAGCAAGATGTTTAAGCCTGTTTGCTTAAAAAACTGTGGTTTCCCAACCACCCTTTTAAATAATAATTGAGTCTATAATGGTGTCTTCTTCCTATTCTAAAGATTATTAACAAAGGCTCTGTTCAGAAATCAGAATGTACCTATATAGATCTAAGACACTGAAGTTTAGAAATACTTCTGGTTTAGAGTTTAATTCCCACTATTAAATTTGAATTATCACTATTGAAGTCTGCATTTTGAATGCAAACACAGTATAGCGAAGGTTAAAATGATAAACTGATAGATACACAGCTACTGAAGGCAGCTTATGCCTGAAATTATTCTGAAAACTGCCGTCAAAGAAAAGCATGTGTTTGAGGGGGATGATATTGTTGCATAGCATCAGAAGGCTGCTTAAACAGCTACTTCTAATGGCTTTAATCAAACTCACTGCAGACAAATCAAGTTAGAATCTGCTGATACTCTAATACAAGACATTTAAGCTTTTCAAAATTTTCACTAAGATACCTCCTAAATTCCTTTTCAGGCTTTTCCTGGAATTTTCTGGTTCTCAGCAGGAAACAAGTGTTTATTACAATTTTCAGAATGCTTCCACTTTCAAAATTGCATCCTTAATTTTGTAGTCTTGTGGTATTTACCTGGCTTCACTGAATTCAGCAGGAGGTTTTCAGTCAGCTGCAGGTGTTTTTGTGATCTTCAGTGAGTGAATCCAGATGGGGTTTTATTTTTGTGCTCATCTAAACTTCATTTACAAGTCATCCATAATTTCTTTTTTTAATGTTCAACAATCTCATAAACACCCCTCAAGAGTCAAACAGAAACAGCTCAATGTTCCTTACTAAAATGTTCAGCTTTTTTTAATTTACATATGAAATTCTTAAAAATAGGTGGTTTAGTAGGTTAGAAAGACGTTAGGACAAAAGCTGCTGAAGTGCTTCTGAAAATTTTAGTCTACTATTTCAAATGCTACAAGTTTTAGTTGTAGGGGGTTTCTTGTTTGTTTGTTTGGGGTTTTTTGACCATAGTTACAAAATGCTTGTAAAACAAGTTAAGCATTTTACAATTATGCTTAATTTAGGTTGATGAATTTCCACTGAGTCTAAATTTATTCTTAGCTGATTCTCCAGCTTCCATTCCACTCTAAGGACAATTCAGCCTGATACGTGAAAAAAACCAGATACAGTTCTGGGTACGTTAGTCTTTGCTGTGGCTCAATATGATATCTCTGTGGATAAACTGTTGAAACAGATTTTTCCACTCAAATCCAAATAATCCATTAGTTTCTTAATATTGTTCTCATCACTTTTCCCAAAAAATTTGATATTCTCTGGCAGAAAGAGCTTGAGAGACGTGGCTCCTGCTCTTCCAACAGACACGCAGAATGATTATAGGGTTTAAACAAAAACAAACAAAAATTATGTATTTTCATCCTCTCTTGAGTATGAGTATCAAGCACTCCAGTAACTTTTCTTCACACTATTTAAAACAAATAAACAAACAAACCCAAAGAAATTCAAGGCAAAGAAGAGATGAGTATTGAGAAATTCAGAACAGCTGTGACAACATTGTCAATTTGATTTTAATGAATCATTTAGCTGTAGGGACATATTTGAATTGTATTTTTATATAGTAAACCTTTGTCACACAAAGAAGTGTCAGCCAGTGGTGTCATTCCACTCTCCACATTGGACAACTAGTGCAAGTTCACAAATACCAACTGAGAGACTGATACTGGAATGCTGTGAAGATCTAGGCAGCCTCTTACACTTAAGTGAGGGAGATTTGGACACCTAATCTGCAACACAGTTTGGAGGAGTCAGGCCATTTTTAAAACCTCAATATTCATCTCCTTGTTGCCTGAGAATGGTGCTTCCAGATGTATCTGAGTTTTCTCATACTTGTACTGTGGCAAGTGGCAAAGGATCACCTTTGCTCCAAAACCTCAAAGAACTGGGAGACTGATATTGCTCTTTGTCATATGGAAGGGAATATACAACATTCAAGGTTAGAAAATCTGAGATGAAATGTTAGTTACACTTATGATTTCAGAAGAAAGAAAAGAATGAAATGTCACTATTCTCAAAAAAAATAATCTTCAGTCAGATCTCCCTGTGACAGTTCTGCCCACAAAGTGTGGGAGTATCTGTCAGAAAATCAGCTTCAAAGATTCAAGTGATATGTCCTTATCAACAGCTTTGCCAAGAAATTGGTAACCCTTTGTGTTTGTTTCTCCACTGTACACATTAGTCTTTGTAGCATTTTGTAGAATTGGCAGCTGGCAGAGTTTAAGGCACCTCAATTAATTCATTTGGCAACATAGATCTTGTACTTGTACTGGGCATCTGCAAGTGCTCAGACTGCCTGAAGCAGTGTGAAAGAACTAGATAAAAAAAGTCTGCTGATAGAAACACTGGCAAAGGCAACACACAACAAGTTCAGCCTTAAAATAGATCCTTGGAGCAGAAAGCAATTATCAACAGGATCTGATAAACTTTTGGAAGTAAAACTCTATACAAAAAATATAATGCAGTTATATTTCAAGACATTTATCAATCAGTCACAAAGCTGTCCCAAACATTCCTCGTGACAAAATATTTATTTTGAGATCTCTTTTTTGGTGATATCCTGTGCTAGACTCTGTGCATGCTCACAGCAAGATAACTTTGGGCTGCTAGGAGCTATTTTGCTCTTGAAGCTATTGAGCTTCTTCCTCGAATTTGGGAAGAAGAGTTTGAGTGAGAAGATGCAAAAAACGTTTTTTGAATAGTTGCAAACAAGACAGATCTGTGGAAATAGCTCAGGTTTGGGTATATAGCAAAGGTCATGTAGTCAAGGATCAGAAGTGCTGCCTTTCAGAAGCCAGAGGCAGCAATAGGTGAGAACTGTGGGCTGTGCCTGGGCTTTAAACTGTGTAACTACAAAAAAAAAGCTTCTCCTGGAAATTTTCTTCCTAATCCCATCTACTAGGTGTTTGCTTAAGTTGCAAGACTAAAAGCTTTGCTTTCTGTTTTCCTTTCAAATGTTTGAGGGGTGAATCTTACAGGGGTTCTTTCCATTTTTTGAATTTTTCTTATTCACCTTAATACTTCCTGTGCAAGGGTGTTCTCTCGTGCCATACAATTCAGCTCATTACACTGATTGCCATATATTAAGATGCTTTTTGTTTTTCATTGAATCGCCCTCACAGACTTGTTACATGGCACAGCATGTTTCTCTAAGACCTGATGTTGCCACAATGGAACAGGATCTGGATTTTCAGTCAAGAGATATAGGGGGTTTTGCAGAAAATTTATGATTTTCAAATGACCAGATATGAGACAAATGAATTTTTCTTCCAGCTAAATCTACTCATAAAACTGTCCATTTACAATATTTAATCTGAAAGATGAATCAAAGGTCACGAGCAAGTCTTCAAAATAACCATCAGGATTATATACTTAAACCAGACCTATCTTGACTCTCTATTAAAAAAAGTAAAGAAAATAAAAATAGTAGTGATTACTCATTTAGAGGAAATAATAAAATATTCTTATGTAAGAGCAATAAAGAGATTCCTTGGATTAAGTGAGTGAATTAATAAATACATGAAAGAAAACTTAAAGATCAAAAAAGTAGCATAGTTCTCTTTTTGTAAAGTGAAAATAAAAGAGTTTATTCACTGAGAGAGGAAAAAGTAAATGATCAATATTCTTACACTGAAAGACTCATGTTGTCCTCTAGCAACCAAGTCTGCAGTGCACCTGGAGCAGGAAGCCAACACAAGGTCACTGTGTCCTTACTCATGCTGTTGTAACTGTTACTCAAGTATCTAGCTATGAAAAGAAAAAAAAATGTTCGTCTTCTTCACTGAAGTGCCTTGTGCAGTAGAGAAACTTAACCCTCTGATGCAGAATGAGGGTCATTAGGTATGTATGTACTCTGATGCGGATTTTGTGGACTCTAAGTTTGTCCTCCAGCAAAAATTGACCAAAACGCTGGACAGTCCCAATAGAGCCTCTTTTGACCAGGAGAGGAAAAAAAGAAACACTCTTCCTTGGGGAGGAGTCAGCTGTTCAAACAGTTTCCTTCAATGTCTCTTGAGAGTTGTAGATATTCTTCATCTCATGCCTGGGTTACACAACAAAGACATGGACCTGTTGGAGCAGAGCCTGTTAAGAAAGGACAAAGGGAAATGGTTTTAAAATGAAGGAGGGTCAGTATAGATCAGGCATAAGGAAGAAGTTTTGTATATTGAGGGCGGTAAAACACTGACACAGGTTGTCCGGAGAGTCAGTGGCTCCCCCATCCCTGAACACATGGGGCTCTGAACGACCTGATGTCATTGAGGATGTCCCTGTTAATTGTGGGGGGATTATGATTCAAAAACAAATCACAGCATCTCATAAGGAAAAGAGGCAAAATTTGTCCTTTGATGTATGAACCCTGGGAGTGCAATTGAGTCATCCTCACAAGCTCTAATGTTTTGATCCAGCAGCCCATGGATAGGCATCAGTGATACACCAGTTTGCCTGCATTAGCCCAGATACCCATCTCCAGCTGGCAGACACAAGATCCACATAATCATTTTGGAGTCCTGGGTGGATATTTTGGACTCCCTGACTGAGGTGTATCTGTGGCATGGCACAGGACACCTAAATCTAGCCCCCAGCAATGTCACTTTTCCCCTGCTACTGAACGTTGAGCTCCCTCTAAGATCCCGGAGCTTCATGAGCTTGAGCAGAACAACTTTGTCCTGCTGAGAGACAGACAAGAGCATGTCAGAGATGCCTGCAGTGAGGAAGAGAAGGACGTGTCACTGTGCAGCAGAGAGCTCTAAGTCAGCCAAGATCTGGGAAAGTGGAAATGATGGCTGAAGAGGGTAGGAAGCTGAGATAGTGATTGATTTTAACGCAGGAGACAACATTCAGTTAGGTGCTTGTACCATGGCTTTGGTGGAAGGGCAGTGCTGGGAATTTTTTGCTTTACTGAGGGCCTTCGTAAGCTAGGGTACACAAAGAAAAAGCACTGTTCATGCAATGCTACATCAGTAGGGAAGCAATAATTTGGGAGAGAAGAGGCAACAACTAGTAACCCTGGAGTGCGTTAATTGCCTGGTAATTTTATGAACTATGTCTTTGGGCAGAATTGTTCTGTGCTGTTATGCAGAGACACATTGAAAAATCTGAAAGATGGAAATATTTTATGCATCTGGAAGTGTCATATCACATCAAGCTGTGCATAGCAGAGCAGTTCATCTGGCAAAGGCAAAATAAATGTGTCCTTGTGCTAATGCACATAAAAGAAAGGGAAAAACATCCTGATTTAAAGAGCTGGTGAGTGAGCTAGTGACCTGTAACTAGGGGTTGGAAATTAAATATTTGAAGAAAGAGATTCCCTTCTAATTTACAACAATAAAACAAATTTGAGACAAAGACAAGATCTTCTTGACCTGTCATTTTTATGCCTCCAGATTTTACTCTTCATTCTTTATTTACAAAGCTGTAGAAGTTAACTTGCCAATATTTTTTTTCAAAATAAGTATCTCCTCTTGAAAGCAGAGCAGTCTGGGAGAATGGAAGAGCTGTTTTGTCTGAAAATCATGTAAGACTTCAGTCAGACAGAGATACTGAGCACAAAATTTGTTTGCTGTTCCTGATGGAAATGGATAAAATACAAAGTCTTTCAGATTTCAAAGCAGAGGGAAGCAAGCTTTTGGGTTTAGGTGGATAGTAGAGGACCAAGAAAAGGAGGAGACAAGCAAGGATGGTTATCTTCAGGCAGTGGAAATTTTCCCATTGACACATTTCAGAAGACTGAAAAATTTCCAACCTTCCCCTGTCTTTTGAGTGCTAACAAGAAACTCAGTTCACATTGGAAGGGCAGCTTTTACGCAAAGACTGCTACCCTGGAAAGATCAATTTTGTCACCACCAGCTGAGAATGAAACTATTACAACACCAGGAGAGAATCTGAGTTTTGATTAAACAATTCCAAAGTGAAATTCTCCCCCGGATAAATGGCACAGAGGAAAAGCAAGAAGAAAATGAGAACAATTTAAACTGTCTAGTGGGATGGTTGTCACCAATGACAGAATTATTATAGAGGAGAAATGTGCAAGCAATAACAGAGAAAAACTGAAGGTTACATTTATTGTGAGAGCTTTTCTCCTCTTCCTCTTCCAAACTACCATATTTGGAATGAAAAGGCAACATTATTCAAAAAACTCTCCTTTTCAGGCAGTACCAGCCTCAGCTGGTGCTTTCAGTTCAATTCTAGCTGTTACAGAATGTTGCTATTCCCATAAATATTAATGCTACCACTTCTGCTGAGCAAACAGCTAAGCTGTGTGTATCATTTATTTCATACAACTTCTCCCAAAATGTGTGAACTTTTTTTTCATTCTGACATTACACAAAGTTGGTAAGAATTTGGGAGCACGAAAATGAAACAGAAAACCACGAGAATGATAATCTGGACACAAACCCAATTTTTTAATGAAAGTTGAAAGCATTTAAAAATAAACCCCCTCTAAGGGGAAAAAAAATAATTTATCAGGGCACAGAAAAGTTAAAAAAGTTAAAAGCTAAAAAGAAAATCAGTAAGACAGTAAAGTCACAAGAACTCTGTGTTTCTGGGGGTTTTCTTATTCAAAGAGCAGCAAACGAATCTTGTGAAGCCTTTGATGTTCCCTCGATGTACTTTAAATAGCTATCATTTAATCTGTGATACACACACTGCAAGAGGATGCTTTGTTATGCATACTGAATTGTACACTCTGCATCTCAGAGGAGAGAGGATCTGAGCAGTTGCCACTAAAACACAAATCCAGTCTGAAAAGATTTTTCTCTACAAAACACATCAAAAGTGTTCTAGTCTTTTCTCAGTCATCATGTTACTTTCTTAACTCCACAAAAATCTGAAGTCCTCTAAAATATAAATGGTTGTTTTTTTGCAATAAGAAAAAGAATTAATTTTCACGTGATTTTTTCAGCTTAGCATGCTGCTTATTTTATTTTCCATCTTCACTGGCAAAAGTTTACAAATAAAAAGGATCTTTTTAAAAAACCACAAACCCAAATTTTGAACGTGCAAGTGCAAGACTTTATGCAACCAAAGGACAGAAGCATAGAGCAGGACATATAAACCACAGGCATTCAATTAAAATGATCTGGTCTCAGTATGAATATTAAAGGTTGGGAATAAGCTGTCCATAAATCCCATACAGAAATAATTAATTGTGTAGTTTTGAATAATTAAATATCAGATAACCAGGACCTTGTTGAAGCAATTTATGAATAACAGCACACAGAATTTCTAAACGTATTGTCTTCAAAACACAATCAGGCAACTTAACTGAGCACAAATGCAAGGATTTTTAAAATATCTCAATATTGTAGCTTTTTTTTCCCCTTCTGGTTAAGACGATGGTCACCTAGAGACTAGAAATTTTTGCCAGGTCAAAACTTAGCTGAAAACATTCCCATTTACCTAGATATTTGCCACTGTGAACTTGTGGTAGCCTGTAATCCTTTCCCAGGAGCTTGCCCATGCCCTCCAGCCAGCATCCTGGCTCACACCTGAAGTCCCCGAGGTATGTGGTGCAGGCAGGCTGTGGGAGGAGGCAGATGCTTTACCCACCTGGCTTTACCCACCAGGCTTTTTCAGCCCTCTTGAGATCTGTAGATCTCACAGTGTCTGCAGCTGCACCACAAACCACAGAGCACCTGAAGACTCTGAACATTTTGTGCCATGGGGTCCTGAATGTCACCTAATTTAACTGTCTAAGCAACGATTTTAAAAGCTGGTGGGTAGCAGTTGCACTCAGCCCCCCTCTTGACCTTTAGATTATATATAGGGCAGAAGGTTTTTTATAATGAGAATGGTGGAGCACTGTCACTGTTTGCCCAGAGATGTGGTAGGTGCCCTATTCCTGGAAATATTCAAGGTCAGGCTGAATGGGGCTCTGAGCAACCTGATTTACTTGCAGATGCCCCTGCTTACAGCAGGGAGGCTAAACTTTAAAGCTGACCTTTAAAGGTTTCCTCCAACATAAACTACTCTTTGATTCCACAACTGTATTATTCCTGTTTCACGACACCAGGAAACTCCAGAAATGTAATTATTTCTGCTTTTGTCCCAAGATAGGTGGATGTTGATATGATGTGCTGAAACTGCTAGTCACTGTCCACAGTGTGATCAATGGCTCACTATTTTTTCTTCAGAATTACCAGCATGACCGGCTTTATCAGAATAACATGAGATGGGAAGGAAATACCCAGGACAGACCCACAGATTCATGGAATGGTGGAATGATTATTGTTCAGCTTAGATACAGAGCATGAACTTTACACTTTTGGTGGTATATATTTATGCTCAGAACCGTAATGGCTCTTTAAATCCAATGTTCTTTTATGTTCACTAATATTACTGCCTTCAAATGATAACAAAATCCACAGGTCATTATGAATTGCATAGAAAAAAAACAGTATGTACTCTTATTTTCTGCGGTTCTTTAGTGGTGTCTTAAAAATCCTATGTACACCAGAAAACATAACAAAAAATAAATAAATTTAAGACGAACAGGCATGAATACTGTAATAAAAAGAAAGCCAAAGTTTCAGAAACCTTAAGCAGGCAATGTTCTACCATCCACAGGAATACAACAGCAGAAGAAGGTGGAAATCATTGTCAGGGTTCACTTTGACTTGTAACAAATGCTGATCAAAACATTACATCTGCTTTCCTTCATATACCCAGGTGAAATTAGATCACTGGCTGAAATATTCATGAACACACTGCTCATGCCCAAAGTGAACAACATGGAGCCCTCAACAGGGGCACAGGAGTCTTTCATATCTGGATGTGCCATCATGTCTGCTGTGCTAAAAATATGCATGTATTACTAAGACAAAATAAAAAGGAAGATGTCCTTTTACTAGGTTTGAAAAGATTAAACTTCTGTAGTGAGACATCAGTTTGACATAAATAACAAAGGTGATGCTTTTGTGAACAAGTGGAGACGAGACTAGGCATAGATACATTTCCCTGGGATAAATCAATTACCCATGAGATACCCTCTATACACATGTTGTAGTTAAAAACTCTAGAGCTTTGTCTCCATGAAGAATACTTACTAGAATAACAAATTTGCAGGAGTTATCTTTTTTTTTTTTTTTTCCTTTTTTTTTCCGGCAATAGAAATTACTTTAAAAATATGGCCAGAGCCGTATAGGACATCTGCAGCTGAGTGATCACATGCTTTCCATGTGCCCATAAAGCACTCCAAACTTGAGCTATCATTTCTGTGATGAAAAGAGTAGCAAAACACTACATATCAGCCATATGTAGTTATTGAGTGCATTTAGCTGCTTCCACACCAACTTTCAGAAGAAATCCTTACTTCAAATTTAGTAAACTTCAAAGTATATTTGGGTAGGAAAAACAGGATTTAGCCATATTTTACTGAAAAATGTTTTTCCTTTTGTTAGTTTTACAGTTTGGCAAAATTTCAAATTTCTCTCTTTACAGGAGCTTTTAGCAGAGTAGTGTGCAATTTAATTTGAGGAGAATGATACCCTGGCTTTGACCATTGTATAGGGTAAGATTCTCACTGTCGAGTGCAGGATGATTTAGTCAGTGTTTAAATTAATTAAATACAATAATATTCAAGTGTGGCAATACATAATGATATTTACAATAGGGTCAGGCCACTGAAATTAAATGGAAGTACCAGTAAGCCCCATGAAGGATATCCATGTGCATTGAGTATATGAGTACAGTTTGAGTACCATACTCAAACATTTAGTGCATCAAACATTTGTGAACTGCTTGTTTGAAGGCACCAATGGACTTTTGTACTGTACTGGTTTAGCAGGCAGTTTCAATGCTACTGCCATCCACAGAACCTTAAGTATGTCCTGCTCTCTGAGCTTTGCTTAGAAGTGGGCATATATAGGTAAAATGAAAAGATGACACAAGGTTGTCCTTAATATGATCACACCTCTCTATTACCACTGTGTCCTGCATCTTTGCATCTCCACATTATTCATGTATTTCAGTAATATGCTTGCTTTTAACTGCAGCAGAAATTTGAGAGAAAGATAAATTTCAGGGGTGTTCATTTTCAAATGCACCTGATGTCCTGCAAAAACTGAGAGCTGTCTCCAGGTTAGTTTTGTATCTTCAAAATGGCATTAGTAGCAGTGCTGTTGGTTGGCTGTCTGGACCCTGATAAAATGGATCACAGCATGGAGTTGGCATGATTTCGTGATGTTTTTTTGCTCAAAAACATTATGAGCGGCAACTTCAAGGAGTTTGGTGTATGAATATTGCCACAACAGAGTATATCCATTTGCATGTTTCACAAAATTAGGAGAACTGTATTGTAAATTAAGAATGAATTACCAACAGTTTCTGGTGACTGCTAAGGTAAGTATAGCTGACTGGCTATCTGATGTTGAAGACAAAAAGAGGACTAAATTCTGGTATGTGTAGTTTGGAAGTTAGAAAATCTCACAATCGTGTTCTGTTATGCCAAATGCTATGCTGGAGATTCATCTGTACCATGAAAAATGGATCTCCCTTAGCTCAATAAGACATTTAACTAAGCAAGAGAAGAGCTTCTTTGGCTTATTCCTGTCCTTGTGCTGTGCTGCGTTGTGCTTATCTCCAGGAACTACAACAAGGATGTTTGCCCAATAAAAATGGGCAAATCTGCACCTGGCCTCCCTTCTCCAGCCAAATCTTGTTCTTTCTCACAGCATGTTAATACCAACAGTCCTTGGTTATTACCAACAATTCTTTTCTGTTGTTACCAACAGTCCTTGTTTCGGCTCCACAGCCTTTCCACCTATCAGCGTTTGAGATATTCTTCTGGAATTCTACAACACTCAACTGTTTAACTCATCTTGCTGTGAAAGAAATATTCACTTATTTCCCACAAAACAGAAGGAGACTTTTATATTCCAGGCTGCCGTGGTCTTGCTGGCATGCTCGGCACCATGGGTATCAACTCTCAGTAGATCTTTTTCCACCCTCGCTAACATAACATTGCAATCACTTCTTGAGCTGCTTATGCCACAGTGGTTTATAGGTCTCCATACAACCAGCTCTGAACTTTCATTCGCTGAGCCTTCTGGGAAAGAGTATTTTTAAGTCTAAAGCCTGATTCTTTTACAAAAAGACTACTAGAACCACAATAAGGATCAGATTCATAAGAAATGGTACTTTTTGCGAGTGTTTCCTTCCCCAAAAGTATTGATTTTAAGCAAGATTTTTCAGAACTCACTCGTGGTTTGGGTCATAGGCAGTGAACATTTTCAGGAGGTATGCAAAGCTACCTCCTCCAGGAACCCTGAATCACAGCCTGCAGGAGAGGTTCCATACATGTATTCATCATTAAGTTTATTTTCACCCTGTAAATTTACCTGGAATTAAATGCATCTGAGTTGAACACCTGAGCATGCTGGTGACACAGCAGTCTTCAGCAAAAGTGTAACATAAGAAGTTCTTGCAGGCACCAACATCTACTCACTGGTAGGTGGTGTTTCACCCTAGGTGATGCCCTATACTACCAATTGTGCCAAAAGAACTAACTGTCAGGCCATAGTATGGTTTGGCCTGAGAAGAGCAACAATCCTGTTTTCAACAGAGTAACAGGATGATTGAGGCTGGAAGGGACCTCTGCATGACACCTTGCTTGAGCAGGGACACCCTTAGCCAGTTGCCCAGGATGACTTTTCAGTATCTCCAAAGATGGAGAATCCAAAACTTCTCTGGGCAACTTGTTCCAGCACTAATTTTTAAAACAGTTAGTAACTAGTCTGATAGCATTAGAACAATTCTATCAGTATAATGGAAGTATGGAGGAAAAATGTGTAACTACAAATACTTGGGGCTGGCTTTGTCACCAAGCTTTGTCATGATGTATATGAAGCTTA
>VZRE01008433.1:363406-385995 GCA_013396775.1 Cephalopterus ornatus | reverse complement strand
TTTGTGCTTAAGTAGGCTCTGGTGAGGTTTGATTCCCATTGCAGCCAGGCACATTCAGCATAACCTTGGGAAAGTCATTTTGTCATTGTGTGATTTTCATTCCTCACTGAATTCTTAAGGTAGTTATGTAAAACCTGTAGCTGATATCCTGTTCCTTCAGGTATAGGTTTTGTCTCTACACATCTATACCTAAGCATGAATTAGTTATGCCATAGAAAGTGAAAGTCCATTTTGGCAAACAGCACTTGCTGAAGAGCAACAATCTGTATGTGCCTCAGAATTTTATATGGTGATATACAATGTTATAAGTAACCTGACTGCATTTAAGAGAAGAACTATGGAATGGTTTTGAGCTTTTTTGTTCTGTTAGAAGAATTTTGATTAATCCTTATCACTGATGGTAAAAATTGTAGATTTTGCCAGTGTTGCTTGCAAAATGGAGCCTATAATGATTTCTTATAATTTATTTTATTCCAAAATACCTATGATCCACCAGACTATAAACTTATAAACACATAATTAATTTCAGTCAAGGAACGAGCAGAATTTTCGTTTGAAATATTTGGCTTTACATAGCGAGTGGGCAAATGTTCCTCTGAAATCTAAGAGACTATGACTGATGTGAAAGCAACAAATACTGTTGCATGGAGAGGCATTAATAATGCATGTAAATAATCTGTTATTTTCCAAAGCTTTGTTTCCTATCTAGAAGGAGGGAAGGCACAGAGGTGTATGGTGTTGGCAGGAATAAATGGTACTCTTCCTGATAGACATGGGCAAAGGTGGTGAAGATGTTTAATGTATGCTCTAAATTGTTGACAGGCAACAAAACTACCCAGAAATCCTCTAATTTCCCGTTCTTTCCTTCTTAAATATGTTATCACAGAGGCACTGACAACCATAGCTGATGAGCTTGGCCTTGGCCAGCAACGGGTCCATCCTGGAGCTGACTGGCGTTGGCTCTACGAGACATGGGGGAAGCTTCTGGCACCTTCTCACAGCCACCCCTGTAGCCCCTCCTAGCTACCCAAATTTGCTTGCCTGGCAAACCCATTACTCAGGCCCAGACACTAGTTACTTTAGGTAACTTGAATCTTTTGAAGTTTATTGCCTTATATGCAGAATTTTTGGATTTTGTTGTGGTTTTTTCGTCTTTGAGAGATTTCTGTGTATTGCCTTAGATCCTGGCACAAGAGTGAGCCTTATGTCCAAATACTGCTGTGTCAGGTGTGGGGTAATGATTATGGATGGGAGCTCGCTGAAACAGGGTTGCTGTCTGGAATGGGGAAAAATAGGTCCCTGGACTCTTAGCCATCCCTTTCATGCTGCTTCTTGTCATTTTCTTCTGAAGAACAGTGTGAAGCCCACAGCCAAGAGATACAGCTCAGATGTAGTAACACAAAGGACTGGAAAAGAGCTGTGGAAAGGTAAATGGTTGGTATCACAAAAGAGGCCAGAAGTTCCCTCTTTTTTTTTTTTTCCCCTTTTTTGCTGGGTCTGGTAATTGCAAATTCTGCTTGGAACAGAGTTTGCTGTGAAGCATGGAATTTGTCCAGTGTGGAATTAAGCAGTGGATTGTTGCCTTGAGAACAGCACTTAAAAAACTGAAGCACTTTTTCAGTGGATCAAAGGGGAATTCTGAAACTTAGATGACTAAGGTCAAAGCCTGTGCAGTGCTAAGCACCTGACAGTATTGTCACCTGAAACTGAGAGTCTTCAACATCTTGTGGAAAGAGATCTGAAATTAGCCACCTCTCTTTAGAGTTAGTGTAATTCTCTCTATAGTTTTCTTTTTAAGAAACAGAGTTCTTAGATACATGCTGGTAACTCAGTTGTCTTAAGCCAAACCATTATGCTTTCAAGTCAATGTGCGAGTATAAACGAGTAATGGTAGTCTTGCCAAATAAAACTGGAACAAAACCGACCAGACCAGTACTCAAGTGTAATCTCACTGATGAGTGGGCTGGAGTTATGCTCATAAATTGTGTCATTGTCCATATCGGAATTTTTGCCAAAGAAAATTTTCTAAGTTTGGCTCTGTAAAAACTGGTCATAGGCAGTTGTTTGCAGCATATCCTTGGTGCCTTTGAAATGTTCTCTCTTGAAAACTACTGGACATATCTAGACTTCCAGCTTTGCTGTTATTGGCGTGTGCAACCAACATTTTTTATGCACCTCCAGATTCTCTTCCTTCTCAACCAATTTCCATTCTCTTTTGATATTCTCTTCTTTCTTGCTTCCTCTTTCCTCTCCATCATTGCTTCTTTCACTCTTATTTCCTCTCTATTCTTCCCCTTCCCTTAGCTTCAAGTCACATGGCTACCCAAACCAACAGAAATCTAATGCTGATGTTCTGTTAATATCTGTTCAGTGACAAACTTGTCTGTCTCATTCTTGTTGCCTCTCTTCCTTCAAACCTTAGTAGCCACGTAAAACCAATCCGGAGTCTGGGATGGCTGAAATGCTGTGCCTGTGAGCCACATCTGCTGCTTGGGGCAATGACGGGCTAGAGCAGCTGGTGCTTGTGCTGCTGAAGCATCCTCCTCCTGTGCAGTCTTCAGTCCACTGGTTTTGCTGCCATTCCCCCATTATTTGGCCGAACAGTTTTATGCTCTTAACTATTTTCTCTAATTATATTAAGATGTTCATAGATAACATATTAGGGAACGTTAGTAGATTTTTTCCTCCTCTTAATATTTCCCATTTTCAATTAAAGTTGATGATTCACAAATACCTGAGGAGAGACCCTAGCATATCCTTAGTTAGTGAAATGCACGGTACTGATCTTGACTTCTGTTTGGCAGTTGATGAATCCCACTTTGTCTGGCCTGGGTGTATTTTTGTCATTGTGTTTATCTGTTTGGTAGTCTGTTGTGACACTGTTGATTCTAAGCAATAATTTGCTGATCGTAAATAACCCAAGTTTTAAACTTTCTGACCAGTATTATTAAATGGTGACAAGATTGGTCAAGGAGAAAAAAACCCTGCACCTGTTCATGACAAACTGCCCAATGCTATTGAATAGACTAAAATTAGCTCTGTCATTCTTCTTGCTTTCAGGCATCTCAGTGTAATTATGTTGGGCAAAGTCAGTCAAGCTATAACTCGAACAAGCTTAGGTTTTAATGCAATTTTTTAAAATGATTTGTCTTTCCATTTAAGTAAAACAAAGATTAAGATACCAGTTGCTTTTTCTTGCAGAGAGCATCTCAGGTAAAAAAATGAACCAGTAGTAAATTAAAGGCAAATATTCAGGCAGAATAAAATAATAATAATCAAAAAGTGCACTAGAGAGCAAATGCACCTGATGCTAAGGAGGGTTGGGTCTAGTTCCATTTCTGATGCTTTGGTTAGTTAAAACCTGTGATTATGTTCCACATGAACTATAACTTCATATATGCATTTTGCGTTTATTAACTATGTTATGAAGATGATACAGACAGAGACAAAACTGTTATGGAGGATTTGGGATGGAACAAGCATGCTAATGAGCCTATGCAAAAATGCATCTATTAGCCAGATGGTGAGTTACACAGGCATTAGTTTCTGTTCACCATCTGTTTAATCCTCAAAGAGGCAGGAAAGAAGCTA
This sequence comes from Cephalopterus ornatus, assembly GCA_013396775.1. Lineage (NCBI taxonomy): Eukaryota > Metazoa > Chordata > Aves > Passeriformes > Cotingidae > Cephalopterus > Cephalopterus ornatus. Next base: position 382,404 of record VZRE01008433.1, on the reverse strand, counting down.
GAAGCAGTGTAGAGGAACAGCAAACAGTAACAGTGTGGTAACCTTCACAATATGTCCTGAATGTTGCTTTTCTTAAGTAGTTTGGTGAAATACCCGTTTCTTGTGTCTGGTGGTGGATACCAAATTACCGCAAATCCTGTAAATTTTTTAATTCTTGGTTCTCTATTTTAGCTCCCATTCCCAGTATTCCCTCTAAAAATAAGACAAGTAGTTCCTCACCATGAGCAAAACACTCATCATGGTTCAAAGCAGGTTACAATTTATAAACATGCTTTAAACTACTAAACAATGTATATAACTGGGAGGAAAAAAAGCAAAGGTCCTGAATTTAGAAAGGAAAAGACCTTAAAGTCAACTAGTCCAACCACTCCCTCAATAAAAATGTGGTTTCATATGCAGTTTGAAGTCTTAAACTTCTCAACGTATGGACTGACAAAGCCAGGAAAAATAATTGCCAGAAGTGCTGTTGAAAAAGATCTGTATTTTAGGCTGAAACTGGGAAAACGAATTGATTAAAAATTTGGTTAAGGTTCAGTTTGGTTAAGATTCAGAGCTTATTTTTTCTCTGTTCACTAGAGGGTAGCAGAGAGAGTAGCAAGACCATTTCAGCATAGCTTGTGCTCAGTAGCAATGAGCTCACTTGCCAGCTTCTATACTCTTAGACAAATCTGATGCCCTTCAGGCCCCTTGGCAGAACACAAAGAGTACATTTGATGCTGTAAGTGTAAACCAACAGCATTTTTAATGCAACTTGGTGCAATTCAAAATCATTCTTAGTTTTAGCATTGTTAATAATTGTATAATTTTTTAAGCTATAAATGTATACATTTTTATAATCCACATTTTTCAGGAGCATGTTTTTGGGAGCACTATATTCTGCATAGGGGATACTGTCAAATTTATGTAGGCAGATAATTTTTAAATAATACCATGACCATAGAAGGTTATTGCTCTTCTAGGCTGTATTTGTGGGCATTTCACTGAAATAAGTGCCTGTAGTCCAAAATTTTATTATGCCACCACATTAAATACCTGACAAAACAAACCATTATACTGTAATCCCAGTAATAGAGACCTTGTGGCATGTCCGCTTCTACTTCCTGAAAATTCAACAGATTTCAGTATGAGTTACCTATACCTTTTCCAGGGTGCAGATGTCCAAAGGAATATCATGAAAAGAGTTTCAGAAATCTCTTTCAAAGAGCAGCCATCTACTCGTACGGTATTAATAAAAAAGGCAAAAACATTGTCCCATAACAGCATCCCCCACCATCAATATTTACTGCTGTGTCTGCTCTCTGGCATTTAAGATTTTAAAGTTATGTGGTTTTATGAGGTGTTGTTAAAAGGAATACTTAACTGGCTGAGGCTGATCTTGTTACTATGTTAGAAATTGTCCTTTTTCGTCAAAATAATTCACGTTGTTTGCTTTTATTTGCCTGTGATGATGTAGAAAATTGCATCTAAAAAAACATGCTTAAAAATGCTTGCCCATCTTTATTTTATGTAGTCTCTTGGGCATGCAGTAATAAAAAGGGACTTTTCATTAAGTAGTGGGACTATTTGCCAACAACAGGAACCATTTGAAGTAGTTGCTCATTTCCCAAATAGCACTTAAGTTCCAAAGAAACACCCTTTTGTAATCTGTCTGCATTGTGCTTGTGAAAGAAGGGTATGGACTGAAAAATGTGAGTTGCCATCCTCCCTTCCCCCTTCCTGTCCCCATACACATGCAAAGATGTGCCCACTGACCCTCACAACTTTTGAGGCTTTTGTATGTGCCTTTGTGCCAGCCCTGCATTGCAGATGGAGAGATGGGGAGACTTCTTAGATATTGCCCAGCTTCATGTTTCACCCATCAAGTGGTTTCTGTGGGGCAAAAAAAATATTTAGGAAATCTTTGAATGACTCATCCCTTTTCATTAAAACCTTCCTCAATTCCTACCTCACTTCTGGTCTGCATTCCGCAAAGGGAATGAAATCCGCAGAGGGGATTCATAATTGTGGTTCGTGGTGAATATAGCAAACAAAAACAAAGCATGTTGATGTAGAGAACCATCCTCCTTGTTTTGCTGATTCACATGTTTCATGATTGAACATTTATAAACCCAAACTGAAATATAAACTCACTTTGTATGCTATATAAGAAATTAAATATGGTCCTTTTCATCAACTTGAATTACCGCATCAGTCTTCAAAGACTTTGGAAGCTTCATGTTGCAGCATAGCAGACAGATGTCCTGCCTAGGTTGAAGCTTTACGGTGTTTCACTTGTGTGATGGATCGTATCTGTGCTCTATTGTTTTTTCTGTTATAGAAAACCTTTTGGACTTTCCTTCATACTAGGGAGTGTAAATAATGCAATTGGTTCTGATGTGCTCCAGTGAGAGGGAGCCATCAGACAGGAAAAAGCAGATAATATCTCACCTTCCTGAAATCTAGATTGGAATTAGCTGCAAAACAAGTTATATTGCCCATTTTCAATTAGTTTATGTCTTTTTAATGAATTCTTTTAAGACAAGTTTAAAGATCAAATTTCTACAAAGTTTAGACATTCATTTTTGAAGATACACTACTAGGTATTTATATTCACTGTAAAGCTGCTCAGGAAAGTGAGATTTGCATAGCAGTTCTGAGACTGCCACTCCAATACAGTAATAATTACTGCAGTCTTAAGCAACTTCTTACTACCAGGATCCAGTTAGTGTTTGTGTAATGTGTATTTGTAAAAAAAGCATTCTACACCATGCCCCAACAACATGAGCACCAGCTTCTCCCAGTCCCAGAACACTGATATCTCAACCTCTTTGGTGTTTGGGCCTGTAGGGGTTTGGGGTATCTGTGTTTGAATTACTGCCTCCTGCCTCTGTTTCTGTTTTATGTTCTTTCTTCTGTCCCTTCAACCTTTGTTAAAAGATAAGCACCAAGCTGCTGTGTTTTGAGTCCTGTCATTTGAGTTTTTAAACCCTTCAAGTAGGCTGAAGCAGTGTCCATTTCTTTGACTTCTCAAATTTTTCCTCACAAATATATGTATTTCTTTTTTAAGGACAGCTTTTCACCAGATAAGGCAGAAGAACACTTTGCCAGTGTTAAGCATGCCAGGATAATATCATGTGCCTAGCTGATGTTAGTACCATTGAGCACTGACACTTTAAGCTGCACTGTTCCTGTGGTTTGGGGACTTCCTTTTCGTAGGGTCATCCCTCTGGGGAGTCTGGCAGGTTATCTCCAGATGTTTCCAACAGATATTGTCTTGGTATGGGTGAAAAAGGGGTCTCACCTTCATAATCAGGGGACAGCTCAGGTAGATACATAGGCCAGTCTACTATATATTAAATAGAATTTATGCAATATCAAAATACTTAACAGTGATGAACTAGGAATGTAATGGTTTCTCATCATTCCTGCTTATTTATCTCATCTGTTTTTTCATTCTGTTACCTTCTTTTTATTCGTCAATGTGCAAATGCTTTTTTTGAGGGTAAGTTTATTTATGTTTATAAAATGCCAATCATTTTACTGATACTATCAAATCATAAGTAATAGTAGTGTGACTTAATGTGCATCGCATATGCGAACCAATATTTAAGAGTTGTATGAATTTTCTTACACTGTGTTTATGAGCCCCCAGAGTATTTTGTGTGCTTTCAGGCCACTTCAGTTCCTGTGCTTGATGTGATTAAACTAGACTGTTGATTTTTTTTTTTAACTAATCAACCTTGATGGCCTCTCCTTAATAAACAACTTGTTAAATGACAAATTTCCGCAAGCATGGACTTATTATTCAAGAATCTATTGAAAGTAATAGTTTGGAAGGCACAAAGCCATCTACTAATTTTACAGTTTATGTAACGATAGGCTAGAAAGTTTCAGTAAAGGTTGAAATGTTTTGGAAGTAGGATGATTGTGCAAAACTACACAGGGATATAAATGGCAAGTGTGCACACATGCACAGTATTTCCATGAGCCATTCAACTAATTTTTGTTCAGTGTCAAACCTTGCATCACTGATAATCCCACCTTCCAGTTCTTGATGCTGCAAATGTATGTTAACAGTTATGGTTTGCTTGTTCTTTAGAAATGTCTTTGCCTAACCCTCTCCCCAGTGTGTGTGATGTAAACATGACATCTCTCCCTTCTTGAGTATCAGTTCACCTGAGATGTACAAAGTCTGACAAACCTGCACAGTGGATTTTGACCTGCTTTGTCATACAGTGATAGAACTGATGACATTTGCTAAATATTTTGGTGCCTGTTTCTGTGATTATCCTCTGTACATGGCCATGCATTTCAGAGGGGAGGACAGTGGAGGAGTACAGGCAGAATTAATCCTATCATAAGGATTTCTGTCTTCTGCTGCTGACTTTGTGCCAGTGTGAGGCATTAGGTGCATAAAAGTGCTGTGCCCTTTTCTCCCCCAGTCTTTTTGTTCCCCTTTGAAATTGTCTTCTGTAAGCTTCCTCCATGGCAAGATACAGGTTACACATAGTAAGGAAGACGAAAAGAGAACCTTAGTTAAACAAAGGTCTTTACCTTTCTCAGCCTTATCCATTGGAAACTACAGAAAGTTATTCTTAAAGGATTTTATATATTTATGTTACATGAGTAAGATCTTGTGTAAATTAGTTTTAATACATGGATGCATGTACATGGCCATATGTGTACAGCCTCATGCCTGAAGTGTGTGGCCCTGTTTGAGCTGGCTGCAAGTCGCTTTTATTTCCATAATTTGTTACAGTGTGACTGAATAATAGTATTAAAAATTGTTCAAAGTGCTGCACTTTAAAATAGTCCTGTTGCATTGCTTTAGGTGAATGTAGATTTCCCCTGAATACAGGCATACTGTGGAAACTGGGACAGTATAATCAGTGAGTGTGTGCTTCTATGTAGCATCTAGAAACTGAGTTTGAACACTTAATTGATGTCAATAGTGTAACTTGTTCTTTCAATTCTTAATCTTTGAGCATTCTAATAGTAAATCCTGCATATATTGTGATCTATGAGTGCCTTTATCATTCACTAGTAAGACCTTTTTGTGTCTCTCCTCCACTTATGTTTTTGGTTAAGAAGAAATGAGGGTTTTAAATCTCATAAGTGGCTGATTTTATATAGTCTACATATATGAGAGTTATGAAAGCACAGTATGTTTAGCGAGGGAAGGCCCATGCTGACCTTGCCTCCCTGAGGACAAGGAGTATTCTGGATGCCATTCCACAATCTTTCATTTTTATTGGATATTTGGAATATCTTCATTGAGAAGTTACTGGCCTTTGTTACGGATTTTAAGTGTATGACCTATGAGGTACGGAGGCAGCATGGATTGTCTGCAGGGTGCCTGGAGGTCTTAATAATTTAAAATGTTTAATATACCCGAGCTGTCAGGAATGTCCATGGAAGGGGTTGCAGGGGAAGTCACCCTCACCAGCTGTGCTTTCTGTGCAGCACTAGAAGTCCTTATTGAATGGGGATGAGAGAATATTTTGACCATTTCATTTTCTTTAATCTCTCTTGTACTTACGCATGGGGGAAGCATATTTGGCACATTGTAAGCACTGATTTTCTCAGAAAGAAAAACAAGACAGCATCAAATGAAGCTGCACAACAGACTCCAATCCCTGGGGTTAGAAAGGAAAGTCCTCTTTATATCTAAAGGGAAAGGGGGTATTTAGGTGCAGCCTTGCCTGCTTTGTCTGGGTCGGGCATGCAAAACTCTGGGATTAGCAGATGCAGTTTAAGTGGCCTCATGCTGGAAGTGGCACAATAGTTTGCTGGTGCATAACTTGTGTCTGTTGACCTGGTCGCTGCTGCCTCTGTGCTAATGCCCAGACAGAGGAGTCAGCAGTCACTTTCACTGTGTCTGCTTTGTAAGAACAGCCAGGGGAATAAAGCAAATGCCCAGTGGAGATTAAATCTATACACACTAAGTCTTCATTCGCAAAGTCCTAATGGTGGTGGTAGAAACAGGAGGGGGAATGACAGGTTTTTACAGTTATTCATCCTCTTTTGCTGAGGAAGAAGACAAAATGCAGTCTCAGGAACTTTGCATCTCACTGGATGGTTTCTCATACGAATCTGGTTGATTAATAGGTGATGTGGGCAGCAACAGCTTTCTGGTGCACCTTCTGCCTGCCAAAGCCCCGACATGTGAGTAGACAATACGTAGGGCTTCCCCATCAGCTCTGAATTTCAGCAGTAATTTGTTTTCGGTATCTCAAGGTAGAGCTAAAGATGTTAATGATTTTATTTTTTTCTTGAGTATTTCTGAATTGTCCTCATTTATCTTAATCATTTGTCTAATCTCCAGTAAGTTTTTGAGTAACTGTGTAGGTTGCAGAAGCTTCAAGAGAAGTGAGGCAGTTAACTTCATTGAAACTTTTTGTAGTCTGGACACATGAGTTATTTATGCTCTTTTGAAAGTCTAATTGGTAGTAGTTCTTGTTATTTTTCTGTTTTTAAAAGAAGCACAAAGTAGCACTGGTAAGTTTTATGTATTTGTGTGTGTGTGTGTGCGCGCGCAAGATACGTATTCCCTACACCTCTGACTGCTGTGCTGCAACAAACTGCTTAATAATGTTAATTCAGTGTTTGGATCAGAAATATTCTTTTTTTTCTTTCTGAACAAGAATGAGCTCTTTCCTGTGTTTCCTTGTAGTCCTCTTGTAGCTTTACATGCTCCTTTGTTCTTTTTTGTTCTCACTAGGGAGCTACCCCAGTTTCAGCAGCAGGCACATGCTTGCCAAGCCACCTCCTCTTGAGCTGAGCTCCATTATCACAGACCAACTTTGAGTGGGAGATTGGGAAGCTGCTGTATGGCAGCAGGCAAAGGCACAACAAGCAGCAGAAGCAAAAATGAACTTTTTAAGGCTGTCTTTAAAAAACTGCTGTTTGAATGTGACAACAGATAGGATGCGTCCGGAGAAAAAGCATTTTTTTTTAATTATTATTTACACTGTTCTTGGCTTTAGCAGAAGATCTTGCTCTATAGACTGTTTTCAGAAGTTGCCTGGTGACAGTATTGTTAACTGTTATAAATAATTACAATGAGGCTAGGGAAAAAGCAGTAGTGGCATCTAAAACATGCATTATTTTTCAACACTTTTTTTTTAAACAGTGGATCCTCTCCTCTCTCCTCAACTTTCCTGCTGCCTTCTCGGTGCTGCAGAGGCATCCATAGTCACTGCTGTCAGCAGAAGCAGAGAGCAATGACTCCTGCCCGCAAAGGGAGGCAGCAGGGCCTTTGATGACAGTCTGCAGGGCATAAGGAAAACGTTGAGGAGAAGTATCCAAACAAGGACTTGAAAGAGGATGCTGGCAGTAAAAAGGAGGTGGGTAGAGGAACTGGAAGAATGTTTCCTCAGAAAAAGAGTGAAACTCAGTCAACTCTGAGCCCCTCTGCTTAACCTGGCTGCATTGAACTTCACATCTGTAGGTTTTCCTTCTAGTTACAAGGTGGAGATTAGAAAGTAATCATTGAGTGAATGTGCATGTTGGTGTTTTTTTGGAGAGAGAAATAGGAAGGGATCCTTACATGGGATTTTCTTTGCTTAGACACTTAGGGGACCAATAAAATAATATAGACATTTTTGAGTGTTATTGTGCTCTGCACCTTCAGTAAATCCTTCAGCAAGTCTAATCCACTCTTTTTAGGCTTTATGCATCCTCATGATTTTGTTCTTAAGAAGTGATCGTTCTTACTGAAAAAATACTGTTCACGATAAGTTACATGCACTTTTATATCTAATTGAAAGGGTTAAAACTTGCATGTAAATAAAGTAATAACTTTTTACTTTCTTTTAAGTACAGTTCTGTATTTCCTATAAATTGCAAATACTTGTATCTGACACATATGCAAGTACAAGAAACAGTTCCGAAAATTCAGATGATGGTGGACAGCAGCTATTTTACTTCTTGAAGAGAAAAGCTTCTGATTAGATGATATTTTAGAATAAGACTTCCAAGAATGCACAAGATTTAAAGTTAAAGCAAAGTGCTTTGTTCTTCTTTGGAATGTTTGGCCAGATTTGGTAATCTTATGTGATGACTGCTTGGATGGCTGGGGCTATGTCTGTGTCTGTAACCATATCTGGGGTTATATTATTTATATATTTTTAAAAATATTATTAATATCACTGCAGCAGAATTCAGTAAAAACTGCTGATGCAACTGTTGAAGATGTGTTTCCATAGTATATAGACAGATGTACTCCACAAAGATTAAGGGCCTTTCTCTAGTCTACTCTTGAAGTACTCTTAAATTTCAGAAAGTACTTTATGACTGGATTGATACCTAATTCATATTATTAATGACTTAATTAGAATATAGGTACCAGCTATTCATGTTTACATCTTTCTGATTTGGTGTTGTGAAACAGTTTCAGAAAAATGTTCCTTAAAAAAAAAAGGGGGGGGGAATAGCAGTATCCATTCAGTTGTGTGCATCAGCTGTAACAGCTTCTTCTAGTCTATGCCAACAGCCCCCTCCAGATCAGCTGCTGCTTATCTTATCTCCAGGAAAAGGAAAATGAATGAAAGGAATTAAAAAAGATGGCATGAGCTTTTGTGATTGCTATAAATCTTCTTGCAAAAAGGCTCCCTAGCAATGGCACAGCTTTTTTAGTTGCACTTCTGAAATATTCTGAATGGATTACCAATTGTCTGTGTTTTGGCACAGTTAAAGGCTGTAGTTTGAGATTTCAGTCATGCTTTTAAACTGACGGCAATAACAGTTCTGATAGTAAAGATAGTAAATTTTATCAGGTAAGCCTAATTTAGCAAGTGTTTAAGAACATAAATTTTAGTCTCTTCCAGCACTTTAATTTTTAATCTAAAGGAACACTTTTAAACAACTCACCAAATTGAGATTTTGGATGTTTTACTTTCAAACTGTGTGGTCATCTCGTATACCAGATGTTATCTATTTCTGTGACTCACAAAGGCATGCAATTATTCTGTTATTTTCTGAGAAAAAGAAAGTCCTGTGAAAATATATTAAACAACTCACAAATAATAATAATAATATTGACTTTATTATGTCTTATCTGATGCTAACCTGCCAGCAGGCTAATCATGTAGCAAGAGTTAGGTCATGTTAAGTGTTCACTTATGTGAACATACGTAAATTAAAAACATTGCTAAGCTTTGTGTGTCAGGGACTGAGTGGTTGAAACCTCTCCAAATTTGAATTCTTAAGACTTCTCTGAATTAAGTTCTTATTGTGAATCCCTAAAGCTGATCAGAGTTTTATTATTAGTGATTTTTAGGGATTTTTGGCACATTTGGTGCCTTGTGGTAAAGCAGCTTGATGCTGAACATCTCTGGAGACCAGAGTTGCAAGTGGTTCGTTGGAACCAGCATTATCTGTATCGATAACAGGCTTCATTCTGCTTTCACAAGAACATGTTTTGATTTAGAACACAGAGAGGTAAGTGCTGTTTACTGGATAAAATTACACCTTGCATCTGCCTGTTCAAATATTATACACATTTTAATTTTCTGAGTGAAGTTGCTTGGGCCAGACTCTGAGTCTGACAGGTGACATAAATGGAACCGATCCATTCAGCATCTTTAAAAGACTAGTCTTGTAAATTTTTCTGCCTTTTAACATAGAAGACAGAGCTGTGGCTCACTGAAGTTCATTAATGGCATTTTGTAGTGTTCTATCAGTGTACTTTAATTACTGTAACTTTGCACTTGCATTTTCCAATGCTAGGGTTCTTTGTTGTGTTTAACTATATATTTGTTTTAAAGATACAAATATTTTTAATTTATTAAGCTTCAGGTTTTGAAAAACATTTGGAAATGAATGCAAGTAGACATAAACAATTGCCATATAAAATAAATAAAACAGAAGTAGAATATATTGTTGTTCTGCAGTGAGCTTGTGCAGTTCCTGAGGCTCAGTGAACCTGCAGAGATTTCTCACTTGCATTAGGAATAAAAAGTCTACCGGCAGAGCGAAGGAGATTGAATAGCAGATGAAGTTAGAATACATTTTATTTTGTATCAACATTTTTTAGCAAAAGCCTGACTTTATTTGTACTTTGGGCAAAGCTTATTCATCTTTCCTTCTCCGTGATTTGCTTTCAATAGGCTGCAGATAAAGTTGTTGTAACTCGATGCATACCATTGCGTGGGGAAAATGCTTCCTTTTTTTTTTTTTTCCTTCAGCCCTCATTCAAATTTCCAATTTATGCAAATTTAACAGGACGATAATTTATAGATTTGTGGGATGAGGGTTTTTTAACATATTTTATAAAACAAATATTAGGAAAAATTGAAGGCAAGGCCTCTTTCTTCTTGGGTAGATATTGGAAATCACTACATTTATAGCATCACTCTTCTCTCTCCCTCTCTCCAGGAGTGTTTTGTAATTTGATGCAGAGTGTAGTTAGTTCACTAAGAGACCTTACTTCAGCATTTTCTACGTGTTCAGGAGACCTTGGCCTGGTGGTTTGGGCTGTGGGTTCAGGCTGTACCTGGCAGAGGAGGATATTCGAAACTGCCTCTCCTGCCTGCTGCACCACTTGTGGCCTGAGACATTGTGACAGCAGAAGGGCATAGTCACAGGTGAAATCACTGGCATGCACAGAGAAAACGCTGGTGAGAGCTCCTCCGCTCTCCCCTTGTGTCCCACCTGCTGGCTTAGACTCATCCCCACTGAATGTCCTGTTCTCTCTGGGTTCTGCCCCTTCACATGTTGAGTTTGCTCCCTTGCTGCACAGTGACCTTAGGTGATTTCACAAGGTGTAGACAAGCCAGGTGCAATAATGCCCAGCACTAGGATCTCATCCTTCTTTGAAGCTAAATGTAGGCCTAATAGACATTATGTAATTGTGGTTTTCCCAGCAAATGCAGGAGAAGATCTGGGCTTTACCTGAAGAAGCGTGTAGGGTTGTCTTGTGTTTATTGAACTGAATGGTGAGATTTTAAAAAACCACAACGCAGAGCCCAAAGAGCCCACTATTTACTGATAATAGATTAGCTTTTATAATAGCTGATCCTTTTGTAAGTTGTTCTGATGCTTTAGAATTTCATGGTATTTCCTAATTTAAAAAACCCTATTATTCTGCAGCTGAGTTGCATATGGTGAAGGGTTTGTGGTTGGCTCCCATGTGAAAGGGGTTGTTAAAAAGCCTTTTTCTCTACCATGTGTAAATCAGGTAAGGGATGAACTAGTTCAGGTAGTGATTAAAACTGAGTACCTGAGTTATTTACACACTTAAGTATATGAAAACAAAGTGAAAAATGGGATTTTGGAAAGTGTTATCTTGGTTTTCCTTCTTATTTAGGTGGTGGTGTTTTGACTGCTTAAGATCAATATCTGTTTATTGACATTGACTTGTACTCAACACAAAAACTGAAATGCAGGTATGAAGGCAAGTACTGTTATTTTGACGTGACTGCATTGCCTCACTAGTCCTCTTACAGGTTAAATCTACTACTAAAACCAGGGAATATTCTATTTTGGTGGGGAAATAAGGGGATATTTTATTTTGGTGGGGAGGCAGTAGGGATATGAAAATCTAAACAATTGTACTCTCCTCTTTTCACTGCATTTTATAATTATGTATCTCATTTTTAGTAGAATTTAAAAATTTTGGTTAAATTAACTAATTGTATGCTTTTACTCTGAAAACTCAGTCCAAAATCTGCATTAAAAAAAAAATCAATCTTTTATGTTTATGCAATTCCTAATTAATATTCTTAGTGACCTAGAAAAGAATTCAAACAATCAGTTTCTGTGGCTAAGCTAGTTCAGAGGCCCTCAGCTTTATTTCACATTTAAAAATACACATCAAAAAAGTTGATTTCCCCACAAGAGCATTATGATATAGCACACATTAATTTTGAGTTAGCCGGAATAAGTAACGCTAACATCTGTTCCAGATGTTAAAATAGATAAAGCTTAAGATATGGGTGATGCACAGCTGTTGTGACTCAGCTCTCCTGGGGCTGCATGGGCACCCTTTGGGATGGCATCTAGTCTTTTATTCAGGTGTCTCATCTAGGCACTGCCACACCAGAATTTTAGATGGCTTTTCCAGAAGGGTGATCCTCTCCCATCCAGCCCAGGATAACTACCTGCATTGCCAGGGTAGTTGTTGGAGAGCTGCATCCCTGGAGATGTGAAGCGGGAAATCCTGCCTGCTTGCCTTAGGTATACAATTGCCTTGGTATATCAGCTGTATAAGGAGCACATGTATCTCAGAGGAGTTGTCCACACACTTTAACTTAGATGAACATCAGCCCTCATGTCATGTGTATCTCAGACAAGGGAGAGTGAAGTTCTAAGCATTGTCCACTCTTTTGAGTTGGAATTAGTCTGCAGCCAAGAACTCAACAGTTACAGAACAAATCAAGGTGGAGCCAGGCTCCAAGGTAGGGGTTGCAATGTTTATCTGGTCCCTGTTTCCAAGACATTTCTTGCTTTTAAAATGCTTATCCAGTGGTTGAAAGTGTAAAATGCATACGTGTGCTTCCCCATTGCTGCCACTGCTGCAGCATTGGCCACATCTCATTTTTCAGTGTTTTTAACTGACTTAAGCTGTTTGCTGGAGCCTACGTGTCTTGGAGAACAGCTGATCAGCAGATGCCTGTCTACCACAAGCATATGTGTGGGTAATTAAGGTTAATGCACAGGGAACTTTTCCTGCAAACATTAAGTAAGGAGTCACCTATTGAGTTTTAGTGCCTAGGAGATTAGGTAGTTCTGCATAATGAGTGAATTAGTCTGTCGTACAACTTGAGTAGGTTTTAAATTTCATCTTTGTATTTAATGTCCTTGGCACTTTTTCTTTCTGCTACCTCCAAGCTCTCAGGAGAGCTCTTGGCATGTGATGACTTTGTGGCTTCTCCTCTCACATCAGCAAGTTACTGGTCATCACTCACAGCACATGCAGTGCTTCAACTGGCACTATCTAGAGCTTTTTTAAGTAGAATCACAGAATCAATTAGGTTGGAAAAGATATCTGAGATCAAATCCAACTTATGACTGAACACCACCACGTTAACTAGACCTTGGCACTAGGTGACACCTCCAGTCATTCCTTAAACTCCAGTTTTTCCTTAAACATGTCCTTTGTTAAATCAGTGGCTTAATCTACCAAATCCCATGTGGCAGTGCCAGCAGCTGTCCCCTGGCAGGCCACAGGGTCCCCTTCTTTTCCCCGCCAGGATCTCCCTCCTGTGGGGCCCACGGGGATCTTTCCTCGTTTTAATTCTTTTTGTTTTTATTTAGGGGTAGTCAAGTGAGGAACATCTTGGAGGCATTTCTGAGCTGATATTCTTGGCTTCTCTGATGTTTATCAAAGAAGTTGTTGGTTATGTCTTTTATCTTGGCCTAGGGAGTGTTATCATATGTATGCGTGGGAAGGAACAGAAAGGGGGAAATGGCAGATGGGAAAAAGGGATTTTTGGTGGGATTTATACCAGTGCTTGAGAATGGACATCCTTTGAATAGCACCAAACCTGTTTTGTCTAATGTCCTCCGTTCTCACCAGTGTATGCTGAGTGTCTAGGAAAATTATTTGTATTTTCCCATTATTAACTATTTTATTGCCATATGAGTGCAGTGTTACTCAGCCTTCCTTGACTAGGTCATGGCAAGTAGAGAAGTGAGTGGTGCTGGCACATTTGTTTTAAACTGGAAGAAGTCAAGAAGAGAAGCAGCAGTGCAGAGTGGGCGTCCCTGCTCTGCAGATGCTTCTCATTTTCCTGCACTGATGCCCACAGACACTAAAACCAACATCAAAGAGAAACAAATGAAATGTGTGTGCTTCCATGGTTGTCCAACAGCCAGCGATGAGGGTAGTAGAATCAAAGTTTCTTACTCTGTGATTCAATGAAACAAAAAATAATTGTTTAGCTGAGAGTAAGATTACTTGCTATAACATTTCTGTTTCAATTGTGAAACATTTATAATGAGGGAAATATACATATCACCAAAACAAATTATACTTAGATATTGTGCCCATCTCGACTGATAATGTATTAGTTGAAATAGCTGACCCTGATGTACACTCTCAGGATGTGTATTTTTCCCTTAGGGCCTGTGAACAATATGATGATTTTGCTGATATTTAAAGTCTCAGCAATAAAATTACATCATCATTAAACAAGAATTGCAAAAATTATTTTCATGTTAAGGTTTTTGTTTTATCTGTTGTATGTGCTTACTTTTATAAATAATATTAACTTCAAAAAAGTATGGCATAAATATGTTTTGTTGGGCAGCAGTGTTTAAGCAAGGCTAGGATCTGGTTATCAAATAGTTTTTCGGCTAGATAACATGTCAGAATATCAGTCTGACAAAAAGCTAAGTAGAAGAAATTAGATTTATTTTTAGACATGTGGTTTGCAAGATTTTTGTCCATCTCCAAACAAAGAGAGGCCAGATCAGAGATTGGGTCTGTGGTGATAAAGTTTTGTTCAATTAATTTGCAGTCATTTTCCCTTTATAGTAGCCTGGGACTAAAGGTCTTAGGAGAGGAATGTATTTTAGGAAACAATTTAATTTCAGTTGAAGTGAGAAACTAGAACATCAGAATTGCGATAGACAGGGGAAAAGAATTATATAGTGGCAGAGAAAGAAAAGGGGAGGGGTTTCAAATAATAATAATGAAGTTACGCCCACAAAAAATAGGTAATTTCAAACACAGTAGTAACTAAATTATTATAGAGGGTGACTGGGAAGAAGGAGTAAAATTGTCTTTGTTTTTTATACCTTAGTTAAGGAAAATAAAAACTGAAAATATCTCCAGTAGCGTTACTGCCTCTTTAAAACTCACTTAATATGTGCAGTAAAAAAACAATGCATAGATGGATTTCCCCACATTGGCCCTCCAGGTAAAATTTATGGTGTAAGCGAAACTGGGTGTTAGAGAAAACCAGGTTTGTCTTATGCAATCTTATGAGTGACTGTATGGAGCCTGCAATGATTAAGTCACAATTTCTTAAGTGTTACCCTATCCACCTTTGGATATTGTTGGACTAGTGATCAGAAACTTGTGTCATAAGAACTTCTCAAAGATGATGTAGGTAGGATAAAGTACCAGTAGAACAGGGTACAAATGAATCGTTAACAGATACTCCAGTATTTCAAAATATAAGAAGTTAGTAAACTAGAGAATTAAAAATTCTCCTTTACAAACCCTATACCAGAGGTCAGTAAATAAGATTTTTAAGTTAATATTTTGAATTTCTATCTTGAAGCTTTCAAAAATAGCATCTAGTGAGTCACCCTTCGGACTAACTCTCGTGGTACTGAAGGTTACTTATTAAAAGCAAATCTCCTGCTTCTGCATTTCAGAAGGTCAAAGAATTAAGTCATTTGTTTCAGGACAGAGATATTTTTAATTCCACAGGCCAGGAACTGCTAGCTTTGTTGACAGGCTGCAAAAGATGCCCCAGCAGTATCAGAGCACCGTATTAGTGGATGGAGAGACGATTCCTGTCTTAGCAGTGCAGCAACAGCATGGGAGCATCCTGCTTTGCTGGTCCTGATGCAGACTTTTTCCTTTAGGTACCCTAAATTATATCCACCATTACTTACTCTTCAGATCTATTAGATTATTTAAATTCAAATTATGAAGGGAATTCCTCAGCAAAGAATGGCCTCCACTGTTGAACTAAATTGAAAATAATAAAATGCCTGCGTAAAAACAACCTCAGAAAAAATTGCCAGCTGTATGGGAATAAAGAATCAGTTGAATTTATTTCCCCAAGCACAGTATACTTTGTGGATGTTTCTTCCAACCATAACCAACTTGAAAGGAAGAGAAACTTTATTCCTGGGAATGTAGGTCAGTGAGCAGTACAAACCCCTTTTTTTCTCTCCACAAAGGCTCCATATTTGATAGTCTGTATATAATAAATAAGTAATGATTGCATGTGGACAAAACAAGCTAACCAAGTTATAAAACCCGGAGGAAAGCCATCTAGACTGACCAGATGCAGTTGGTGCGTCTGATTCACTTTGAGCTGGTCTCCAGAGCCTCTGCTACTGCAAAAAAATAGAGCTACTGATTGGCATGTCTACAGCATCTTCCCTCACCTGCCAGGCCTGCAACCAGCCATCTCACATGTCCCAGCTGTGTTTGGCCTCAGCTCAGGGCAGGAGCATTTCACCAAGTCAGCCACTGAGGTGAGAGCCCAGGGCAGCTGGTTAACAGGGCTGGGAGATGGGGCTCGTGTGCCTCATCTCTGATTTCCCCCTTCTGTCTCCGTCTCTGAGAAGTAACAACCTTATCTTAGTGAGGATAATGAGATAAGTCAAGGTATTTGAAGATGGCAGTGGTGTGACCCAGAAGATGGGAGAAGATGAGCTGCCGCACATTTCTTGATGAGGTATTTCCATGGTGAGGGAGTGAAGAGGGTTGGGAAGATGAAAGTTGCAAGAACGTGGGGCAAGGTGTGAATGAAGTATGCATGGAAAAGGATTATTAGGTTGTGTTAGTATCATAATTCAGCTGGTTAAACCATTTAATGTTGCTTCCAAATGTCTGTCTTTTCCCCATTATGCTTTTTTGTGTTCTCCATGATAGCTAACTCCATCCCATTAAATCTCATTCGAGTGAGTTCTTCCAAAGAGTCTCCATCTACTGCTTCTAAAAAATGTGATTTACACCCAAAAGGGTAATGTTTTCAAAAAGAGATTTTTTTCCTTGTAAAAATACCCTTCTCTTGTCCTGTTTGTAGGTCACTGCATTCAAATCCGGTGATTTATCCAACAATAAATAGATATTACTGCTCTGTAATGTGTGCTTTGAAAAAGGCACCACGTGAACTGACTCACACATATATATACATGCACACACAATACATTTTCACACATACTGTGCTGTAAACTTGAACTTACTCTGCAGTGACTTCTGAATTTAACTAGACAAAAGCTACTGTTGATGGCTCTGTGTAGCATGCTGTGCCCTTTGTGGCATGACATGTATGTGATGAACTAAGATATAGCTCTAGGACCACTGTGCTTTCCCTTAGCAGGCCATGGCAATGTCCTGTGAGCTGGTGGACAGCAAACAAATGAGAAAATGTATTAAATTCACATGGATCTGTACGCTGACAACTCTGTCCTTGCTACTCCATGCCATATACAATTCCCTGCTTCTTCTAATGAATCATGACAATTTAAAAGGCAGTTTTATGGTACTACAAGGATGTCAATGTGTTGATATCTTCCTCTGAAAGCTTTGGTGACAAAATTCTAACGTATCTTTACCCAGTACTCTTCCAATTGCAGGTGTGTTGTGGCTGGGTTATTCCCTGCTCTTTCATTCTATCTTTTTTCCCCTCAAATTATGTATAAACATTAGACAAACACCTCATAAACATTGTGTCTTATGGCCCCAGTAAGCATTTATGTGTATTTTAGTTGAGCTGTTCTACTCGAGAGATGTTAAGTTTCCAAAGCAGGATGAGATGATGAAGGAAAAGAAGATCTTTGTTTGTTTACACTTCAGTAAAGCTTCATCTTCTGGAATACCACTAAGTGCATTTGTAAATGCAAGTTCGTGATGCCCAGGTGTTATTTTTGGCAAAGTCTAACATATTAAGAAACATCTATTAGGAAATAACTTTTTTATCATGTGCAACTATAATCATAGATTACAATCTATGATCATGAGTATGATACAACCCTTTAAAATTTATAATTATTAATTATAACTCCAGTCTTAGCCCATTAAAAATGTTTGGTGCACGCTGTAGATCAGACTAAAAAAAAAAATGAAAGAAATCAGAGAGTTCTCCTTTCCACCACTGAAATATTGGCTGTGTTCCCTTGTATGCCAGGCAAGGCTTTACAAGTTCTCGCAGACCATGAGTAAATGGGTATGTGGCTGAGATGGTGCCTTGGGGCTCAGTGCTTGTGAAATGATAAATCTGAATAAGGAACAAAGCAGCCTGTCAAATAAGCACTCATTGTTAGATGTTGATGCTTGAAGGCTGGGAGGGATGGGCTGCCCGAGGAATGATAAAAATGATGTCTACAAGAAGACATGTTAAGTTGTATAAAATGACTACAAATCTCAACGCAGGAAATTGTACTAATGCAACTTTAAGGTTTACAGCTAAAGACCATAACAATTCATGGGATATTGAAGTTAAGTGTCCCATGGCAAAATTGGATTGGGGTTCCTGTGTGCCTGCTTTATGGTCTCGTGTGCATTCAGTAGTATAAATACTAGCCTAACCTGCCCTGCATCAGGTTAGGTGCAAGAAGCAAAGCAGAGGTGTAAAATTACACAAGAGCACAGCAGAGATAATGCTACTTTAGCAACCTTCTTTTATGTTTCTTGGCATAGCAATTAAACCATAAATGTTTGTACCTACATTAGCATAGTTTTAACTTGTCTAATATCCTGCCTCTTCTAAAGCAAAAGAAAGCAATTGCTGCTTTTCAGAAGGAAGAGAATTATTTTTTCTAAAAAACAAGTGGCTGTCTCTGGGCAGAACCATTACTGCTTCACAGTTAGTGGTAGTGCTGCAGTACTGTTCTGCCCACCCCATCAGAGAGGTTACACTCTGGATTCATTTGATGATCAATTCCCTCAACATGTGCACTGTAACTGAGAGGTGCTTCCTCAGTTTAGGGGTCTAGACTTGTATCCTTTTGCGATTGCCTCCCTTTTTGTGATGACAGAGGTGGAAGGAGAACTTGTGTCTGCCTCTGGCTTTGCATTCCAGGCTGGGAAGAGCAGTGAAGGCTGAGCCCTTGGCTTCCCTCGCAGCTCGCCAAGCCTTGCAGCATGGCAGTTCTCAGCTTCTGTGGCTGAAGTTTTTATGGAGCAGGAGCCAGGCTTTAATGCGTTCAGGAGCTTCCAAGCTGGAGGACAATCTGCTCTGGTCTTTGAAGTGTCTGGAAAAGTCGTCATTCTATTGCCCTTGTGCAGAATTCTCTGCCATACCTTACACTTGGATCTCTCTCTGTCTCTTGTGTACCCCTGCCAGCTGCTGCGCCTTCATTTATTTTGTGCCCCAAAGCCACCATTT
>VZRE01008433.1:278633-363386 GCA_013396775.1 Cephalopterus ornatus | reverse complement strand
TCCCCCCCCCCCCCCCCCCCCCAAAATGTTTCTGTCTATTTGGAAAGCACTTGACCATTTACATCAGACATTTCAAGTCCTACCAAGACGTCTGAAGAACTTTATTTATGTTTCTGCATTTTGGATGATCAAGTAAAGAGCCTCTGGGAAGCCCATGCTCCATGGATGAAGTGCAGGCTGTAGGTGATATGCAAGTGATTTTCTCTGTACTTTCTACATCAACAAACACTTCAGCTTCTATGAAGCTTCCCTCAAAATCCTTTGTATTGCTAAGACATCTATCTTTCTTGTGTTGTATAAACTGTGTTTGAACTATGTGTTAAAAACCCCTCCGTTTGGTTCTAATTCTTGAAACAGGTGTTGGCAGTTGTTTGCTGTGCTGAGAGGTAGAGGTATGTTTGCTTCTATCCAAAGTTTTTTCAGAAGTAGTCCATAAATGTTTCTTTTTCTACTCAGGTGTTGTACTTTAACATAAATCATGTGTGTCTGTAAATATAATTGTTTGGGGAGCGGGGATTGCTTTTGGCAAGACTAGGAATGAGGGCCTCAAAGGTTATATGCCAAAAAGATGTCTGTTGAGATAAAATGTTGGGTGGGTTAAAACTGGTTATGCGTCTTTGATAAAAGAACACTTGTGCTGTTTTGGACTAGACAGCTCTAAGCAAACACTCCTGGATATTGAGAGAGGCAATCCTGCTCCACTGCCTTTTTTTCATCCTCTAGGTTATTTTAAACCTGGACACTATCCATGTCCCCAAACAGCCATGCAGGCGAGGGGGACAGCTTGGGGGCATGTGGCTGGCAGCAGAGGATGGTTGGGTAGCTTCTTTTTTGGGACAAACATGTTGTGTCTTTATTTCTTTTTATGATTATGTTTACCGGAATGGTGGAAAATTGTAGATACACTAATTCAGATCCCTGGGTAAAACTGAAGGTTTAATTTTCATTTAGTGGAGAGAAGAGAAAGTAATGTTTAACTTCTCTAGAGACTCAATTTTTAGAAAATTACATACAACATTACTTATTGAAAAGCAACTTTTTCTTCAGTATGCTCATTTTCTAATAATGGGCACAGGTTTACAGCTTGGCGTGGAATTAAGTACTAATTTAATCATTCATTCTTTGTGGCCTATGGCTGAAATGTAGTTTAATTTCAAAGACTAATTTCAAACTTCTGTTTTATCCAAGGCATCTTCAACTTAAGTGGAGCATTCGGTGAATATGAAGAGAAGAAATATGGGTGTTTGTCTTCATCTCGTTGGTTAATAGATTACTCTGGAATGTTGATAGATAGAAGCAGACTTTTCCCCGAGTTCTGTTTGGAAAGAGACAAAGTGCCGTGTTTGATGACAGAAAGTTCTGCAGGTTGTCATACCTCTCTGTTACATGTCTTTATGCAGGTTTTTATGCCTGTTTGCTAAGAAGATAAACCTTGTCTTATATGAAAAGACGTATTTTACCACTTATGTCAGTTCTGACCTTTAATATCAATACTTTCCCTCCTATACTAAGATTTATTTAGTGCCGTTTCTTTTCCCTGGTCTTCGTGCATCTGGGTTCTGCTTAACCATGTATGTAACAGAGTCTCCTGAAAAGTAGACAGGTAAGATTTGGAACTTTCTCTGAGTCCTTTTCCTTTGACAGAATGCACAGATTTATTTTTTTTTAACTTGCTGAAATGCACTAAGTCCAAAAATAGTATTTTTCCAGAATCAGTGAGGACTGTTGACCTACTCCCCCAAAAGTCCAGAAAGCTGAATGCAAAAACTGGTATCCAGATGTTCTGGGTGCAGACAGGAGATGCAGCTGTTGCAATGCAGGAAAGCCTGCTGGAGGGGGAGCCAGAAATTAGAATAGCTGATGGTGAGATGATCCTCTGGCATTTACAGGTTTTGCTATTTAATAGGGAAATGCAGAGGAGGGTGGTTTGTCTCAAATGTCACTTCATGAGCACAGTGATTAAAGTCCTTTACACTGGAAGTGAGATTTTGGTAAAATGCTTTTCTTTTCCAGAGAGAATTTCAACCCCCCTACTCTAAATTAAGTGTTTTAGGAATTAAATTATTAGCATACTCAGAAATCAGTGGAAGAGTCTTTTTGTATTGGTCTCTGTTGCTGGGACTGCTTCTGTATTTTACATTTAATTAATTATCGGAGTGCAAGTCCATTCCTTTATCTTGCTTCAGGTTCATGAAACTTAGAATCCAGACAAGCCACAACGTGAGACGTTTTTCAAATAAGCTAGAAGTGTTCAGGTACACTATCCATCTAGATACTCATGCTATTCATATTCCTATTGTATTGGTGGTTCTGACATATATGAGTGTTTCTCACAGCTGTGCTGCTCCATTTCATTTTGTCTGAGAAATAATGAAGGTAAGCATGAGAGTGATGCTGTCCTTAGTGGGCAGGTTTGGAACCCTTAGTAATGAGGAGTTGTCCTTGGGGCTAGTGCGAGCACGTTTGATTGCTTGCAGGCATAGGGCCTCCCAGCCTGGGCAGCGGTTGCAGGATTTATCCATAAAAGGCGGATGAGCTTGGCTAGGAGAAGCAGTAAAGTTTTGGGGGACCTTGCAGATGAGTATAAAAGCATTTTGATATTTTATGTGCCTAGGTTAGCAGATGGCAGATGCAATGCAGTACACATTAATGTAGAATAAATAATGAATCTTAGAGAAAAGAATAAGAGGAAACATCTGCTGAATTGAAACAGGATGTATCATATTGACCGAGAGGAGAAGAGCAAGTTACCATGGAGAAATTCTCAAAATGGGCAATACAAAGAGCAAGAAACCTTGTTGCTGCGATTTTTTTTTTTTTTTGGTTTGGTTTTGGTTTTGTTGTTGTGTTGTTTTGGTTTGGTTTTTTGTTTGTTTTGTTTTGTGAGAACATTATGTGTTCATTTAGGGGTGTATGATTGCCGTGCAGGAACATATCTATTAGGTTACTGGTTTAAAGAGCTTCCCCCCATGGACGCTGTTGCAGGGTATTTACAGCCATACCCTATCCCATTGCCTGCCAAGGGTGCATTTCTGAGAAATGTGCCAGGAATTCAACAGAGGGTGAAGCAACTCTTCCCATCTACATTAATGTACCAAAAGTGTGATGATGCAGAGGCTTAAGAAAAGCAGATTTTCATGCTTATAGGCAGGATGTAGTAGCCCGTTTTGTTGAATTTTTTGTGTCGAACCCATAAATGAGGTGGTTTCTGGCAATGCTGTTTCACAGTAACCTGTGAGGGGTTTATTAGAAGTAAGCGAATTGTTTCAGTTTTTGGTTTGGTGAAAATTTTACTTTCTAGGGAAACAGTCTTCTGGTTCATTCCAGCCTTGTATATGTTTTGGTGAATTGAATTATTTCTTGGTGTTTCTGTTTTTAGAATGTGAAATGAAAGTGGCATTGGTATTGTTGACAGGTTCTATCCCTGTCTCCTTCCTAGTACTGAATTGAAATACCAGTAGTGTAGCTGACTCTATGCAACACAGGTGAAAAAGGGTCAATTCCCATCTTGCAAATGCTATGAATTACTGATAGAAATACTGTTAAAAAGCTTTTTTATTTTTCAGCCTTAAGTTGTTTTGGCTGTGTTTTATCAATGTTACGTCAAAGAAACTTAATATAATATTAGTTAGCATTAATCTTGCACAATAGCCAGGAGAAGATACATATAAAATCATAAATGTTGTACAGCTGTATATTGCTATACAAATTTCAGTGGCCATATTAATATTTAAAGAATTCTATTCTGGTGTTTCACTTTTAATATCTGGCAGAAAAACACAGTCAATACTTTTAACCCTAGTATCCAGAAACTGTGCTTTATGGAACAGCTGATCCAGCAGTCAGCGAGACTGTGGTATACTTATTGTGTGTATTTTAAAAGGATGGACTAACAGGGATTCAGAAATTCCTATCTCAGTTCTCCCATAATAACAAAAAAAAAAAGGAATAATGTGATGTTTACATTAGTATACCGCTAATTATTGCAGTTCAAATACTTGGATGCTGCTGGACAAGTGCCATAGGATGGAAGGGAGGTTTCCTGGACTGTTAGATCCAATGTTTTGCAATGCAGAACAGCAACACAGTGGAAGGTTCTGCACAGAGTTCACTTTGTGATACATTGCTTTGATGACAGGATCAAGTACCTACAAAACTGAGTGGTGTTAGGATGACCTCGATAAGTCAAATAAAAATGTGAAGTTGTCTGGAGAGCTAAAGGTGTCAAATTCTTCTTAAGACAGAGCTGCTGTCAGCAGCAGCCTTTAAAAGTGCTTGTTTTAGTGTTTTTTTCCTGTCTGTGGCTTAAAATAAAATCAGGAGTTATTGGTTAAAGAAATAAAAAATATCTCAACACCACTACAACAGTGAGAGAAATTTGTATCTCTCTGCTTAGGTCCTCTCTAGTCTGTCACCCTGGAACACGACCAGGAATATACACAGTTGTTCAACAAATATATTCTTATCCCTTTGCACCTGTGTTTTTTTCCTGCCATCGGGTTTGTTTCTGCCTGATTCACTTCTGCTGAGACAAAATCTTGATGCTATAATACCCATCTCTCTTCTTTCTTGAAAGCTTAATGTGAATTACTTTCTTTATTTGATCTCCTAAGGAAAGAAGTACCACTAGCCACAAAGCTATTCACTGTTATCTCGACAATTTTATGGACAACATGTAAATGAGGTATCTAATTCAACACATTGCAAAAAATAGGAAAGAGAAAGAAAAAGGGAATATGATTTAAAAAATAAAAAAAATTAAAAGGAGTGAAAATTACTGGAAAACTTGCTGAATTAGTATGTCATGTCCACTTAAATGAAGACCAGCAAGCAGGCAAACAAATGTCTGGGATGTCATTCATAATAAACATAGATGAGCATTGGATTTAACATTCAAGGAAAGTAGGCACTTTATGGTGTTGGGACAAGAAAAAAATTACTAAAACTAGAGAAGCATAATGATTGGAGAAAGCCAAACAACATGCAGTGGAATAATGAAAGTTAAAAATAGTAAGCGTCTGTCTATTATAAATATTATGATGTTTAATAAATATTCGGACAGAACTACTAGAAGGTAGTAAAGGTTTTGCCAAGAGTTGTGAAGTTTTCCTTGGAAAACAGGATTTGAAACTCTTCACAATACAGTAAAAGGGGTCACTACAGACCCCATAAGATGAGTTTCCACCAAACGTTATTCTATTTTGAACTGTTAATGTTTGTGAATTATTGGCAGCTGTGACCTAGCAATTATGCCATCTTTCCTTATTTATATTTCCTGCCTTATGTAAAATCTCAGCATTTATTATATATCATTTGGCATTTTTCAGTGCTTTATATTTTTCATCCAAGTCAACGTGAAAAATATTTAAATTGGCATTACAGAATATTCCTGTAAAACATAGAAATGTTTGCTAATTGAATGTAGACAAGTGACCAAGACAAGACAGTTGTTTTAAAATATCCCTCCTAATGTGCAAAACATGCATTTACATTTTTTAAACATGATGTTACTTGAGTAATTCTGTTTGACATGTGGCTGTAAATAAGTTAGTTGAAGACTGCGTTGCCTTTGACATGATCGGCATGTGTATGTGTACAAAGAGTATTTTATAGATGTATACATGCATGGCACCAAATGTGATAAACAGCACAAGATATATGTATATATGTATTTATATGGTTTTGGCAATTTAAGTTGCAGTGTTTAGGCCACTAGTCTTATTTTTTGCATTCCTGATCTCACAAAGGCTTCAAAGAACTGCTGAATATAAAACAAGCCAAACCCGTGCTTGCTTTAAGAAGTGTTTGAGAAATGTCTATGAGCTCCTTTTCCAGAGGAGAAATCCTGTGATTCAAAGTGCCTGAGCTGACACAGCAGGGTGGCAGCAGATCCAGGAATGGGATTTTGGGCTGCCCCCATCTCTGGTGTCTGGGGCCGTATTTCCTTGCTGGGCATGGGCTGCCAGCACAGCCCCCAAACCCAAAGTACAGCCCTATGCAGGCATGAGATGCACTGCAGCCAGAATTATTTATTCTGGCAGCAGCTGTTTACTCCCAGTCACTGTCTTTTTCCAGGGATTTTCCCTTGCCCCAGCATCTGCAGTAAATTAAAAAATTTCATTCATGAAATGGGAGGGAGGCAGGTCATGGCTGCCGGAATAAGCTGTGTTGTCTCTGTAACTGAAAAGAGAAATAGGTTGAATTCAATAAAACACATCACAATATTTCCATATAGGCATTTTTATCTTCTTTGTTTAGAAACTCCAAACCATTTACTAAAATGGACATGGTCTAATTGAATATGAATAAGGATATGGAGAGGTGCTATCAAATCAATCACAAGGTAGCTACTTTATTTTATTGAAACTTTGCTGAAGTCTGCTGGATTAATGTTTATTTAAAATTAGGAAAGCTAGATATTTGCCTAAAAGTGAAAAAGGTCTGGGGTTGCTTTGTTTCCCTAATGCTTTCATTTCCATGATCAACTTAAACAAGGTTTAAATGGTAGGTTTTATCTTATAGCGTGAAGCTCCATGTCTCACAAGATCAGACTTGTTATTACACAAATTTATACTTATTTTGTTCCCTGAAATTTGAAAAGGGGGAAAAATTGTAGGAATGTTAGGTAGAGCCAGGGAAGAATATTTTTTAGTGGCTGAAAAACATTACACATAAATGATTTTATTATTTTTATGTCCAATGTGACATCTTACCTATTCAACCATTGAAAGACATATGAAATGAAAACTCGATGAATGTGTGCAAAAATATTTGCAGTTATAGGGTACTCATAACAGTCACATATTGAAATAGTTGGTGTTCTAATGGATCAAACTTTGTTCAGGGTTAAAGATACACGATCTACTGACCTTCTGTAAATATTGGCAGTGCCTTGCTCCTGTTCCTCTTCCCATAATTTACAGTCGAATAGAAATTATAACATCAGGGCAAATGGTCGATCTTCAGGATTCAGAGCATGTCCAATATAAAACCCACCTTAGTCTTGACTAGGAACTAGTCTGGAGCTTCACCATCATGTGAAAACACACATTGTTACTAACCCTAGAGTAGTTCCTGAAGCCAATTTCGGGTTCAAGAGAGGAAATGCCTATGTAAAACTTGCTCTTAGTAGTTAGAGGATTGCTATAAGAAAGCTTTAAAGCTGCAGTGCCTGGCAGCACAAAAATTCACGTCAAGTAATTAATTAACGTTTCTTTTTACTGCCTTCAGTGCCCATATACAGAAACAGCCCATTCCATAGCCCAGAGATTTTAACAATGTTACAATAGAAGTGTCCTTGACTTAATCGGGTTGCTTCATTCAGGGGTCCCCTCTAGGAGCTCACCAGGGCTGGTGGCCTCCTGCTGCTTCAGTGCAAGGTCATGTGTGGCTTCAAAAAGGCCCGAAGAGCTCCTTGGGAACTGAGGAACAGCTGACTTGGAAATTTCCCTTCTTCCTTTGCTTGTCCCCCACCTTTGATTTCCTAGTGCTGGGCATAAGCCAAACCATACTGCCTGAGTCTGCCTTGTGCTGGGACCTGGTGTGTGGTGGCACTGACCTGGGAGCCAGGCACTCCCTGTGCAGACATGTGGTGAGTGATGGTCCCACCTTCCAGAGCTCACGATCAAAAAATATTCAGTGCCCATTTAGGGTATTTCTATGTTCAGTCTGGTGCCAAAAATTCCTCAGTATAAGGCAAAATTAAATGGTAGAGTATTAAACATTGCATTGCCATGCTGCTGGTGGTGCAGCAGTCTGTGTGCTATGGCATTTGCTGATACTGGACGAGCATTACATAGTCATGTGGATGAAACCTGTACCTCAGATTTTAATGGTGTTGTAGTAAAGAAATGCCATCATTTAAAAGCTCCTTAAAATATGTTTGGAGAGGATACATTGTGGATTACGCAGATTTTTAATGAGATAATTTTGGCAGACCCTGCCTCTACTCTGGCCTTACTGCAGGCTTTGCCCTGGGGACAGTTGTCATTACTTAAACAAGTGCGTGCTGTGTTGTGAGTCAAATGAGAAACGATCCTCAAACTAGCTAAGCCATGTGGTTGGGGTTTTTTTCAGCATGCATAACCAAAATGTTATATTTTCATCCCAATAACAAACTAGTAGTATAACACATTTCCACCTGTCACTTCTATGCGATACAGTAGAGGGGGAATTGATTTTGGGGGATGATTTCTGTTTTAATTGCGCATCTTCTGCAGGGCAGCAACCCATGCATCTGTAAGCACCCAGCTCAGCAGGGACAGCTCCTGTCCCCTTTGGCTTAAGCCACAGAGACGAACCCCTGTGGTGGGGTTTTCCTATTAAAAAAACACAGTAGGTAACCTTTGTCCTTTTTAATCCACTGCTTTGTCATCATTTACTCAGGAAGACAGCAGGAGTGTTTACTTTCTTGTTGGAGCAGTAGTAATTTTCATTGACTTCAAATATTATTTAATTTTTTGTAGGACCAAATATTTACTCTGATAACTGCTTCTTTCAGTATCTTATCTCAGTTTTGAAGGTGTTAGTCTTCATTTTTGACTGCAGAAGATGGTGAATCATAGCTATTTCCCTGTTACCTATCTAAATTCAGAATCCCTAGTGAGTTTCTGTCCTGCAGGATGTCAGGATATTTCTTCCTTCAGTTGCCCTCTAAAATTCCTCTCTGAAGTTGCTGGAAAGCCTTTGGGTTCATTTCCATCAGGAGTTTAGGTAACACACATTCAGTGTTCTTTTCAGTGTTGCTGTTAGAAACCTTCACCTGGTAGAGGTTAGAAACTTATTTTTAGAGACACAGACCTGACCTGAAGGCAAAATATAGAAATCAGTAGAGCTCAAAATTGGCTTTGCTGCTTTTGTGAGTTTCTGCATGTGCCACAATTCCTGCATTAACACGGGTCTGCAGGGGGTCAGAGCATCAGGTCTGACTGATGGACTCATTGCTACCCTGCGAGAGGCTGCTTGTGAGGACAGAACGGTGTCACTGGGGAGCAGCACAGAAGGGCAGGATCAGGTGCGAGTCTGCTCACGAGCACGGAGCCCACACCTTGGATTTGTGAGCTGGTTGCTTTCCTAGCTGGATAACTTAAGTCAGGATGAACTAACCTTTAGAGGTATGTAGACTGCCTTCAGATTTTGGGGGTACCCATTTTACCTGCTGACACATCCCCAGGACCGGCAGCTGCCCCCTTTTGCCCATGTCCCTGGGGAGAGGTGGCAGGACAGACAGACACGTGCCCTGAGGTGCCTGATGCTGATGTAAGCTTTCAGCAGCACAGCGTGCTGGGGCTTGAAGATGATTACGTTTTTGGCAGAAACAGGATATTTGAGATTAATTTGGAACTCAAATCATTATTAGTAGTGTTGAAGTGAGATAGTGTTGGTGGGGAAAAGCAATACTTTTCAAAGTTGTCACAGCACTAAATGGAGGGGGAGTTGCTGGCTTTTACTGAGCAGTTCCTAGACTTCAGGCTTTTTTTTTTTTTAAATTGGTTGTGAACATCCTAAGTAGGTCAGTGCATATTTCAAACATTTTATAAAATACTAGAGCTCTTAAAGCCTGATTAGGAGAGGCTACTAAATGCTTGCTTTCAATGTTTGCTTCTTTGTTCAATGCATCAATTTATACTTCATATTCTTTGTATCTTAATATTGCTTTGTTGCTTGTGGAACAGACAGCAAATTATTTTTGCTATTTTTTTTTAATGTCTAAATAGCTTGGGATTTTTTTGTTTGCTTTGTTTTTTTTTTCGTTTTTGTTTTTGTTTTTTTGATGCAATGGCTTTTAGTACTTGGCAACACTTTATTATAGAGTGAAGCTTTCTGTTGTTTCCTCATTTCTGTTTTATAATACTTTAATACTTCTAAAAATGTCCATTAAATATAATGACTTTGCTTTACTTACTCCCTATATTGGACTGCTGAGACTCATATAATCTTTTTCTTTCCTACTCAGGAGTTGTTTTCCTTTTTGGACATGGTTTGTCTTTAGAAGAACATTTTTCACGTCTGATAGCCTTCTTTACTCTCTTCCTTATACTGTCTTTTGGAGATGGAGAACTAGGGAGACCTGCTTTTGGTTTTTGAGTTCTGGTTTATTTTTATTCTCATGCATTTCTTATATGGTATCTTGATGGAGTGGCCTGGCACAAGCAATTATTTTAGCCTTTTAATCACTCTCTTAGGTTTACTTTTAGCTAACTTTCCTGTTTTTATGTATTTCTTCTCTTTAACAAGTGAAACAGGGATGGACTCTGTACATGGGGACAGGCATTTTCTTCAGTATTGTGTTGAACAGCAACTACTGCAGGTGGAGAGGAAGACCTGAGCTTGTCAAGGCAAGTGGAGAATGCAATGTTCAGAGGGGAGTGGGATCAAAGGGAGGAGCAAGTGGCAGTAGAAAATAGCAGGTTCAGGTTATTTAGAAAAATATAGAAAGATATTTTAGAATTTAGAAAGATATTTTAGAAATTTAGCAGGATATTTTAGTCGTTGTGGGAAAGGAGAGAAAGACGGAAAGGAAAGAAATCAAAAGGGGACTTGGAGAAAAGTTGATAAAGGCACTATGTCCATTACAAAGTGCAGGGACACTATATGCGAGAATAGGAATAATGTTCAGTTGTCCCTGCTAATACAGAACCACTGGTAAGACTTTGATGCAAATAGTAGAGCTCCCCCATAGTGGTAGTCCCTAATCTAAGCTTTACATAATATGTCTGCATACAACCTTATTTATATATGTCGTGAATGGAGGTCCAAAAACTATTTGCATGGGCCAAGTTAGTAAAGGGTTCCTTAAACTTGAATTCTCATCCCTGCATGAAGTGCTGTTGGTTTGACTCTAGAGCTGAAGGAACTCAGAGTCCTCCGGTGGTCTGAAAGTCTGTATGAGGGGAAAAAACAATCTATAAGTAACATATATACTTTCATAATATTTATGCAGCTGTAAGAGTTTTACTTTACTTAAAAATTTCAGCAACTGCATGTAATCCAGAAATATTTCCGTCAGCCTTTTGAACAACGAACTTAAGATGTTGTGAAAGTCCAACAATCTTAGCCTACAGCCCATGCACATAACACATGTTGTATTGTGAGTTGATAAATCTGAACACCCGTTCCTTATTACTACCTTTATTTTTTCTTTCTGAAGAGTATTTACTTTGCTGCCTTAAAACTGATATGATAAGCAGATCAGTTGCATCAATCTATATTCCTGAAAGGTAGGATAGACATATATTGTAGCTGCAGATGTTAAGAAAGTTTGACAAAATATGTCTCATAACTTCTGTAGTGTTCAAGGTCATAGAACAAAAATTTCTCACGTACGGTAGGAACTTGGTTTTAACCTGTGAGTTATAAAATAGAAGCTATAAAACAAGTCTGTGAAATACAGTAGAAGAATATTAGTTGATTTCAACAGACAGTTCGTTTTGTAGGTACTGAAGTAGACTCAACTCTGTATCAGTTCATTCCTGGGGAGAGAGAAAGTGTGTGGTCAGCAGAGACTAATGTCTCTTTTTGCGGAAGGTTTTTATTCCATTAGTAGAGTAGGTTGTTGAAAATAATAAAATATGTACTCTTCACCTCTTATTTTCATTTTCTGATGTATGATAGCTTGAACTGCTATTGAGTAAAATTTGCAGCAAATGTTCTTTCTTGCGCTCATTTGATATAGTTCACACTCCATTAACAACCTGATAGAGAGAAGGACGTTACTGCATAACTTTTTATTTTCCTGTGCTTCTGAGATGACTTTGGGACACCATACTGTGACAGCAGGACACACAGATTTTAGGTAGTGTCAGTGCAGTGGGATGGATTCTGTGATTCTACTCACAGACTCTAAATCTGAATAGTGTGTTTTTTTAATAATTAGTTTATGGCTGAATTTATCCGATTGTGCACACACTTATTAGAGCACCAACACCGTGAATGCCACAGTTCTGGCAGTTACTTTAGCTAAGCATATCTGCAGCCCCCTTATTTAAAGAAAATTATTTCACATTGGAAAAAACCACCAAAACAAAAAAAAACAACCCCCCACCCAGCTAAACCACCTGTTCATGACATTGGAATAGAAAGGTGGTTTTTGTTTTTTTTTTTTGTAAAAACAGAATTTTATTTTGTCTATTTCAGGCTGATTCATGCATCTGTAGTTATTTCTTCAGCAGCAGATTATATAAATGCGGTGTTTGTACTTGAAAAATTGTCTCTTATACAGGTAGGATAAAACTAGACTCTGTAAGTCACCTGATGGAGAGGAGATACTGAATACAAAATTAGTTTGAATAAAAACAATTGTTGAAGAGGTAAAGATCTAAAGACAGATACCAAAGGACCTGCCTGGGTGGAAAAGATAAGGTGACATAGATCACTTTAATGAGTGTTTCAGCTGCAATTTAGAATTAAAGTGCCTAAACTTGGCACCAAGAAATGCTGAATGCTTTTCATTCTTTTCAACTGAAATGAAAATAAAAACTCCTTTTGTCATCTGACAGGGTAATGTTTATCAATGTGAATACACGGCCTGTCAGAAACAACAAGTATTTGCAGATTCCTTTGAGGTCACTGGGAGCTGAGGGTTAAGCAACCTTTTAAATCTACTTTGAGTGTCTGTGACAGAGTGCATGAGCCTTGGGGCAGGTGGTGTAAGGAAAGGGTTAATTAACAAACCTCTACGGAGGGGCCCCAGCAGCTTATTCTTATCATCGGATCTGCAAGGGTATTGGATTGGATCTGTGGGTGTCTGTGACTCTCTCCAGTCTCTGTCAAGTGAAACAGAGGAAAGGGACTAAAATGAGGCTGGAAGAAGCACGGCTATAACCGGGAAGACTGAGATCCAGCAAACTCAAGGACAGTGGTGCCCACCTTTGGAAGGTCTTCTTTAACTTAGTCTTAAATTGACATCGCTGTGTTACTATATGAAGGGGCTAAGTATCTGCAGTAAGGTATTCCACAGCATCATGTTGGCCATCAGGCTATATTTTATTCCTTTGATTCTTTTGTCATTTAATACTACAAGTTCAGGTGCATATGCTAAAAGGAGACTTGAATTAATGCTGCTATGACCCTCTGGTATTCTAACCTGGTTTTTTTAACTGACTTTGTCACAGAGACTGCAGACCAGAGCCAAACTATCTCTTTATCATGTTTGATGAAGCAATATGTAGAAAGTGTTTCTCATCTGCAAAACAAACCATAGAAGCAGGCAAACCCCTTGCTAAGGTACTTGTGTTATTGGAATGTTTGAGTGTAGGTAATGTAAACAGGTTTCACCCCAAGGTGTGACTTCTGCAGTTACTCAGCAGTAAACAGTATTGGTAAGAGCTGCTGGTTTCCAAGAAGAACAAGAAAGGGGAAAATAAGGAGGCTGTAAGTTATATTTTGCTTTGCTAATAAATGTTTTCATTTCAATTGTTCTTAAAATTATTTTCTAGGATTTGTGTTTTGGATTCCTAATGTCATTTTACAACAAGCAACTCTTACTTGGATTTCAGAGACTTGAAAATCAGATACCAGTCTTTTTGGTAGACAAAACATGAGGTATTTTTTGCTTGTGATTTAAACTGTATTTGAAGTTGATGTATGTGAAAACTGACCTGAGTCAACTCTAGTGGGAATAAATTAGAAAGTTCTGATATGGGCTTTGTGTCAGATGGTGCTCAAGTTCTAATTGTGTAAATCTGAAGCCGTGGAAGCCTCAGTTCATTCTGGCAGGCATGTGAAGAAGAGGTGAGACTGTCTCAAGACCTCACAGAGCACTGTAGCTTTTGACTAACTGTTTTTTTGGCACCTTCTAAATCTGCCCAGCATGAAGCACTGTGCAGGGAGGAGAACTTCTCCATCTGCTTTCTTAATTGTGTTTTCATTTCTCTTTGGTTAGTTCAGAAAATTTGAAGGCTCACGGTGTCTTGACTTATATCAGTTTTCCATCCTTATTTCTTAAAAAAGAACCGTCATACTGAGGAAGTATCCCAGCCCCTTACTCATGTGATAAGAAAGCAAAGACATGCCAACGTACAATGCATGCCTGAGGAGGAGCATCTCCCAAGAAGTGTGCCATGAGCATACTCACGACACTCAGGATTTAGAACATACTCAGTAAGTCACCTGAAAGGCTGTGGAGGCTGGGAAAAAAGCCTTTATTTGACTTCAGGGTTGTGACTGAGCTCTTGGATGAGAATTTGGTTTCATCTTGGATTACAGATGAGCTGCAATTTTTGTTAATAAACAGAAGATTGTGGGAAACTTCTGAAGAAAATAATGGGCCATCCAGACACCTTTAACTGATTTAGGGCTTCTTTGTCATTATCTTAGATTTCTGTGAACTTCATAGGATTAGGCAAGAAATAGCAGGTGATGTCCTGATTTTTTAAAAGAAACTTTCTGAATGATCAGGAAATGTGGCAGACCACCAATTTGAGCTGATTGCATCAAGTAAAAACTCAATACTTGTTATGGCCAATTTCAGTCCATATATAAAATGATACATTTGCTTTCCTATCTCTGGAAATTTTACTTTTTCCTTATTTACCTATGAGGAAAAATAAGTTATTTGTGCTCCTTCACAGCCTCTTGGAGTTCTAACACTTGCAGCTAACTTACGGTTCATGGTTTCTTCATGATTTGAAATGTTTCACATTACTTCTGCTTCCTCGCTCTTCCTTTTGTTCTGCTTGTCTGATGTAGGAAAAATTCTTCCAGTTTTATCTGGTGTGGTCTTTTAGGAAGCTTCAGTCTCTTTAGTTAACAAAAAGCATTGAATTATATTTGGATGAAAATTTTTTTTCCTCTAATTTTTGTGTGATACATGCAATGCACTTTAACTCCTGGAATTTCTGAAATACAACAAATATGGTACTGTCTGGAAATGAGAGGTACCAGCAAGGATTTTCAAGCAAGAGAAAGCTTCTTGAGCTGGTACAGCAAGAAAGAGCAAAATTTTGGGGGGCCTTTTGAAAACAGAAGTAGTAAAGGCTGTCATGGAAAGGAGAGGAATGCCTCCTCAGGACTATAGAAAGGTGGTTTTTGCAAAACCTGTCGTCTTACCAAATGCACTGTTTACTTTGAGGCTGCTTGTGTGGGCAAGCCCCTACTTACTTCTATCTGACTACATATTTTTAGTAGTGACACTGTGTTGTGACTCCCCTGTTCTGCACCAGACCCCCATGTGAGCAGTGTAGTGGGTGGGAATAATAAGCTCATGTTTAGTCCCGTTTTCATCAGAGCACTGGAGTCTCTCTAATAGGACTAGTTTTGCTCAAGCTGAACATCCCCTGTTTCCCCAACCTTCCCATATGGCATTTACTGTGCAAAAGGGTTTGAATGACCATCTCTGTAAGATGTTGCTGAGCAGCCACGTGGATTATGTCAAACCACTAGGAAAATGACTGTTTCTCATAAGATTAATAATGCTGAAAAAGGAAGTGCAGGCTTCGTGATTGAAGACAGCTGTTTAGCGGGGAAACATAATCCTGGGGCAGGTCATGGGAGTGGAGTCTTACTCTGGTTTGTCAGCATGGCCCCTATGCCAGTTCACTGTGGAACAGTGGTGATGTTATTGCCAAAAGTTGTGATGCTAAACTTGCAGAGTGTTTCTATTATCAGTGTATTCCTAATGACCTGGTAAAAAAGGAGAGGGCGCACATGAAGTAATGAAAAGTGATTGGATATTTCTGGTCTGCTGCTGCCCTGGTGGCTCAGAAAGCAGCCTGCAAACTTGTGGCAAGAGTTTATGCCCTTTTGTCTGTCCTGGACTTCTGAGGAGCCTTTTTTTTCAGGGGAAGTAAAAAAATCTGAAGAATTTTGAAGGTGCCTCATGTCAGAGGAAAACATGTACTTCAGCTCCATACCCCAGAGTCCTTGGTCTGTCTCATAGATTTACTTGCAATTACAACATTGTTTATTTTATTGAGATGGCTTGTAAAGTAAGTACTTCAGGCAAAGATCCAGCAGTTCACTTCTGTCTATTATTTGCTCACATCTGAAGAACTGAATAAAAATCCCACAGGTACATAGGTTTAGAGCAATGTTCTGTGTATAATGCCACAAACCAGATGCAAATTCTGTGTTACTGTATATTGGTGCAAATGTCCATGTTTCCTAAGAATAAATTAGTGAACTATAACAGTGTTTGTAATAATATTTTTATGTTACTTTTTTGTGTGTCCTGCTTATAGTCTTGGATGATTTTCAATTTGCTGCAGAATTTAACAATCTGGAGAAAGACTGGTGTCTGTATAGAATAGAACAGAGTAGAACATTTTCAGTTGGAAGGGACCTACAACAATCATCCGGTTCTAACTGCCTGAGCAATCCAGGGCTCACCAAAAGTTAAAGTATTCTCCAAATGCCTCTGAAACACTGAGAGGCTTGGGACATCTCTTGTTTTGTGACTTGCTTTGGAGGTCGGGTGTGAGGTCTGGGTCTGATTTGGAGGAAGGAGAAAAGCAGATCTTGTTTTTTAGCAGTCAGCAATTACCTTGTGAAGTATGGTAATGTAAAACTTCACACTTACAAAAGCGACGGTATACTCATGTATATATTGATTTGTTGTTCAAGTGTTACCTGCTGAGTGAGAGGACTATAACCCTCCTCCTTCCTGCACCAATCAACCTTGGATCTTGCATGCAGTTTTTAAGTCACATTTGGTGGCTGTGGTTGATTTCAAGGTAGGGAATTTGACAATATATGTCATGTTTGAAGTTTAATTTGAGAAATAAATAAATAATTTCAATTTGTTCTTGATTATTTTTCTTCAGTTCGGGGTTTTGGTTTTTTTTTTTATTTGGTTAAGTTTTAACTTTCAAGTTTTAGGTCTTTATGATGTGGTAATCGTATCACCACATTTTTACTCATGTCACATACATACCAATATAGACATGTATGCTTTGAAACCTTCTTATACTACATAGTTCAACAAGGCATTTGTAAAACTTGCACAGTCTAACCACTGAACATACAAAGGTTCAAAGCACTCGTGCTTCCATGCTGCTGGCAAAATAAGAATAGCTATTGAATAAATTCTATGGAGATCTACTGTTCTAAAGAAGAGAATCTTACGGTTCTTAGAAAAAAAAAATTCCACATAGTACCGAAGCTGTAGCTAACATAATATGTTTGAGTTCTGTTTTAAGCAGAATATTAGCCATTTCAAAAATCTACACATTTTACGAGTTCTCAGTGATAGCTGTTTCCTTCTCCATAGCAATTTTTGTCTCCCACTCGTGCATAAAACAAGAAAGTTTGAACAGCTTAAAAACATAGCTTATCTACCAATAATGCTAAAGCCACAAACACACAAAACTGTTTTCATCTGAACCTGGTCTTGGAGAAGTTGAGTAATAGGAGTCTCTCCTCTAATAACAAAG
The DNA here is from genome assembly GCA_013396775.1 of Cephalopterus ornatus. Classification (NCBI taxonomy): domain Eukaryota; kingdom Metazoa; phylum Chordata; class Aves; order Passeriformes; family Cotingidae; genus Cephalopterus; species Cephalopterus ornatus. Next base: position 346,017 of record VZRE01008433.1, on the reverse strand, counting down.
ACCTTATTTTAAATTTTTTTGAAATTTCTTTAATATGCAATGGAAAATCTGACTTTAGAAAAAATAGACATACTGTCATGTAAAATTAGTTTAACTACAGCCTCATTTTATGTAGTTTATAAAATGTTGGAGTTTTTTTTAAAAACTGTGATTCACTCGATTAGACTATGCATAAGACTCTCATTTAACAGATATATCAGGTGCTAGACCAAAGAAGGTAAAAAGTAATCTCAAATTAATGTACCTATAATGGATACCAAGTAGTTTGTTCTCTTTTTAACAAGAGGATTTATGCATTTTTCTAGTGCTTAAAATTCACTTCCTCTCTGTCTATTCACGTGTTTAAGTTTGCACTCTAGCCTTGAAATATCTCTGAAAACACATTACTGTTTCTGGGCAGTGCTCAGTCACTCATCCTCTTTCTCCATCTCTCCTACAGCTTTGCATGCTGATTATTGTGCTCGCTCCACTAAAGACTGATTTTTTGTGTCACCTTTAGTTTAAACAAAAAAAAATCATAGTCATAACTGAGTCAAATGTCCAAATGAAAAAGTGGTTTATCTGTATGCTCGGACAAGAGTGTCCTAGGTCCCATGGACAGGGGTATGGCCAAGAGGTCAACAGAAGGAATCAGTGCCCTCTGCTTATCACTCATAAATCTTCACCCAGTTTGGTGCCCTCCAGCACAGGAAACACATCATAAACCAGAGGACCAGGGAGGTGGTGGGGCTGGAGCAGGTGCCCTGGACGGAAAGGTGGAAATGAGCAGTGCTCGCTCAGTGGGGCCAGAGGCACCCTGGGGGGCCCTTGCAGAAACCTTTCGGGTCACAGTGAGGAGGGGACTGCTGCTTGCTGCAGTATGTGGTGAGCGGCCAGGGCAAGAGACAGAAATTGGAAAGACTGAGATTTAGAGTGGATATAAGGAAATCTTTTTCAGCCTGACGAGGGTGAGCAGCAGCCCAGGTTGCTCTGGGAGGTTGTGCAGGCTCCATTCATGGAGGCTTTCAAGGCCTGAGCAGCCTGGTCTGACCTCACATCTGCCCCTGTGTCAGCAGATTTTCCTGGGTGAAGGATTTCCCACAACTCTAGCCTTGATGCTCCAATCTTTCCTCCGTGTCTTTAGCACCACAGTTTCTTGCAAGGTCTCCTGCACCACTGCCACCCTGGTCCCAAAGCCTTTTGCAGCTGCAGTGGTGAGAGGCTGGCTACACATTTGCAGTGCAGGCAATCCTGAATTATCTCCACGTATCTTTCACAATTCACTGTTCCTTTTTTTAGGAGTCTGAGTGGTGTTACGGGTTATCTCAAAAGTTGCTTCAAAGCTTTAAAGTGATCGGAGAGTGAATTTACTTGAAGAGACATGGGGTATTTTCTTATCATTTCTTGATGTGTTGCTGTGGTATGGCAGTGGCATAACTGGCTAAACACAAATAACTTCTACAACTCAAAGAATGTCTCTAGCATCTAACATAGGCTGCTGCCAACCCTGGTACCATCAAAAGATTTCTGTTGCTTTTTACTAAGCTTGAAGTTAATGAAAATTTAATGAGTTGTAATTAAGGACTGAAGGAATTGAAGATTCTTTATCGAAGTTCCTGAATTCTGCTTGGTGAATAATAGTAATTGATAAATGCAAACGTATTGATTTATCCTTTAACCTAATTGGTATTTGTAAATGGAATGGGCATTTCCCCCCTAAATTAATAAAAGATCACTTTTGAGGGTTTAATTAACTGTTCTTTAAATTCTTCATTCATCTAAAATTAACCTTCTGTGACAATTATGAAACTTTAAAAAAATTCCTTCTGTGTAACGTAAACTACAGAGGCATACATTGACTTGGCAACCTACTATTAGCTTGCAAATGGAAAGACTTATGTCTGGAAAAAGCCAGCTGCACCTCTTGTTTTTGCTGAACAAATCGCCCAGAAGTACACCATCACTCCAGCCTGCCACTCCATCATTTGTATTGGTAAGAAAGTTTTTTTCTCATCAGTAATGTCTATTTTTTAGAAAAGAGTAAACCCCCACAGTTCCCCTGATATATTTATGATTTTAACAGGGTCTTACGAACAATTGGTAAAATAACTCACCTCGATTCATGAATAATATTAGCTATAAAGGTGTCTTAAATAAGATTTCAGGGTGTGGGCTGTTTTTATGTTTTTACCTCTCACAGAGCCAATCTGAGATCTATGCTTTGCAGATTGCACGTCTCCATTAGCACTCTGTTGAACTTTGACCTTGGTTTTTTTGTAGTAACCAAAATAAAAAGATTATCCAATTATAGACTTTCTGAAAATAATGGATGGTAATCACAATTGTGGTCAAAGATGTTCCAGGGGATCACATTTGTGTGTCACCTGAGCAGAGTTTTAAGTGAATTTTGTGCTGTCTTGGACTGGTCCCAAGGCTTGTTCGGGGCTGCGCTCCAAATTAAATGGAAGGATGAAAGGGGCCTCTTCCGTAATGTTCTGTCAGGCATTTGGAAAGAGGAGAGGGTCAAAGCTGCTCCATGAGGAAAATCCCCAGGGCAGCTCCTTGCAATCATGTGAGTAGACAGATGGACATTTCTCTTGCATTGCCACAGGGCCCATTTCTGTGACAACTTAAATATTTTCTCCTACTTGAAAACATACCTAACATGATACAGCCATGATAACTGGCAGAATTTATCCCCTCTTTTTTTTTTATTCTAATCTCTGCCCCCTTACTTCTGAATCTTTGCTTCTTTCCCTGCTTCTCTGACCCAAATTGCCTCTTTGTCTTCAGCAGGTCCCCTAGGCTGTCCCAGGCAACTGCTCTGTGCAGGCACCCACCAGGCGTCCTCTCCGTCACATCTCCAGTGTGCCTGGTGGGTGATATCGCACTGCAAACTGCAAGGCCTCCTTTTTGGCAGACTTTGTAATGTATTTAGCACAGCAAAACTTGATGCTCAGTCAAATAAATGGAAAGAACAACCAAAGGAGCAACTCTTTACTGCAGAGTCTGGTGGCTGAGATAAAGATGGAACCAAGGCTGATGTAGAGTATAACATCACATTACACATTGACATTACTGTAAATTAAGCCATAGTTCACTTAGAAAGTACAGGATTAAATCCTGAATCTGGACCAGACTCTTGTTGTGTGGTTAGGCTCTGCCAGATTAAAATTACCTGGGCAATTACAGTTGAGTGTAGAACCCTAAATAGGTGGCTTTAATAACTAGAATGAAATTGGTGTTACTAAGGGCTATGTGACTGTGATTTTATTAGCTGCAGAATAACCAACAGAGGTAATTGCTGCTAGTGGAAGAAGATGGTTAATTTGTTTGTGCTGTAGAAAATTGTGGGGAAGCTTGGAAAGAAAAGTTTAGTCTGAAAATGTCCAAAACATTGTTAATCAAATAAATATTTTTCCTTTTCTTTTTTTTCTGTTGTCATGTAATAGAGCTCTTCAAAAGGATTAAGATGTGTGTCATACTGCTTGGCAGGTGACTGATTATTCAGTGGAAGACATCACTTTATGTGAAATATACATTAAGGTCTTGTCTTTAGACCTGGAAGTGTTACTTGCTTAAAGCTAGCTTTGTGGTCACTGCCTTCATTTTCACTATGTTTTATGGCTTTTAGCATTGCAGAGTTGTTATATTTAAAGGAGAAGGCAGTAGTTTTCTTTATGTTTATACATTACCTGTGAGCTATTTGAATTTGCAATTGAAAAACTTCATTTTGACATGAGAGTAAATAATTTATAAACTTGTCTTTAAAGTCCAGAAAACATTGAAAAGATCAATTTAATTCCAGTGTTAAATATGGAAGTTACGTAGATCCTACTTTTCCTGTTCAAGTAGTTTTTATTGGGGTAAGAAACCTGGTTTTTTTGATTCAAGTTATTCCAGTCTTTTGCCCATACAGACCTTTTTACTGAAAGGCATTTTAAGGACTATTAAAATGAGGGACATCTGAAGGGTTGCTCTCAGAATTTGGAACATTAATTTTTAATAGCTTCTGAATTATTCTGTTTATTTTAGGGTTCATGTAATAACATGATAGATTTGGAGGTTGTATTTCAGTGCAAGGAATTCAGGTCAGACTTGCTGAAGCCTCCCTGATAGCAAATCCTATTAACAGCATAGGAGGGTTTACTGGAGGGGAGTTATTGTCCTCCTTCCCATTCTTCTTTCCATCTATTTTCTTTCTGTCTCTCTTAATTTGCGTATGTTAAGTACACATGTCTGTCTGCTCTTTATATAGCAGTCCTTATAGCATCAATTTTATTTTAAGCCTCAATCAAGAACATACTGAAGTTAAATTTTTATTTGATTTGATTAATGCGTTAGTACAAACAAAAAACTTTGAACTAAGATTGTATGTTTTTAGATCTTTCAGTCATTACAGCAAACTAATATGGCATCAAGAACAGCCAGATCAGAGAACACTGTTTGGTAGAGCATAGTAAATAATGTGCTCTTTGGGAAAGAATTTGAAAATGCATTCAAAACATCATTTTACCAATTTCCTTCATGGTTCTAGGCAGAAATGCTGGTCATGCAGTGTCCTTTGTATTTTAACTTGTGCTAACCTAACTTTGCAAATGGCCACTGACCTTTTTTTAAAGGAGATTTTAAATTTATGTATTGCACCTGGCATGGTCACCAGTTTAGTTCCATTCAGTAAATAGTTTGGGATTCTTAATAACGTACTTCATGGGCCCTTATATTTTATTGATAGGGTTATTAGTTCGTTTCAAGGTTTTTCTTGGCTGGGAAGCCTACTCTTTCAGCTTTCTTTGTTCATGACCATCTACTATTGTCTGTTGTTTAAACACTGTATTGAATTTTCCTTTTATGTTTCTGAAGAGCAATGTCTAATGATGGAGGTTGGAGGAACCATGAGGGTAATCTGGGTAACACGCCAAATATCCTTCAGAAATAAAGAAAAGAGCAGTTGCCGCATTCCTAAAGCATGCTCTATGCTGCAGCATTTTCAGTCTTATGTGCTGGTAGTTGGGACCATTTGTTGTCATTTATGTAAATAAGGTAATGAATCATCAAATATGCAAAACAGGACATCAAGTCATCTGCATAAAATCTCCAGATTTCAGAACATTTAGTCTCTACAAGTATGGGTAGATTGTAACCAAGAAATATCTTTCCAGATGGCTTGAGCAGGTGAGGATGCACTGCCCGCGCTTTTCAGAAGAGTTGTGGTAAACTTGGACTACCTGAGCCATCACATATAGCTATATAAACACAGATAACTGGATTTGCAGATTTTTTTATTGTTGTTTTAACAAACGTGTTTGTATCTCCAGAGTTGCTCAGACAGCAAGGGATCAAGCATCTGACTGTTTATAGAGAATTTACTCAAACCTGTGCAGTCAGCATTATAGGGCACTTGTTATTGTAAGGACAAGTAAGTGACAGAAGGGATTGAATTCAACGCAGAATCACAGAATATGCCAAGTTGGAAGGGACCCACAAGGATCGTTCAGTCCAACTCCCAATCCAGCACAGGACCATCCCCAAGAGTCACACATGTGCCTGAGAGTATTGTTCAAACGCTTCTTGAACTCTGTCAGGCTTGCTGCTGTGACCACTTCACTGAGGAGCCTGTTCTGGTGCCCAACCACTCACTGGGTGAAGGTTTTTTTTCTAATATTCAAACTAAACCTCCTCTGGTACAATTTCAGGTTGTTCCTTCGGATCCTGTAACTGGTCACCACAGAGAAGAGATCAGTGTCTGCCCCTCTTCTTCCCTTCATGAGGAACATGAGTCACTTGAAATTTTGACACAGAAGAGAACCTTGTACATCTGAATTAAAGTAACAGTGTGCAGAAGGTAAAGCTTGCTGCAGTGTGATGATGCATATTTCAAACGGGATTTATGGGAGTCTTTTTTTCTTTTCTGTGGTGCCCAAAACCACACAAAAATCACAGACAGCTGATCAGATTAGTTTCTTGAAATATTCATTAAAGGGTGTCCAAAAATATTGCATCTCACAAATAGACAAATATATGTTTTATTCTGCAGTTGGCTAAGTTATCCCTCCCAGGGCTCCTCCTGAGGACACTGGATTGGCAGAACACCCTCTGTGCCTGTCTGCAGTTTAGATGCATCTCTGACTAATTGTTTTTGCTTCAAAAGAAGAGATCAGTGTGAAGGTTATTGTAATACCTGACTACAAAAAGTTCTGTATCTGCTTGTTTGCCTTCTCATTTCTGTAGACCTGTAGAGATTTTTCTTTACATCCAATGTCCGTGGTGGAAAAAGACTAGGATAGTGCAACCAAGAGTGCCAGAGCCATGGCTGCCCTAGAAAACTGTTGCTTCTCATCACCATCTTCAGAGGGTGACCATTGTCTTCTCATTGTTCTCTTTTCTTTGTAGTTTGCTCCTTCTTTTGAGAGTATCCACTGCAGCATCCACCTGCGGTGTAATTAATGGGACTTTGGTGGATGAGGAATAGTTAAAATACTTCATGTGGGATATGAGTGGATTACCTTTATGCCTGAAGTTTGTCCTTCTTTCAATTTTTACTTACTTTTCCTATTTTTTTTTCCCCTGTGTGGATGATGTAGAACTTCAGGATGAAAGAGGAATATTGAAACAATGAAAATGGCTTATCTGTGCCTTGACCATATCGGCAGGATTCTGTTAGTCAAGTATTGTGTTTGTCTCCTGGCATATTCAGTCTGTTCTTGCTTCCTACCTGTTTCCTCTTCTTTTCATTCCAAGATTTCATTCAAATCATCATAAGGGCTGATTTTCTGCAAGGCATATTTTATCTTTTGTAAAGCTTTAAGCAATCTGTGTTGTATTTTTGATGTGTTAGAGATCTTTTAAAGGTTATTCTTTTATTAAGAGGTGGTCATTTGAAAATGACGATGCAAAAACCTAGAGAAGGCTGTAGTAATGCTAAAACGAATTAGCAACATACATTTGAAACTTACATTTTCTCCTGAGTAAAATGTCAGTGTAGTGTTCCAAGTTGTTTCTCTCTCTCCCCTTTTTATAGTGGCATAGCCACTCTATAAAGGTGAAGCCTTTATAAAGACTTAAAAAGACTGAGCCAGACATAGTTTCATTGACATAATTTCAGAAGAGATTTTGAGACTTGGACACTTTTTTACTAAAAAACTACTACAAAACTGCTAGAAATTTGGCAAAAGATATTTTTGTGCGCATCTTTCAAATGCTTTAAGAATCTAATGTGAAATAACTGCACATGTGGAAGGCACTATTCATATGTTATTTAACAACAAACTAGTAATAGAGATGATCTACTGTGATTTATAGCTAAAGGGTATTCCTTTAAGAAAAGACTGAGCGTAAGTTCTTATTTGATTTGATTAAAACATCAGAACAAGTGAAACAACTTTGAACCAGGATTGTATAAATTTTAGCTCTTTTAGTCATTACAGCCAACAAGTATAGCACCAAGAACAACCAAGTCAGAGAACACTTTGTTAAACTTTAGCAATAATTTAAAGATGAAATAAATATTTGAATTTTGTGAGTGGCTGATATATAGGAAAAGGTAACACTCTTAAAAAAAAAAAGTATTTTTTTGTGAATTGCCTGGGCAGCTGCTCGCAGCTGATTGTTCCTTCTGGAATTGTTTTGTGATTAACATATCTCGTCAGGATGATGTACCTAAGCCTGCCATCACAGTTGGCACCAATTGGAAATCTTAGCAACAATCTTGGCAAACATTTCAAACATTAATGGCTGTGTTTGCACACAAATGCCCCACTGCTGCGTTCTTCTGCACTGTTTGTCCATTGGTATATGCAGTTACCTGTGTGTAAGTGTGCTTAGGCTCATATAACCCTTCAGGTGGGGAGGGGAACCAAGTGTAGTTGTCAAAAAGCATCCTGAGGACAGAACAACAACAGGTGAGGGACAATAGTGATGTTTTTATACTGGTTTAGAAAAACCATAACCATGATATAGTTCAATATGTACAGACACTTTAATAGTAGGCCACAGACCTGTGTACTCAGGCAAAACACTTTGAAGGTCTTGAACCAAAGCCAAATATAAGACACAGAAGTGATAGAATAATAAAGAAAATTAACTCTGCCTCTACTGATGGTATTTCTGAGTTTGAGGCACAATAAATTATTCAGATTCCACAGCTGTAAACTCTTCTATCTTTAAGAAAGGTTTTGCTATGGTTTAATTTTCTAAAATTTGTCAAAAAGGAAATAAAGTAGACCTGAAGGGTTTTTTTCTGTTTTAGATTTTTTTTTTAAGACTTGGAGCTGAGATTAAATTTTTATGGCTGAGTAGTAAATCTCTGGAACAGGATTTCCTGATAGAAACGACAACTCTGCTTTAATTATAGCATCTTCTAGGCAGCTACTATATTACAGCAGGACCCTTAACAGACTTTCCTTTTTAAGACCATATTCAGGAGTAACAGGACTTGCCATAATTACAGCTTGCTTTCTGTTGGGGAGTTCACCTGTCATTGAATTAATGACTAGGTTCCCTTTGCATGGTTTATTTTCCCAGGAAGAATGTCTTTAGATTTGTGTGTAATGTTTTAAAATGGGTCTCAATATGCGGAACATGAAGCATCTTCCGTATTATGGAACTATTTCAGAAATCATATATGGAAAAATAAAGCACTAGTACATAGTTCTAAGAAAGCTTTAACATCTGCAAAATTAACTTGTCACTAATTTTGCATGCTTCAGTTACTAGAAAATGTACCTCTCTGAAGCACTAAGCTTTTTTTTTATTATTATTACATTACATACCTATCTGTGACTTGCATCTGAAATGGTTTTCATCACTGATCTTGCTTTTTTGGTGCCTATACATTCATTTCTTATTTTGTGCTGAAAATGTTATGCCATCTGGTTACTTGCGTAATTTTCTAAAGAGAAGACTTCATTAATTTGCGGTTTTAACTTCTGCACCTGCAACTTCCATTTACTGGTGTAGCAGTTTTGCCTGTCAACAGTTTAGAAAGAGTCTGCTGGAGCTGAAAGATTTGTGTATTCGTGCCTTTCTCTCTTTAGATAGTTGCAGGCCAGAATAGGGGAGAGGATTTGGCGAGGCTGAGAAAACACCACATCCTGAACTGTACAGCATCAACTCCCAATTTTTCCTGGTTCACATGCAAGGGATCCTCTCCCCTCCCCAGCTCTTTACGTGCAAATGTAAACTAGAACTTCATGGGTGCCCAAAAAAGGAAATTTCAAGCTTTGCAAATGCTTTGTTTGGATTAATAACTTCTATAGTCATGTTTCTTTAATCCCAGAGGGCACAAACATTACTTATGTTAATAGCGGTATCATAGCCTATCGAATATGCTATGGTAGGAGTGCCTTCTATTAGCTATCTCTTAACAAATTCTTGTCATATTTCAGCAGTAGTTTATTTTCTAGGCAGGAAAGAGATGAGGTTGGTTTTGAAACTAAAAAGACATTGTTTGAAACAGTGTATGGAACGTGTATGGCTTTCTAAAAATATTACTTGCTTACACATATGTGATTGTTCAAATGCATGGACAGCACTGTTGCTACCTTAATATTAATTTCTGCTGTGTGAGGCAGCTGACAGAGTTCATTCATTGACCCAAAGCTCTAGAAATATTCCTACCTCCCTTTACAGAAACCTGACAAACTAAACTGCTTTTTGCTTGATGGTATGTTACATCAATATGATGTCTCTAGCTAGCTGAAGTTGGCTATCTGAAATCTAAGAGAAAAAGGGTTGGATTTGTTCTGGAATTTTTGCTCAGGTTTTTTGTTTGTTTATTTTTGGTTTTGTGGGTTTGGGTTTTTTCCTAAAGTAGTTCAAAAGAGTAGCTTGGGGCTCCAAAAAGCCTGAGAACTGATGAAAGACGCTCCCTGGGGAGCTTCATTAAGAACCTGTGGTGGAGGGGGCGGGATGGCAGGAAGGAACCTGCCCCACAGCTGAGTGGAGCCCAGGCCTTCAGGGGAGCTGGGCTGAGGAGAGAGGACATGTGCCGGTGGGATGTGGGTGACGGGGAGCTGGCAGCAATCCTGGGTTGCAAGCTCTCATGCTGTTCCATCCCATGAGGGTACTGGTTCACTGTCTACATCCAGCCTGAAACACAATCAGCAAAGCAACCTCAGCTTATGATTATTTTGGGATCTTGGGGAGTTCTGGATGAGGTTGTTGGGTTTTATTGGTGTTTTGAATTTTTTTAAGTTGGTAGGGTTTTTTGGTTGGTGGTTTTTTTTTTAAAGGTTTGATGGTCATAGTTGGAATCACCAGCTTCACATCTCAGAGTCTTTAAAACAAAAAAAAACAAGACTTTTTTTTGGAACACCATGCCACGGACTGCAAGGGGCTAAAAGGGAGTTTTGACTAGAAAGGAAGCAAATCCTCCCAGACGTGGCAGTCAGGCATGGGATAGTTTAATTGCTGGGACTTTGGAGAAAGTAGGTTGGACATCTGCTATTGGACAGATATAAAGATATTTAAGCTTCCAGATTATAAATAGCCTCTGAATAAATTTGATACAGAATGACAGAATGGTGGGGAATGGGAAGGCAGTTCTGGAGATTGCCTAGTCCAACCCCCAGCTTGGGCAGGCTCAGCTACAGCAGGCTGGTCAAGGCTGTGCCTGGTTGGGTGTTGCTTATATCCAAGGGTGGAGACTTCATGACCTTTCTGATCAACCTGTGCCAGTGTCTGATCACCTTCTCTGTGTAAAAAGCCTTTTATTATGTTCTTTTTTATCCTGTGTTTCAATGTGCGCTCATTGTCTCTTGTCCTGTCGCTGGGCACCACTGAGAACAGTCGGGCTCCCTCCCCTTTTATTCCCACATGAGATCTTTATGCACAGCTCTCCTCCAGGCTGAGCAGTCACAGCTCTCTCAGCCTCTCCTCACATGACACAATGCCATTAGGCACCTGATTGCTACTCAGGCACCAAGATATTAGTGAAAATGCCCATCTTCGACTGGAGTATTCCAGGAATTTCCCATGTTTAAGGAACATCTGTGACTCACCCCATTTCTGCATGGCTGTGTCTCTGCTGTGAGACAAAGAGCTTCTTCCCTTTCAAAAATAAATGTTGATCAGGATGTTGCTGCTGTCTTTCAGTGCAGAAGTGTCACCTTGGCATCCAAATGGACAACTTAGGCCCACACCTTTCCTGTCAAAAGCTGATGAATAATGGCTCTCTTTTCCCCATCTCTTGTTGCAATGTTGGTACAGAGAGAGCCTTAGGAGAATCTTGAATTCACAGAGTCCTTGCTTTGCTTAGAAATTAAATTATTTTAAGTTTGCAGGTAACATGACCATCTGGTTAGACTCTCCTTCACAGATCAGGCTGCTCTTTCTAAGTGCAACCCATGACAAGAGTGCTTAGTTTGGGTGAATGTGCAACGTGCAGCAATCTCAGTAAGATTTTGCTTTGGCAGTATTGATTAAAAAACTGAAATACTGTTTTTGTTGTCACTCAGGGCTGGATTTTATATCACAATTGTTCTGTGTTTGGGAGAATTAAAATAGGTCTTAATCTGTCCCATTCTTGATGGGGCAACAAAGCAATAGACAATATGCTTTGTAGAGAAAGCATAAACAAGTACCTATTTAATGTGGGATCCTTGAAAAAAAATGGAAATAACTTGCAAAAAGATTTTTCTGCATTACACAATCGCCATCTCAGAAAATGAGGAATGTCTACAATAACTCCATCATGTTTTGCTGTCTTTTTGCTTGTTAAGCATTTCTCCTAAATAGCTATTAGTACTTTAGCTCGTGTGATAGTGATTTGTTTATGTTTGTTCTGGTTTTGAAATAAAATGGCTCCTCTTATTCTGTCATTGATACAGCATACTACTTGCCTGGGATATTGAGGAATACATTTTAAAATTCAGAGTGAAGATTTTACTGTAACTGTAGCTGTGATGTGTTCTTTTGTTTGCACTGTGGGTTTTTTTCCTTAGAAGTTGTGTCCAAAATTATGGTGAATGGAATTTTCTTTTCATGTGACCACATACTCTGCATCTTGGCAGCATTCACAAGCAGAGAGCTGGCACAGAAAGTTAGTCAGGATTTGCCTAGGCATTTTCAAAGAAGAGCACCCAGGAACTGAGGTTTGAAATAATGTAGCCTGAGGTCAGAAATTTTTTTCTTTAGAGTCAGTAAAGGACATGGTGATCTGTAGTGTGCAAGAAGCCAGAGCTTTTTTAGGTGAATAGGTACCAGTGAAACAGGACAGTATAATGGGCCATATTCTGTGCAGGGTTACTTCCTAAAAAATGCCAGCTAATAATAAGGTATTTGGGCCATTTTACAAACAGAGATGATATTTGCTGCCAATCCTTCATTTCTTTTGGTGAGTTAGATAATACAACGCTAGGAGAATATGCATCATTTAATCCAATTTAAGCTTGCACTGTGTTTAAGTCAAAGACAAATGGGTTCTTGACATCAGGCATTTACCATACAGTGCTGAAACAGTGTGGTTTTGGTGCACAGTGAAGAAATCTGCTGAAACAAGAAAGCGTTTGAGAGAGAGGGTTGGAAGAGGAATGCAGGAAGGTCCCGCACGCAGAGGTAACCCCGTGCCTGGGCGATGTTTCACGTTGTACCTGTGTAGGTGGAGCATTGCCCTTCTGCTCGGGTGCTGCCCGGCACCTCGTCGGTGCACACCGGGAGCCTGAGACAGCCCCCGGAAGAGCATTTGCTTGCCACAGCGTGGTTGGGACTCAGCAGCAGGACAGAGTCATCTGTTTTACCCCAGCACACGTTCACATTCCACAGGTCCGGGAAACTGCGTGACCACCCAACGCTTGGTGTTTAAAACTGATCGGACTGGCAGCACAGCACTTCACATCCAGCTGCGCTGCACACGCAAACTCCACAGCCTCTGTGCTGGAAAGTGAGCTGGGAAGGATTTTTTTAGAAATTGTTTTTGGAGCAGGTACGTTCCTGCACAGGCAGAATGTCCAAACCCTCTCGCTTGGCTCGACCTTTGTCAGCCAATACAGCTCCTAAATCACCTTTGTCTAGAAAAGAAGATTTTAACAGCCGATCACGAAAAATTAGGCTAGGTGAAAAGATTTTGAGAGCTGGCAGCGAAGGAAATCTGGTTAAACAGCATCAGCAGGAGCAGGTGGAAATCACAGAAGGGCTTGTGCCACGGAGGGCTCCTTTCCTGAAAGGTAACTGGTTATTTCATGCTGTATAAGAAATAATCAAATGCAGTTGCAATTACTGTGCTTTTAAGAAACCTCAGACATCAATTATTGTATGATAGGGGGGTGTGTGTATATGTCTGTGTGTGTTGGTTCTGAACAACAGATACTTGTACATAAAGCATTTGTTTTGAAAATAAAAGGGCTCAAAATATATTTGTTGTTCGTTTGTAGCTGAGTGCTGTATAGAAGCTAAAAATGTTGGGCTGTCGAAGTGGTAAATCACAGTCTTTTACAGTCTAAATGTGACACTGTATTGGGAAGCTTTATTTGAAATTATAATTTGAAATTATTAGCAAGTGTGAGAAAGATTAAATAACATGAGAAAATAGACATCAATGCAGGCACAGAATCTTTCAACCTTACAAGTAAAATTCCTTTTCGTGGGTCCTAACAGGGCAGCTGGGAGTTGATTTCTTCTATAAAAACTGAACAGATCAAGTGTATTTGGAAAGGCTTATATGCTTTCAGAATGCAAACAAATGTGGAGGATAATATAAGATTACGATCTGCTTTCTCTGATCTGTTGAGCAGTGGGCTGTAGGAACATTACCACTGCCTCTTTTTGACTTAGTTTTTGTGAAGGTACTCCTTAGAACTGCATTTAAAAGTAGCCATTTAATTTGCATGGCGAAAAATTAGTGTAAGTTGCCCTTCTAATCAGGAAATAAAGGTAGTAGTATTCTAACTGGACTTTTCATAGGTTCTGTATTTACATATGAACAAGAAGCAGAATCTTTTCAATCCAGAATAAAAATTGCTGTCCCTTCATCCTAAATCCATAGGAAAAAGAAGTGTAAATTACAGACCTTTGTAACTTGAAACTGTACTTTGATTTCACACACATGGCATCCAAGGTCACAGTTTTTAGTCCCAGCTGAATACAGTTTAAAAGATTTTTTTTCCTGCAGTATGACTTTTATTATTTCACAAAGGGAGAAGTGATGACACCTAGTCTTACTCAGGGAGATGGATGATCTGTGTGTTTCTACAAAGGAAACTGGGTATGAAGCACTTTATTAAAGGCAGAAGAGAGCAAATAGAAAAGCTGGAGGTGGGAGGGCTTAAACTTCTGGTCTCGCTCACAGAACATCTTGCTTATTTAGAGATGTAATGTGGAAACTCATTTTTGATCTTGCTATGTATGCAAGAAATTAAAACTTTCATTCCTAAAAAAGCAGATGTACAATTCTTTCTGCTATAGTGACTGATGTTTCCTAGTCAAATTTTTAAAATTTGAAAATTTTCATAGAAAACCCTGTAACAGTATGTTTTTCACCAAGCTAAAGGTTTTTAAACAATAGTTTATTCCCTTCGTGTTCTCTCATTTATTTGGCACAATGAGAAAAGAAAGTCATGTGGGATTTACAGAATAGCAAGCGTGTCCTTTTAAGGGATGTAATCTTTATGGCTCTCACTTCCTGCTTTTACTCATTTGATTTAGATGCTTTTGAACTATTTAATGCTTTGCAACTACAAGCAAGGGTTGCACTCACTGCTTAGTGTTTTAGGTGAAATTTCTCTAAAAGAGAAACGTAGTGGCTATCAGTAGTGCTGCATCCTGGCATGTACTTTTAGTATTTATAGGTTACACTTATTATCTTCTTGAGCATGAGTTAATCCCTGTTAAGTACTGGCTTTCTGCATTGGGACGACTGGGACATTAGGCAAAATGTTGCTGTGAATTGTTTTTGCAAGAGTTGTTGAAAAATAGACATTGATACTTCTGAAGGGAGCATATTTATAAGGGTGATGGAAATGCAGAGTGTGGGGTTTTTTCTCTGAAAATGGGACTGGCTGGATGGCCTCCAATGGAGTCCAAGTGTTGACCAAAGTGATTTGGAAGATGTTTTGTGAGAATTTGGTACAGAACTGGGTGGTGGAGGGGTGGCAGATATGGCAGATGCCAGAAGAAGCAATGAAGGGTATAGGAACCACAAGTCAATGCCCTGGAGTCAAGGCTGAGTAACACAGGAGAGCATGAGCAGCAGCCAAAGGGTGTTTATATGATCTTGAAGTGTTAAAGAGTGCAGATACAGGCTGAATGAGGTGGCTAAAGTAGGGAGCATAGTGAGGGGAGGTAGACAGTTCCTGTGGGAAGAAGACTGGTGCTTGGAGGAGAAAAAAATGGCAAAGAAGAATTGGCTTTTAGGAACAGGTGTGTCAAAGGGGCTGGAATGGGGAAGTGGGAGCAGGAGTTAGGCAGGGAGTGGGGTCCTGAACAACCTGACATGGAAGAGGGGTTTGACCAACCTCCATCCATTGTCATGTAATGTCAGTGAAACCCCCATCACCCTCTGTGTGTGTGTGTGTGTGTGTGTGTTACCCCTTAAAATCTTGGTCTGTGCACAAGAGATCAACCTGGGTCATCTGGACTAGTTTCTACTGGTAGCTTTACAGTTCTTTGTGAGCAACATGACACTGTTTCTGGTTTCTTTGAAAGACTGTTAAATTAAAACCAAAGAGATAACATGCATGAATGGTGCTAGCAGACAGCAATCCAGCAAAGCTCAGTGCTTAACAGATAGGAAATACAAAACTGCAGTTATAAATTGAATGGGACTGTAAAGCGTGATGATTCTTTTTAATTACGATTATATGTTGGGTTTTTTTTCTACAGGATTCTTTCTCTGCGTTTTGCATGGGATGAGTTGTGCTTAACTGAGAAGTTGGATTCTATTAGCAGGGGGGCAGCTTGTGGCAAAGTCAAAAGTAATCCTTGTAGGTAAAACTATTGAAGGCCGGAGTGGATCTCTCTGCCTCTGAGGTCTGTGTGGTATCAGACATACTGCTTCAACTTTCAAGGGGGAATGCTGGCTGTGTGGATTTGGGTTTTTGTTCAGTTGTTGTATGTGCAAGTCTGAGACCCTGGGTTCTGATTTGCAGTGCTGAAATGACGTAACAGTAACAAGTCAGTGTCAGCTGTGATTTTATTGCATAAAGTACTGTCTAATACGAAGGACTCAAGAAGGTCATCTCGTACTTATCTGTTACTCTTTGTCTAAATTTAATGAACAACTTTGACCATAATTTCTCCAGATGCCAGGTTCTCATCTTGCTAAAAAAGGGAGGAAGGGGTAGAATAAAACCCTTACTTGATAGGGACTATGGTAAGAACGGCATTTCACAAAAATTTACCTACTTTATTACAGTAATGAGGAATATTTGGACCCAGGCTACAAAATTTGTTGCTTGGTCTTCAGACCAAGATCTGACAAGCATGTGGTACATGAACCCCAAGTTCACATCCAGAATAGTTAAGATGAAGCATATGATTCCATGAATGTGTTCATTTTGTGAGGAGAACAAGACAATGCCTGTATGAAGGATGGGATGGGGCTGTGGGTAAAGAAAGACTATAACGCAGTGCATGTCCATGTGGAATAGGAAACAGGGTTACAGAGACAGTCTGAGTCTTGGCATTTTACGTGTAGTGAGGGACTATCTTTTCAAACTCAACGTCATTTTAGGATTTGCTGGTTTAAAGACAAAGTGGAGATAGGTAAGGCTTTCTCTTTCCATTCTCACTTTCAAGACTGAATCAATAAAAATGGGATTTTTTCACCTTTGGGATGTGTTACTGATTGAGAACTTTATGAATTTCTGTCACCCATACTTTCCTCCAAGAAAAGCAGAGAATATACTAATGTCTCTCTTTTCAATTTCCTTTCTCTGTGCCCTTTTATTGAATGTTGATATTTGCTTTATTATTTGCCTTCATATAATTTCACTTTGCTTTATTTTTCACTCTGTTTTTTTCCATTAGATTTTCCTCCCTAGTTTCTCTTTTGCACTTTACTTTGCAGTTTACGGTGATTGGAATGCAAGGCCAATACTTTTAGACAAAACCTTTTGGTATCCCATATTCAGCTGGATCCAAAACTAGACAAAACCTGTTTGTTCTGTCCCTAGTTATTAGATGGGGGCCAAAGGACTTTAGGGATATAGTGGGATTCATATCTCTGGCCTCTTCGTGTAAAACAAGCAATAATAGCACCACAGAGAGTGGAATTAATTGTATTTTCCCTATTTTGCTTTTATGACAAAGTCCAACATGACAATGACTATATAATCCATATGTGTATTACTAATTATCTCCAAGAATATTACTGTCTTTAAATAAAGAGATATTGAATAATGGCCAAAGTTTGGAAATTACTCTTTCTGACATTCAAGTAATATCTATGGAATGTTTAAGGCCAAGAATTTATCTGTCAGGAACTTCCATTTCACAGCATTTCCTGACGGAGATGTACCTACAAATACAGAACACATGTAAGATTAGGGGTTTGTCTTCCAAGGAAGTTCATTGTTAAAAGACTAGCAAAACAAAGACTATTTCTATTTAGCCTACAGTATTTTTGTTTCCTCTGCAACTGTTTTAAGATTCATCAAGACAGAGAACACAGATCTTGTAAGTACTTGTAGATACAAATGTTCATTATGTCATAAATTTAATGCTAATTCTCTTCTTTACTGCCAGTGTATTTTTTTTCACTTTGAAATGCAGAATTTTTACTGTGATCTTAAAAAAAAAAAAAAAAGAAAAATCAGAAATTTTACTGTCTTGTAGAGTAGTTTGAAAAACGATAATGAAGCTAGGGTTGGTATCAGAGGTGCAACATGATACAGTTAATTGTTCAAAATTTTGAGCTTGAGACATAGTTTTGCTAAACTATAAGGAATATATTATTTCATTTTAGTGTATTAATATTAAAAATGAAGAAATAACACGGACCATTAGATATTAAAATACAAAATAAATCTATATAAAAAAATTCAAGCTGGAAAAGAACATTATTTAAATAACTCTTGGAATTTATAGTTGTATTGTAGAAACAGAGATCAAGTATGAGACAGTAGACATTCTTTCATTGCCTACAAGAACATTTATTTCTATAGCTGTTGATGTATGACTTCACCTGGAGGATGAACAGGGCAGCTGAACATGCTTCCTTCCAATTATGATTACACAGTATATAAACTGGAGTTACGGTTATTCAAAACTGAATGTCTGGACATTTGTTTAGGTGAGGAATGATAGGCCCACTTCTGTTCTTATTTGCCGTGAGATCATGACTCAGATCTAAGCATAAAGTATATTTTAGCTATTTTTTTAAGCATGATTTCCTGCAAAAACTGGTCATGTCGAAAGCCTCTGGCAGGCTTTCCTTCACTGGTAACCTTTTCACCCGTTATCTGAATTTGTGCAATTATGATGGAGAGAGTAAGTGTCCTAAAAATACTGCATTTCTATGATATTCTGTACACACTGTATGCTGTGTAGGCTACTCTGTTATGTACCTGTCAAATAATACATGTCTATATTTTTCTGTAATACTGTGGAATATTGCTGGCTGAGTGGAGAAGGAAGACCTGATTAATATTGTGTTCAGGGAAAAGCTGCAGTGTGTGCTCAGCTCTTCTTTCACATCAGGGAGTTCACGTGTGGGTGAGACCTCATGAAAGCCATACCCCAGGGACAAGCTCAGGTTGTAGCTCACAGCTCTGATAATTCACTAGAGAGGCAAATGCAGACTGTGGATGAGATTGCATGAATTCTGATGGAAATGTTTGAATGCATACTGCAATCTAAGTGTAATTCCATTTACAAAGTCAGCAGTCAATGCCAAATAAAAAAAAAATAAAGAAAGATGCTTTGGAAACCGAGTTATGGTTTTGTGTTGCTTACAGAACTATTTTTCAATTGCAAAAGTATATCCACTCTGAAATCTCTTGCTTTGGGACCTGGCAGGATTGGAAGGAGAGCACTGTACATCCCTTTGGGAAGCTCAGTATCTTCTGTTTGTTGTACTATAAGGGCTAATAGCAGGGAATGGGCAAAAACTCCACCAATTCCCTCCACAGCTCAAGACAAGCTTAAGCCATCTAGATGAGGGAATTTTGGAGAGGCTACAATTTTGTGGGAAGTTAGGTATAATTTTTTGAAGGCTGATTTTTCTCTAAATTGTATCTTTCTGAAATCAATCAGGGGTTTTGAAGTTTAGCTCAAACTAAGGAAATGAATAGGTGGCACAAATTGTAGGTACTTAAATATTCCTCATTAGATACTTGTTCCATAAAGCTTTATCAATATCACTTTGAAATGCGTAGGATGTAAATATGTATTTCATATAAAGTATATAACTTTTCATATATATACAGTATTTTTAGTGGTTTAAGAGTGTAGTTCAATACCTAAGTGGCGTGACTGAAATGGAACCATAGCATTTCAGTATTACAGATTTCAGTAGATGCTAGTCAAACATGTAAATCTTGACTAATTTTGCAAAATTTGGATGAGGAGGCTCACAAATATTAGTCCTATTGTCAAACCCCCCTCAAGGCTGGTTGTTTCTGCAAAACAGTTTTTCCCTATCCAGAATTGTGCTTATAAATATATATAGAATATAATTTTTGAGTGTGTCCTCATATCAAAACAAGAGCTAGAGTTTTGAATTGGAAGCATAACTTTCAGATTTATGCCTTCATTTAATGTTATGGATATTCCTGTAGATTAAAATTTTACTTGTGAGTTCAGTTTTTGTAAGTTTATTTGTATGATATCAAGACAGGAAGTGTTCTACAGTTGAGATGTTCTTTATTGAAAGTGGAAAGAACATCATTGAAATGTGATCAAAAGAAATAGCAATGCTCTTGTATTTAACAACCCTTGTAGTTGATATGCTTGTGTATCTTTTTTTTGGTGGACGGAGTCAAGTATTCTTCTAGACTGAAACTGCTACCTCTTGTTATTCTTGTCTGCTAATTAAGTGATGAGAAGGATAGAACTTTCTCTAATGCAAATTTTCAGGTTAGCTCACACCATCCTCTGAAATGGGATTTTCAAAGCTGGACATGGTACTCAATCACCGAGTGCAGTGGAAGTATTATGGTACAATTCTTGAAGAAAAATGTTTATAAATCCTAGTACAAGTACAATATTTTGCACAATGGCATGGTAACCAAATAGATCAATAGTATCAAATAGATACTAAGAATGCAGAAATTTTCATCAGTTAGTTCTTGGAGTGCCCTTGGATGAAATTCTTTAGACCCAGCACACTGGTTTCTTTCCTTTTCTTTTTAGATTTTGTTGCTGGTATTAATTATGAAAGACATGTGGTCACAGCTGACCCTCTTATTGAAGCCTAAAAGGCATTCAAAATTCTGCTTTCCCCATGCCATTTGTTAAAAACTGTCTTTACCCATTGAGTAGTGGATCCATCTTTTGTTTGCCCTTCCTCTGACTAAGGCATTTATGCAGTAAGTAGTCACCCAGGCCTGCTGCTCCTTTTAAGAAAAGAAAGGAGACTCAGGGCTCGGTCATGAGTTCACCTTATTTTCTCTCTAATAAAAATAAAGTATTTATGCTCCTGGAAAAAGAAAAAGGAAAAGACAAAGCTGAAAATGCATAAAAAATCAAAACATCTGGAATGCCCAGCTAGCTGCCTGGCTGGACATATCCTGGATATTAATATGTAGATATTTAAGAACAGAAAAGATTGTACTATTACTGGGGAATGTGTGTTTTATGATAGCCATTTCCTGCTGTCATAGGCTATGGTTGAGTCCTGCTTTAGATAACATTTATCTTGAGCCTCATACTTTGAGTTTCTGAACAGGTTAATAATGTCTTTGCTGCAGCTTGGACATATAAGTAGCTTCCTGGACAGTGAAAACTTTTGAGACATCTCAGCCTTTTATCTTCCAAAACTGAGATTCATCTGCAGCATCTAGATGTGAGATAGATAAACTTAATTTAATTGTTTGAAATCAAACAATTAAAACACCTCTTGTTGGAAGGCACAGGAAAAGAGGTTTAGGCAGAAGATGTAACTGCAGCCCTGCTGTGTGAGGTGCAGACATTTCCTGGCTGTCATGCAGGCTTCAAAGGGAGCTGACCTGCCTGGTTGCATCTTGGCTATATAACCTTGAAGAGCCTGAGCTGACAGGACCTGGAGCATCACCTCCTTTTGAGGCTACAGATTTGTCTTTTGGCGATGATGTTCTGCCTGTCTGAAGATGGTCCCTCTCTCCCATTATGTATGGTTGCCAGTACCTGGCAATTATGACCCGTGTCTCTCTGAGATCTTAATTTCATTAGGTTAGAGGACAAATACCCAGCATAGTACTGGGTGATCAGATAGCACCTAAATGGGTTAATATTAATCCATCACTTTGAGACCGAAGTCTCGTTGCCCCTAAAAACATTTCCAACACAACAAGCCCTGTGCTGCTCTATCAGTTATCTTGTGGCACAGATTTCTCAATGAGGCCTTAAGTGCAGGATAAATGACTTCATTCACGTACTGGACATTGCGGGCAATGTTAAAATCATGCACTTCAGTTCATGCACTTGGCATGTAAACCCACATTACACTTGGCCATTTTCCAGCCTGCACATCTCACTGTGCAGTTTGCTTTTTCTACTGACTATGTGCAGACTGTTTGTGATGAATTGAGGCTCATCTGCCACCTTCCTGTGTTTCCCATTGTTACAGTTTATACAGTTAAGTGATTCAGTTTAGCTCTGTGCTGATTCACCTCTTATATTACCATTTAATTGCAGTTCAGGTAATTATGTTTCCTGTTCTTCATGCTCGAATAACTGGCTTATCACTTTGAATGCCATCTTGACCTCAGTGGTACTAATTGACCTCTTCCTTTGCAGAGGTTTGTAGCTCACAGGCCTGTGTTCCACAATGGTTTGTGTAGTCTGTGGCTGGACAAGAGCCTTGATATGAGGGAAAGCTGCAGCTTTTGGTCAAATCAGACTATCGCTATGAAAAGATATCTCCACCCACCCTCAGAAGTCCTTCAGGATCAAGGAAATAGCTTGAATTGTGCTGCCTTGAATGATGGTTAGAATAGGTCTTTCTGGTGCCAGAACATCCCTTGTAATGCTTATGCATGGGTACATGTGTGTACCTCTATGTGAGTCATCCACCTGCAGCTCCCAGGGAAGTTTCTCTGGGACACAGTGGTGGTAGTTACTGCCATGTAAATATCAGATTGGAGTTACCTGGTCAGGAGATGGTTTTAAGAGGGAAAAAAGTATAACTATAACTTACTTGCTGATGACTAAGTGTGTAAAATACATAACTGAGGAAGCAAATGGCTGCTCCGTGCACTGCTTAAGAAAGTGCAGAGAGGAGACTTTTCTCCCTGGCACTTGTAAACAGAATTGATTTTGTATGTCCACTGTACGCAGATTATTCCAAACTAAAAGGCTTATTAGTTTATTTGGAAGCTATATGAGTTGTAAGACACAGCTCAACTTGTTTCTTGAGTTAACTATGAGATCCACAAAGTCAAAGGATCAGAGGTTGCAGTGAGTTTTCATTCTCCTTTTTTTTTTTCCCTCTAGAAAGCTTCTGCTATGTTAATCTCCCATATAACAAGGTGGAAGTAATAGGTAAATGGAGGACACTAAAACAGCTCTCAAATAGGAGCCTTAGATATTGAAAATATAATTTTCATTATAACCTAAAGCTTTCCGTCTAAAGGAGAAATACAGAAAGGTCACTATTTTATTCTTGAAAGTTTGCAGAATGGTTGCATACTGAATCAATAAATGAAATTATTGATATTGTATTGTTGAAGTTAAAAGAGTGACTTGGTAATTTCATCTGAAAAATAAAATAATGTGTTCCCATTGCCTGAGGAAATGTGTTTAAATGAATCTTACTTCTGCTTATAGTGCATTGTTTGCTTCGGTTTGTTTTAATATTGTCAATCTCATGTGTATCACTGCATGTAAAGTAAATAGAAATTCAAACACTACTTGTGCCAGTAATCTAGTTCTGTATTTCTAGAGGAGTTGAGAGGCTTATCAACCATACAATATTTCTCCATGAAAGATACCTCTGTTCAAATGCCGTTATGTCCTAATATAACTAAAAGCATACCAAAGAGAAGCTGAACTTACATAAATATTTTTTTTTGTTCATTTTCCACATTCTTACAAACTAGTCTCTGGTAGAAAAAATGTGATGGAGTTCTGGAGAGTGTTTGTAATTAACCCACTGCCATGCTTGTCTTCACAACTGGTGAAATTAGGGAATAGTGATACTTAGCATCAGGGCAGCTGCTGCTAGTTAGCTGGATGGTTTGTAGCAGACAAAACAATTCCTTCCAGCTTGACCAGCAAGTTATTTTTAACAGAGTGTAAATTAAAGATTTCAGTGGTGTTCCTAGTTTCATGAAATCCCCTTGGGTACCTTACTGACATTACTTCCTCGAATGTTAATGCTGATCCTGTTGCTTTTTCTGGAGGTATTAAGAATTGCTGTCTCATCCAGGATGCCACGGAGCTACTCCCTGAAATCATCCAGGAGTTCCACTTAGCAATATCTTCCTGTTTCAAGGACTGGAGTCCAGTGGCAATAGCCTTGATTTCTACTTTTACTCATGTGCTAAATCTAAACTATGTATTCAGAGATAAAAAGGGTGGCCTGTAGTCATCTTCTGTATTTAGTAATTCCTGTTCAGCCTTGCATGAAAACTATAATTTTTCAAGTCAAAAATGGACTGCCTTCTTTTTTTTGAGTCAGCTAATCACTGAAAATGCAGAAAATCATCTTTTGTCAAAAGAAGGAAATTTCCACCAGTGCAAAGCCAAAAGCTTTAGGGAGGAAAATATGTGAAGCTCCAGGCTGCTTTCCTGATGCATGGTACAGAACATTGCTCCATCACAGTCGGCCCATGAAGATCCACAGAGGAGAACTAGAGTAACAGTTTAATAATGATTTCCATATTTTCCTCTCAATTGTAATACAAAGGTTAAATTGTAAATGGCAAGTTACAATTAAAAGCACTTATTTGACTTTCGTTAGTCTCTTCTGTCCATAAGCACAAGTCTTATTGCTGATGACAGGATAGAGATTTTTCCAAGCCCTGTGTGAAAATATTGGTAGTACATAACAGGTCTAGCCTTAATTTTCACTCTTGATCACAGCATGTTTAAGCATGCAGTCCTAACACCAGTTAGGTGTTAGGTGTCTTCCTCAAAACATTCTGTAATGCTTATCAGTACATTGACTTAAGCCACATTCATGACAGTTGGAGCTGTTCTGTGCCACTCTGTGGCATGTTACAGCTCATATCTTTGTGTCTTATATAATATATATCTATTTACATGGAATAATTCTGATAAAATGTCATCTCTCCAGCAGAAATCTTATCATGCTACATATTTGAAAGGGAAATCCAATATTTACTGACCCTTTTAAAATTATGCTGATAGGATGTGTGGCCGATGAGTGTGGGCATTCAGAAGTTTCTCAGGCAGTGTTCTGGAGAGATATGAGAGGAAGTTTGCCCATGACCTTATCTCTTCAGGAGGCACAGTGTATCTTGTAGCAGTAAGGAAATGCAACCAGCTGAAGGGACTAGATATTCTTGCATCATTAAAAAAGCTAACATACGAAAGATCCCTTAGATTGTGATAGGACCTTTTAGAGAGTGTTTCTTAACCCTCTAAAAAGGTTCTGAGCAAGTTGATTTATGATTTTCCTCTGTATGTTTGCTTAGAGGACATTGAAAACAGGCACAGGTCCACTTACAATTTGAATCTTTTTCTATGCCTGTGTTTTCTGTAGCTGCCACGAAGACGTGATGAAGGTAGATGCACCTGACCTGTGGGCGGTGTCAAGGTGGAATGGCAGTGTGTTCATTGCCACTGAGGACCTTGATTAAAAGAATTGTTTAGAAAATATGTGCCTTGGTGTGTGGAAATAAAGACAAAACCTGTGTGGCTGGAACAGTGAGGACTCCCTTACCTTAGCCATGCGCCAGGGTGCCCCTAGGGCACAGCGTTGGGTGCTGGGTTAAAGGTGCTGTAAAGGAAGGGGATGAGGTGTGTGTTACGAACTTCTTTAGAAGCTGAATTCTGAAAAAGTCAGAATTGGTGGCAAAAGCTGTGTCTTCCTTTCACCATGCTGATATATGGTTAAGAATACTTGTAAGTCCTTGGAAAGGATTCTGAATTTTTTAAATGAAAGGTGATATGCATGCAGACAATGTTACTGATATTTTCAGTTGAAAATCTGAATAAATGTTTGATAACTCCTGTGTTGAAGATGGCAAAAATACTTAGTAAAATTTTTTTTAAATTACCACAAAATTACTTCTACAGAAATTGATATAAGTACCTTTTTAGTCTTCAGTGATTTTCTAAGGAATACATTCAGTAACTTCAAAACCAGTTCCAACTACTTCAGCTTTAATTTTCTGATTAGATGTTCACTTTTTTCAAGGATTAAAAGAAGTATGTCTGAGCTCTGGGTTTTTCTATTTTAGTTGCTCAGTTCACTGAAACTGGACTTAAAATAGACCTGAGGTAAAAAAAGCAAGTACCCTTACTACTTATTATATTAGGTGATCTTTGCACAGTCAAGCCTTGTAAAATCAGTAGTGTGTCTAAGTCCCTTGGCATCCTGGTACCTAGGGAGAGGTAAGCAAGATATTTATATAACTTCTTCAGAAGGGAAGTGTTATGAAACTGCCAGAGCTCGTCTGAATTTCAAAAAGAGCAAAAACCTCCAAACAACCAAAGAAACTAGTGGGTTAAATGATGCAATAATTGTGAATTGCATCCTATCTGAATTGGTACTAAACATTATAAACATTGTTAATTATCAGATGATTTTGCTAAACCAAAGTGATGTATATTCAGCAGTTCTATTGAGTGGTCCTAGTCAATATTCAGAGATAAGGGGAGTTCAGTTTTTTGTGTGTCTTGATGTGAAGAACAGTGACTTGCACTTGCAAATTTAAATGGTCACTCATCTATTCACTAGCCAGGAAAACTGTCAGACTCAGCATGGAGGCTACAGAGTCCTTGGGGTTCTTAGGCTTTGTTTGATAGCAAACAAGATTTATGGTTACTCCTACCCTTAAAAAAATTCTGCTACAGTAGGAGTAATGCAATTCCTTGTTCATCTGTCTGGTTTTGCTCTCGCCTTCATCTGTCTGTAGGAGCTGAGGCACCCTTCATCTGTCATTAGCAGACAGCCTGAGTGCCCTGTTGCTGTGTGTAATTAGCCCTGTTCCAGCCCTCTGGTCAGGGTAGGACCTGGGGATAACATTTCCTGGACCAGGTACCTTCTGACAACTGCCCACACCCATTTCACCAGCCAAGGCCTGCAAGGGTGTGTTTCTGCCCATGTCCCACAGGCAGCAGGGAGTTATATTTTCAGCCTGTCCAGGTTGCCACAGTCTCATCTGGGGAATTGATGAGCTGCAAGGCTGAGCAACGATGCGGACACTAATGCTTTACTGGATGTGGCTGTTGAGCAGGTGTGTAGATAATGATAGTAAATAACATTGACCAGCAACGTGTCAGCATGCTCAAAGTGTCACAATAGTATAGCACATTCTGGCTAAGGGTGTATTTACTGTCTCTAGCATCAGTCTTAAAAATTGTAGCTGAGTTAATCTAATGGTACGGTTGTATATTATGAAAGACTTCTTTCTTATACAGTAATGTAAGTATTACCTTTAAAAGGGTCTGTTATTTTTTTTTCACCCTCTTTCCAAAGAAAGCCTTTTTAACTGTTTCTCCAGTTTATAAAGAAATGTGTCCACTTATTAAAGCCAGACATGCCATTTGTTAAAGGAATTGCATCCTGTGAGGCATCCTGGAGAGTGTTCCTTTCATCTTTTAAAAACTGCTTCGGCTAAATAACATGGGTATTCAGTCTTCCTGAGTTCACTTTAGCAAATGTTCTAATACTGACTTCAAAATAAATGGATATTTGGAAGGACCATGTTCCTCCCTGCTTTGCTGAAGTTCTGGTATTTTCAGTATGGTACAAGATGCCTTATAAATGTTGTATCTGGACAATTCAGCATAATGCACGTAAAGACAACTCTCCTGGTTTTGTGAAAGTCTTCTCATTATAAATTACTGGGGAAACAAGAGATGGGAGAAAGCTTTGGGATCATACAACAAATTACATCTGATAAAGTCTAGACTGCATTGAAAGGATAGTTTGATATCTGGGTAACTTTATGACAGTACTGATAGATGGACTCAGAGACACTATAATGAGAAAGAGAAGTAAAAAGGATAAGAATTTTTGGCAGAGCTATGAACCTGTTACGATGATATTGTTAATGCATTAAAATGTTAATTCATACCGTATATTAATAGACCCATTGTTTTAAAAATATTCAGTGTTGTTCTCTGCTGTTGTCAGCATTTTAGGTGCATTAAATTACATAAGGAAATAAAACAAAAACGTGAGCACAGGAATCCAGCTGAGTTCCTGCATGTTGAATGGATATCTAATAAAAATTAGGGCACATGTTGGTTTTAGATGGTGATTATTATTGATTATCTGCACAGACCAGAGGGGAAGACCAAAGGGGATCTGGAGAGCAAAATGTTTGCTGCTTGCAAGGGTATGAGATACCTGAATATGAAAAGAAAAAAGAGAGGAATGGGAAAAGTTCTTAAAAATGCTACTTTGAGTGATGAATGACTTTTTGAGATTCCTGTTGGAGCAGATCGAAAGGGACCATAAAAAGATGGGGAATGGCACAGGTTAGAGCTGAGATGATCTCCAGTAGAACTCTTCAGTAGATCATCCCTAGAGAAGATTTTGAAATTAACTGGACAATGAAGAAAGTTTTAGGCTGTTTCATTATTATATGTCAGTAACAAAATAAGGTTATTGTCAGTGGGTGGACAATGTGCAGCTTCCTCATTTTATGGGATTGATGAGAATAGTTTTAAATTGATGAAATGAGATATAGGAGAAAGTGCAAGAGAGCCCTATGTGATGCTGTACAAGCCTGGAGGGCACAGGGAAATTAAAACTGGACAAATGAGACTACAGAAATGGATAAAGGAACAACATTATGAGGTGATAGCTAGCAAGAAAAAAACAAGTCCCATTATTGGTAAAAAATTTGACATGAAGATATCATTATGAAAAGGATCCCACCTCATCTGGCTGGGAGTCTGGGTGAGGTCAGTGTGAATCATGGAAGTGTTACATCAGTGTAAGGATCCAGGCAGGTGCATAGAAGCCTCAGGGCTATCTTTGCCAAATGGAGAAGAGGTGTTACCCAAAAAATGACAATGTGTCCAAGAAAAATTGTATTGGCAAGTGGATTTGGTTGGGTGTCTGTACACATTCCCTTTCAGAAAGGGAAGACGGGATAAAAATAGAACCTCCTGAAATAAAGAAAAAGAAAACATTTAGAAGAAAAACTAAAATAAAAGCTCTGCTGAGGTGGTGTTACAGTAAATCAAAGGTGGATGGGAATAAGGACAGGGAGAGAATGACTCAGAAACTCACATAGGTCTGTAATGTTTCCAGTGGACAAATATTTGAGAAGTTGCAGGCAGCAGTTAATTAATCTGGAATATAAAGTCTAGAGACTACTATATAAGGCAGGCGTGAATGTCATCCTTAGTCCAAGGTTCGAAAAACCTACTGAAATTAATAAAAATATATGATTGATATACATTGTAAAACAGTTACCCTTATTTCATTGGATAAATAATCATCCTAAAAATATTATTAAGCATAACCGAGGAATCAGCAAATAATGGAAAGAGGATTGGCCAATACAAAGAACTGTACCTTAAAAATCAGAAAACATGAGAATAAATTGTAAATGTCTAAGAATTCACCTACCTAATGTAACTGGCTTTTTAAAAATAAAAATTATAAAAAGTAAAGAAGAATAAAAGTTCAGTCTGAAAAAAAGATGAAAATTTTTACAGTAGCAGTAATATAGAAGGATGGGCTTTAGATGCAATGGGTAGCACTCCTTGTATTTTAATGATGCTATCGAACCCAGGACAGATGCAGAGCAGCTAATGGGAGTGATTATGCAGAAATGGAAATTCTCACCTCCAGGGGGAAGCAGAACTTAAATTATGTAATTGTTTAAATCAGAAGAGACCATATAATCCACATCCAAGAACTTGCATAATATAGTTGCAATTCCAAAAGCAAGTACTATTAATAAATATATCACATCAGGAGTTGATATTACCTGGGGAAATAAATGAAAAATAGTACTTAGATTGGAAAAAAAAGGACTCAGATAAAGAGTGTTAGTATAATCTCAATAGTATGCAAAGTCCTTTGGAAAGAAAAAAAGTTTTAAGGAAAGACTAAGCAAACGACACAAAACATGATGAGTTAAAATGCAGTGTAGGATCTCCACGAGAAAGTCATGCCTGATTAAGCTGATACCTTTAGCTGAAAAAATAACTAAGCTAATTCTCTAAACAAAAGAAGTAATCATATATCCATATGGGTTTCAGCAAAATACTGTGTTTGTCATCTGCTGTGTGGAGATTTGTTAACACAGGAATTACAAATTATTTTCAGAGAGAAGAGAGAATGAAAAAATTAACTAGAAGCAAAATTGGAGCTGGAGAGTGGGTTGGAGGTCACCAAAGTATTTCCCAAGGACTGACTGTGGAATCAGTCTTAGGTTACATTTCCATTACTGATGGTACCATGAATGTAACAATACTGGGGAAAAAAATCTTGATGACACCAGTTACCAGAAGGATTATGCTGAAGACTGGAGTTTCACGTAGAAGAAATAGGATGAGCATGTGAGTTGGAAAGTAGTTCAGGTGAGATGAAAGGCTGCTGTCAGAAGTGGAGGGTCATGCACTTGGGAGCCTGTAGCAGGGTTGTGGGGAGAGACTGGACAGACATGGGAGTGCTAATCACAAGATAACTGAGGCGTCAAAGTGATACATTTGTGGAAAATGGACAGATTTGATTCTAGCATGGATCATCTGGCAGTGTAAGGAAGTAGGTTTCCAATGCAAGGAAGCCTTAGGACTGCTTTTTATAAGGTATGTGTAAAGTGTATAAGGTATGTATAACACAGAAAAATCTGTGCCAATGTGATCATATATACTTAAGAAAAGTAAATTCAAACTGGTTTAGGAGCCAAGGCAAGTTTCTAAAATGCCTTGGGAATTGGAGAGGCTGTTTTATGAGGTTAGGAGATTAAAATCCTGGGTTTCTCTGACTCTGTAAAAAAAGAAAATTGAGAGGAAATACAATTGCTGTCTTGCACATAGGAGGATTTATACATAAAAGATAGTATTAGTACAAAAAGAAATAATTACACACTGATCTTGAGAATCTGTGGGGTGGAAATTTAGGCAGCTTTCAAATATGAAGCACAGTGGGACAAGGCACCTGACTAATTTTTAGATAAAAATGTGTTGATTCATGAAAAAAAGGATATAATGTAGTGCCTACAGGGAACACATTTGCTAACAAAATGGATTTCTCTTCCTAATGAAAGGAGACACTGGAAAATGGGGAAAGACTGTTTAAAATAATACTGGTAAAGGTAGCATGGTGATATTCTTATAAATTAAGAAAATCATGTATTTTGGATTCAAAAGGGGGAAACCCCCCATGTAATACTGATGTCTCCAAACACTATGCATCACAATTGCTTTTTAAACAGAATTTTGCTTGTTTGGGGAGACTTAGACTAATTTGCCCCCTTTTTACTATGTAGGTAGTTTTGTTAAATGAAAATGCACTTACATTTCTAAACATTTTTATTTTGAACATTTTTGTTTTCTTTCTTTTGGTAAAAGTGATTTTTAAACTGTTTATCTGAGAAAAAAAGGAAAACCATACTGCAGCTGGCATTTTGCTGAATTTTTCATATAAAACCATGATAAATGCCAAGTGTGACTGTTTTTTGCTGTATGTTTATAGCAGTAATTATTTTTGATGTGAGCTTTCTGCAGTAAAACACAATTTCTTGCAACTTATGGGAAGCATAAACTTTATGACTCCCATATTTAGCATGGAGAAGGAAATCTCACAGCAAAAGAGTAGTTAGTGAGTTATATTAATATTTCTATGATTAGTATGAGAAGTTGAGCTGATTATTTTTACAGTGTGATTAAAAAAAATAGAACTGTATAAATGGGCTTAGAGCAGTGCTGTGTAATGTAATCCTCCTCATGGCAGAAAAGAAGAAGGAAAGGTTTCTGCTGGAAATGGCGTTTGGTCTAGCTCAATAATGCAGCCTTCCTACAATGCACAGAAAGATATTGGCAGCCTTAGGCTATGTTTCGTATAATGTCACTTTAGTTATTCAGGTCTTTTTGGGCTTCCTTTTTCAGCTTGAAGGAATTAAGTCCCATTGGGATGGAAAAGATCCATATCTGAAATAGCATAAATTGTTTGTTGATTTTGTGAAATGTGTAAGTCATAGTGTGAGCAAAAACAAATCTTTAACTTTGATGGCGTGCTGTGAACTTTCTCTCTCTGCCAAAATGTTTGTCCTTGAAGGTGATACATGATGGAAGCTTTCTAAGGGTAAAGATAACAATACAGTGATGTGTTCCTGGAACTAGAGCACTGGGTTAAGTGTTTCGCTTGTTTTTTATTTTTTTCCAATTTGTTTCAAGTAAATGATGATCCTTTACGTAGACTTAGCAAGCTTGGTGAATAAATGAATCCCAGGAAAATATTAGGCTCTTGCACACAGTCTTATTTAGAAGAAACAGTGTTTTCATAGCGGCAGGATGATTCCTGCTGGAGGGTGGCATTTGTGACAGCTGCCATGGGGCAGGAGCCAGCCATGAGCTCTGCTATGCTGCTGTTATCCTGGCGTTTTCTCTGCCAATGAGTAGTCCTGCTTCACACATATTGCCTTTTGGATTTTGGCCATGTCAATGCAATTGCATTGCTTTCAGCTCAGTTGTGGTGGTGTAGCTGAGATGGGAATCTGGTGTAGGGCCCTGGCAGGGGGAGGATGCTCCTGTGCCTGCCAGCTTGGCCCCACTGCCTGTCAGCAGCAGCATTCCTGCTGAGCTGCGCACTGCCAGGCAGGGAGAAGTGACCTGTGCAAGGCAAGAGCTCGACCCTGGAGGCATGCAGAACTTGATCTAGCATTGTCCTTGATTCACACTATGCTCAGTCTTTCTGCAAGATCGCCAGTGGGTATAAACATGGGGAGGGATCTCTGTGATAGGCAGTGATGAGTCACCAGTGGGAAGCGCTGCAGGTGGGAGACTGCGAAGTAACTCCTATTTCAGGAGTTAAAAACAATACACTAGTTAAGAGATGTAGGTGGAATAGGCATAGGCCCAATATGAAGAGAGACTAGTTGCAAGTTTGTGATTTCTCAGTGAATCTCTTCTCTCAATATATTCATTTTGAATGTTCAGACAACTTTGCGTTTCGTAACTAAATATATTGGTCGGGTTTTTTTATTTCCTGCTTAGACATAAGTAGGGCATGCGGAGGATCTTGGAGGAGATCTGAGATAGATATCATCTGAGATTTCTATCCTCAAATTGCAGACCATGATGCATAACAAAATCTGAATATTCATTTTGAACTTTTGGGGGTTGCTCAGACTATTTGAAATTCGCCAGTCATTATCAAAGCTAAAATCGTCTTCTCTTTGCTTCAGTTACTGAGAGATTGCAAATTCTTACTTGGGAGAGTAGTCAGTATGGGGAGATGGACTACATAGCTCCAACTTTGAAAGTGGGACAGTTCAAGTTTCGTGTTCTATTTTCTGTTAAAAAGCCCCCTAAAGCAATGGAGAAAGGGCATCTAAAAACTTACATTTCCTTTTTGCAATTTATAAATAGAGGCGATCCTGCCTTGGCAAGCTGTAATAGCCAGCTTTGCTATTTACTTATTTATTTGAGCAATGATGAAGTTACATAACTTTTCTTTAGGTTGTACATATGTCAGCGTAAGCCAAGTCAGTTCTTGTCTTTTATATCTGGATTTACAGCTTTCCTATTTTGCTTTCTTCCTAGATATGAGTTACATAGTCCTAGCCCCTGAACAACTGAGCTTCAAGAGTAGAATATTGTATCAGCAGAGTATCCAGTTCAGCATCTCCTGTGAAAATAGGTTTCTATAATAAAATTTGTGGTTGCACGTGTCACAGACTGTCAAAGTTTGTTTTGTATTCGAGATTAAAAAACTTTACTTCTATTCACCGTTGTCATGTTTTTCTTGCCCTTAGCTTTATTTCATCTTGCTCTCTTACCTTGCCTCTGCCCTCCCTCAGCTTTCTCACCTCTTATTCTCCCCATTGTAACAAGGTTTTTTTTCACTTTGCTGCCACACTGTGTCTGGCTTTAGTTCATACTGTTTCTCTGCTCTCTAAGCATGTATTTCTTTCTATCAATCATGTTTACCCTGTATTATTTTGTGGTATGGACTACTTTCTGTGTTTGGATGCAGTGACAGTCAGTGAACATGGTTGTGGGGATGAAAATTTAAAGCTGCTTTGATGGCTAAGTCCATAGCTATGAAAATAATGCAGTCAGATTGAGTGCTGTGGAGGCCAGAAGACCACATCTTAAAATTAGGGGTGGGAAGGTTTGCCCATTTTTTCCGTGCCATTGAATAATATAAAGTTGGTTGCTCTTCAGAATGATTCAAGTGACTGAATGGATTTTGTTCATGCCCCTGGACTGAGCAATCAAAAAGCAGAGGAGTCCATGTGTGACACAGGAGGCTGATGGTAGGGAAGAAACCTTTGAAAAAATTAGAGGTAAAGAGATTTATCTGACTCCTCAAGAGGAAAATTACTGATCCTTGCACTCAGTGGGATGCTGCTATGGAATAGTGGAATGAGCCCCTTCAGGACAGAATTGTGGAGCCTCTTTGAAGGGTTTCCATTGCACTGCACTGTGAATTCAAAGGCAGACAAGGAAAGGTTTTTCCCCCTGGTTTGTTTAACTGCATTGGAAGGACAGGCCTTTGCCTGTAATTTCAACTCTGTGCAAAATATCAGGGAAGAGCTTTTAAAAATGAGTCAAAATGAGTGGGAGAAATTTCCTTTATTTTTCAGATGGCCAGGCTGATATTGCAAAAATTAAAGAATGGAACAAAACCACCTCCCTAAAAGCGATAATGCTTTCAGAAGGCTTTGTGTTTTGTTTTTTTCTTTTGGGGGGAGGTGTTGGAGTTTTTTTTTTAACAAAAGAATTTGCTTTGTTTATTTTCTGAGATTTCAGGTGGATCAATATTACAGACCATGTTGCTTTGGCAATTAGAATTATTCCTGCACTGGGCTGTGTGCAGTTTCCCTTTTGCACAGAAGAGGAATGGTCCTGTGTGCCAGAGCAGGCAGTGCCCCTGTTAGCAAAGTGGAATATGTTGTCTGCAGAAGCAGAAACATATTTGTGATGGAAGGGAAAAAAATATTAATCCTTTCAAGAATTAATTTTCCAGACCATGCTTTTGCAAGGTACTGTGTGTGTAAACTGAAGCTGCTTATCTTAGATAAGGATAGAGGGGAAGGACAGATGTCTGTGGACAGGAAAGAGGAGAAACAAACAGCTAAGCACAGAGTATAGGTGCACCAGAGACAGCTTTATTTGGTTTTTTTTTGAAATGAAATGTGATTAGAAAAATTACAAATTTCAGAATGTGAAAAATTTCAGAAGGTGGGAAATGACCTTTTTGGCATAAAGGATGTGTTGCCTAGGGCTAGGGAGATGGCCTGGGAAGGCAGCGAGCACATCCCTCCATTGCTGGGCTTGTGCTCTGGGTGCCTGCACATCCCGAGCAAGTCAGCTCCTCACCCCTTAAATCTGTGCCTCAGCAGGGAGCCCACAGCAGGAAATCCTTTAGCACACACAACTTCAGAGCTCCTTTCATTTCTCGTCAGATGTCCTCACACTGCTGTAACATAGTGAGTGAAGTGACAATAAATGTCACTGGGAGCACAGGGGACCTGTTCAAAGGCTTAGGGTGATTCTGTTGCCTTAAATTTTCATCCATTAGAAGATACGTATTTTTAATAAAAGCTTTTATTTTTTAAGCTAGAATGGGGTATGATGAGAAATGTAATGTGAAGAAATTGAAAAGATTTCACTACCCCCTAAGGAAGAAAACGTCACAAAATAACTCTCAGGTGCTTTATATTTGTTTACTAACTGGAAACTCTGGATTATTTTAACAAGAAAATTACAAGTAAGTACTTTTTCTTTGGACTTTTTCTACCATAAATAAAATGTGTAATACTTTCCCTGTACAGGAAAGAATTATTTTACTGATTCATAGTTTACTTATGTTTTGTATACTGAAACTTATTTTCACATTTCTGATGGTGAAA
Source organism: Cephalopterus ornatus (assembly GCA_013396775.1). Taxonomy (NCBI): domain Eukaryota; kingdom Metazoa; phylum Chordata; class Aves; order Passeriformes; family Cotingidae; genus Cephalopterus; species Cephalopterus ornatus. The sequence continues at coordinate 310,729 of VZRE01008433.1, read as the reverse complement.
ATGGGTAAGTTACTTCAGCCTGTCCATATACATATATTTTGGGGTTTCTTAGTATTTTTTTGGTATGGGCTATAAGCATGTATCTGAACCAAAATATTTTATCCTGAAGTTCTGTTCCACTCATTCATGAGTAATTTATTTCCAGAGTTTTTTTTAGGCAGGCAATTAGAGTAAAAGGCACATAATGGTAGTTTTTCAATTATTTTGGCTTACACTAAAATAAAATTCCATTTAAAAAGAGAATATGTTTACTGCAACATTGAATGAGAGTGTAGCTCTTTCAAGATAATGGTCTAACTTTTACTTGCAGCTGTATCCATCAAATACAAATAGAAAGGCAACATGAAAAATTAGAGTAATAAAAAGGCAGATACTTTGCTTTAGTGAAAGGCTGTGTGTGACCTGCCCTGGTGAAGATTAAGAGAAAACTGCCTTCCTAAAACTATTTAACTTTAGTATGGTGTGTTAGCAGACATCAGACTGATCTAAAATAAGAAATGTTTGGGCAAGGAATTTTTTTAAATTACTTTCTCATTAATTTATTTCAGTATGACTGTAAACCCATAAATGTGTTGTTTGAAGTAAGCAATTTTTGACATTGATAGAGAAAAAGCTGCCTTTTTGCAGCTTTAGATATTCTTGGTGTTCCAGCTCCTGGAATCCTAAAAGTCAGTGTAAACCTCTGATTCCAGGAAAAGAAAAAAGAATCTCAACATTAGTGTTACAAAATAAAAATTGTGGAAATATTACCTCCCTGTAACTTAAATGCTGAAAATCCAAAGAGCAAATGAAGAGTCCAAAATTTATTTTGGATTTTAGTGGAGATGCGCACACAGGGACATGTGAAACTCAAGGACTTCTTAGCTCTTTAGGTTCAAAACACCACAGAGCTTCTCCTCTGTCTCCTTCTCATGTCTTCCAAGGAAGATGTAGTGTTTTAATGAAAGCTCTGTGAATAGTGAAAGAAAAAAGATGGAGTTTTGAGCAGCTTTAATCCTATTCTTTGAATTCATGCAAAGAACCCAGCTATTTGTCGTTTCATTTCTCATGTTGTCTTTCTACCTTCACTAAATACACCATGGGGCAGCTTCACACCAGATCTAAATGTGAGGCAAACCACAGCCTTTCTAAGAAAAAGTGTCAGTTGTGTCTGGGAGAGAAGGACCCATCCTGTTAACTGAGTTTACCTTGCTTAGCTTATCTTTCAGTTTTCATTGGCTTTGCTTCCCACCATTCCTCTGACACCGGGGGAGGAAGGAGATGCCATTCTCTTCTCAAGTCATCATGAGATTCTCCTTGGTCCCTGTCATGTGTAACACAGTAAAGATTGGGAGAGCCTGCAGTGCAGCGGGGCTGTGGATGCAGTGATGGATGCAGTTTCAGCCTGACCCCAAGGACTCCCCTGAGCACAGCTGAGCACCTGCTCTTCAGCAAGGCAGCACAGTGCCTCCATTCCTGACAGTGGGGATTTGGGGGTTTTGCCCAAGTGGATGTTTTCTTCATACAATATGAGCAGTTATTTAGTTTAAGTGCTCCCAAATTCAGACACAATTACTTGTAGTTACAAAAAAAAAGGGATACTGAGTTAAGATTTGTGTAAGAAGGAGCTTTTAAGAGAAAAGTTTGGCTTCTCCCTACACTTAATGGGACCAATGACCATAGCCAATAACTTCTGGTGGTGCTCAGGTGAGAAAGCAGAAGACCACTTCTCCCCTCCTTCTCCTTGGCCACGTCCTGGCACTGTGCTGGGGTCAGATGGTGCATGAGCTGTCCCTGTCCCTTGCCAGGACTCAAACTTCCAGGGCAAAGTGGGGGCTGCATAAGTGCTGCGGATGTGGCCACTATCTCAGCTTATGGCCCCATCTGGTGGGTTGCCATCACTGAGGATAAAGGATGTTGGGATGTGCTTGTGAGAAAAAGGGCAGGAAAAGAGCAATGTTCCCAGTGTGCTGGAGGAGGAATAAACTCCAAAGAGTTTTTGACCAACTCCTGTGTAGGAAAGACTTGTGGTCTCTGTCAGGGCACGGGAACTGCCATAGTCACGGGTGCAAATGGGATCCCAGTGCAGAAATGTCACTGTTGGAGCTGGTTACAAGGGGCGTATTACCCTTCAGCTAGTTACTTGGCATTAGTAGGGTTCAACTGAGAGCTAGTCAGCCAAAGATTTATTTTTTGTTCTTTATTGCTAGATTGATTTTTTTGCTGAATGGGTTCCTTGAGCCAGTTGTCTGAACAACCATAGAAGTGGGTGGGAGTAGGGAGGTGCCAGAGCGGGGCACACAGTGGGCTCAGAGATGGCACAGGCTTCACTGGGGCAGGAGGGGATGAAGGGATTATTGAGGCATGAAAAGGTCTGCTGTCCTTGACAAGGACTTTACTCCAATGTGTCCCACATCCCTCCATAGAGGTCCTTCCAATTGGCTCTAAGACCCTCTTATCCTTCAAAAATGTCTTCTCCTCTGTGATGAGTCATTCATGCTGCAGTTTTCATAATGTGATCGTCTCTGTCACAGATGGAATATTTTACAAAGTATTCTGTCTATAATATAAGAAATATGCTAAACATCACCATTATGCTGCATTTGAAATGTAGAAATGAAAATATACGTTGAAAGGTAGAGCTATTGCCTCTGCTGGGTGTATAGCATGCTGTTGATGGGAGCTGTTAACCCCAAAAGCTCCTGGAAGAAGGTAATTCACTGAGGGGAAAATGCTTTAATATAAAAAAGGGTTAATAAAATTGAATTTTTTACTGCTATAACTGACCATTATTTTTTAAGTTCTATAATAAATGATTGAACATAGAGTGGTAAAACAGACTGTTGCAAAAATCAATCTGCATGTTAAATCCTGCTTTTGTTTTGATTGAGGCAGAGTCAGTTATTAACTGCATGATCAGAGCGCAGACGCTGAGTCCTATTCTTTTCTTAATTGAGAATTGCTGTTACAGATACTTGACAGTGGTTCATAGTGGCAGTAATCCCTTTTAAAAATGGTTGTTATTCTAGTCATAAGTAGCTTGCCAGGGCACTAACCCCAGTTTCACCTCTGATGGTTAGGAAAAGAATCTGATCAGTAGCTGGTGATATTTAGTGATTTCCTGCTAGATAATTGCCAAAGTAGCAAAGTAAGAAAACGTAACTTTTAAAATATTTTACCTTTGGTTAGAAGGAGGGTCTGGGCTGTGAGAAATACTGTAACTCTCATTGTTCAAAATGAAAATCCATTGCTTACTGAGAGTGCTGACTTAAAAATTCTTGCATGTCTTTTGTTGATCTTGCAGGCTGATGCACACGACCTGCTAATGCAATGCTTGGCTTTCCATACAGAGCCATTCATCCATGTTATATGTGAATGAAGCTTCCTGGTTTGTACATGTGCTGTGTCACATTCCTCTGGTTTTCTAACAAAGCTTTTAATTGGTATGCTGTGACTAATGAGCATGAAGTCCCAGAGGAAATGGAGCAGAATTTTCCATTATCCACCAAGAAGCTTCAAGCACATAGATTATCAGGGCTTGAACTCCAGGATAAACCAGGGTCAAAGGCTTTAAGTATAATAGAACCTCATAGCTGAATATTTTGCCTCCATAACATTAAATTAATAGTTTCTCAGCGAAACTGTATTGTCTGTCTGATGGCATTGTGCAAACTATAACTGGCATTTTGCTTGAACATCAGATCAAATCCCTGACCTTCACTGTTAAAATTCCCATAACACTTGAATGCTGACGTCCTGCCTTCGTTCCGGTTTGCGTAATGATGTGTTGCATACTTTTGTGATATAAATCTCTCTTTGGTTTCAAGCAGGGAACTTTCTTTTCATTCTTCTTCTGAGAAACTGTTGTACAGTGTTGCTGATGCAGGGTTGCTGCCATATGGGGCACCACAAGTGGTTGCATTTTTTTGGGAGGTAAGAGCTCTGACTCTGACTTGAGCATGTTCAGGACCACTTTGCTTTTGAGATTAGATGAGATTGGATATAGTGGGACCAGCATACCTATAGGCTACCTCTGCCAAGTAGAGCAAAGTAAGTATCTTTTGTGCCTTATGTTCAAGACACGTACTAAATGTCACCAACAGGTGCAATATCAAAGAAAATTTAACTTAAAAGCATAAAAAGATATTAAGATTGTTACTGGAATTGGTGGGGGAAATTACAGATAGCTTTCCAGTAAAGTACAAGGAATAATATTTTTACCAATTCACTATTTTAGTATTTAACCCAGTTTACAATTAATCATCTCCTCCTTTCTACTAGAGTGTGAGTTGTGCTTTGCAGTGAAACCACCAACCCAGAAAAAGAAAAAAAGAAATTGTTTTTGGTTTTTAAGTTAGTTTCAGCAGGGTCCCTAAGCTGTCATGTTTCAGTGTGTGCTGTGCACAGGGTTGGGGACAGGATTTGAAAGTAAGCAGCTGAGAGAAGAACAATGTCTCCTTGCAGTGACATTACCACCCCATGCCACGTTAAAGTTCATGAAGCTATGGCTTATATCTTGTGAGCCCAGAATTTAAAAAAAAAATAATATCTGATTTCTTTTACATGTTGAAACTCCTCCATTGCAGAAAACACTGCAGTGCTGGGTGGGGAAAAGCTGTGTGGTGTAAGTTAGCGCATCTCGTGCATGTGGCTCCTGGCCTTCCCAACAGCTGTAGCTGCAAGAAAGCAACATTTTGTTTGCTCCTCTCTTACACATCTGCTTTGCTTCATTTCCTACTCCTGGAAAGGTGGTTGCATTCTGGTGGGCTCTTGTAGGCCCTCTTTGTTCTCATTCTATGAGAGAGTTACCAGAGGTGCTGTCACCTCTCGTGCTTGGTGTGTGTGTATGTGCCCAGCTTCTCTGGGCAGTGTGTGCGTGTGTTGCGCAGTGTGAGGTGCAGCGAGGCAGCACTCAAGTTCTGTGCATCTTTTTGAGAAACAATATGGGAATTGATGCTCCAGCAGTATCTTGGCCAATTGTTTCACAACACAGAATTGTTTTCTTTTCTTTGTATAGGAAAGAAAAAGAAATTCTGTATAAGCACTGTGTTAATAGAGCATTCATGTTGTATTATTAGATTCAAAGGTTAGCAGATGCAAATACCAAGAGCAATGTTGTGCGTTCAGATTGTGATATATTGTCTTTTTATCCCATAAGGATGGGGTTTATGTCTCCTTTGCATCAGGAGTTCTGTGCACGCTATTAACTGTGGATAGCTGTAAATAATTGCCTGTCCTTTTCTTACTGTCACATATACCAATGGGACAAACTAACTGTGGTACCAAGTCATGGTAGCTCTTACTGCTTTAGAGCCTAATGAGAAAGGAGAGGCGAGGGCAAGTTTGAAGGTTTCACAGTGCAGGTAAGAGAGCACAGCTGATGTACTCCAGTGTGGCATGGAGTCCATCCATTTACTCACAGGTCACCTTAAAACCAGGGAGTTGCTGTGAAGGTCAGTCCTGCCTTTCATTTTCATGTGACAGATTCTGTAAATCTCAGAGCGTGGATGTCTGCTAACCACATAAATACACTGCAGGCTGTATTTGGTGACCCAGCAGTACTGCAGAATATGCCATAGCTTTGTCTGTGGAACGCCTTCTGGCTTGCAGCAGAGCAGAGTGCCTCACAGTCCTGGTGCTGTGGTAGGGCCGCAGCCCTTCTGGGCTGGCAGGGAGGGATGGTGCCAGGGTCTGCTGGAGATCGCCAGACCACATGCCTGGCCTTAGTGCTGCCCTGACCTTCTGGCATCTTGCTTTTGTTTGTCCACAACTGGAAGGAGGACTCCTGTATCTTGTCCAGCCTCCTTGTTGTCCCAGACAGCAGTGGTGTGGAATCACACAGATTTGCTGGTTTCCAGCTCAAAAACCAACTTCATTTTCATACTAACTGTGATATTGGAAAGCTCCTTGGTCCATCATTCCTTTCCTTAACCAAAATTGTAGCATTCATGCTGTGCAAACAGCAAAGACCTTTACCATTTGAAACAACTCCTGTACCGAAAGGGTGGAAATGTTATGGCCAGCCTGTTTCTCTGCGTAGGGAAACATTTGGGAACATCCTTCCCCAATACCCCTCTGGTTTTTTGACACCATGTATCGTCATGACAATCTAGAGAAGTCACTTACGTGCTTTTATTTTTGTGCTGATGAGAGGTAGATGATTAAAACTATGCTTTGGAACCCATGCCTTGATGTCCCATGTGAAAAGTATTACCCAGCAAAACACCCAACCTCGTGGCTTTAAAAAACAGACTTATTTTCCCACCAACTTCAACAGATTCTCAAAGGCACAGAAGCCTTAAAAATTGTTAGACAACAGCAAGGACCTCAAAAATTGCTCTTCCCAGATCCCTTGTCTGTTATTTCCCAGAAAACTGAAAACCAGACTTACAGTTTTTTACAAATGGGATTTTGGCAGCTGTATTGAAATGATCCTTTTTACAGTCAGTAGTTCAGCTGTTCAGAGGTGTGTATGGAGTAATACTACTTCTTATGTAAAATCAATGGTAATATATGCTAATATCTGATATTTTCATATTTGTATTTTTGATTTTATTGTTTTCATTAAAAGCCTTAAAACTTTCTTCTGAATTTTATACTTACATTTTAAGGAACTATAAAGCTATAACTTTTAAGATCCTTACCTGCTTTATAAAATGAGGGTACAGGTGTTTGCTGTTTTAGTGCTTTGAGAGATATTCATATTCTAGTAAAATATACCACACTAGTTAATCTAGAGCTTCACTAAGCAAATGTAAAAGTCAAACTTTTTAAAAGAGTGAAAAATACGTGAATTTTTAACATCTGTCTGAAATGCCATCTACTACTTTTTAGTGCTTTGTTTGTTGAAAAGATCAGAAGTACAGCCCTTATTGACTTAGTCCTCTGCTGAGTGTAAATTCACACAAAGAAGAGCAATTTAGCATGTGACTGACCTTTTGCAGTGTGAAATGAAGAAACGCACTGTTAAGGTTACCAGAGTGTGGCAGGATGTTTAATCAGCTTCTTTGCTTTAAAGAACAGTAGGAAGGAGATGATGTATTAAAGATGATAGCTTCTTGTAGATTTTAACTCGTAATGCCAGGATCTGAGTACAATAGCAGATTAAATCTCTGTAGCGGAACTTCCTACTGGACTTTCTATATTTAGATGTTTGTGGCTGCTTCTTCCTTCTCTTCTCACTGTTGGCCTTTGCTCCCTTGAAGAGTTGAGTTGCTTTCTCTGAGATCTGCTTCCAAACTCTGATAATGTATTTCTGTTAAGAGCAATTTTTTTCTCAGTTTTGTAGGAAAGTCAAAAGAAGACACTATAAAAGGAGCCATGCATTTCCTAGTGCACTCGAGGTAAATTTGTGGCTTTGAGTACTAACTGTTTACAACACTCTTAGCATGTGTGTAACAGCACAGCAAACTTCCATATAATAATAGTGAATCAACCCAAATTTGCTTTTGCAGCTGCATAGGTGTTCTAGTCCAGTGTTCTGTGCAGTCAGCTTGTCCCTCACGTTTGAAAACTCCCTGTAGCTGTGAGTGCTCCTCTCAGGCATGCACACATCTGTGAGTCAGGTAACTTCACCTGGCGATGTTTTCTCTCTGACCGATGCAGGCTGGTTTCAGAATAGCTCTGTATTTTAGGAACATTTTCTCTATGGCCTTTTGCTCTATGGCTCTCCCGTGCCCTCTCTTGAGAGACTAATTTACAATAGGAGTCCTGATTCTGATCTATCTCAGAGCTCACACAGCTGGGGTTATGATATTAATTTTACTTACAATGAAACCTTCTTCCTCTTCTTCACTGTTCATCCTCAGGATGTTGCAGTTCTGTGCATCAAAATTCACCACTCTGTGCCTCTACCATATTCTTTTCAGGGGTCACATCTCTTGCATTTCACTGTCTTTCAATGGACTCTTCAAAGGTCCATATTTGTGTCCATTCTGGTTTTGGGTCTGGACTAGATGACCTTTAAAGGTCTCTTGCAACCCAAACCATTCTGTGATTCTGTGATTTCTATTCTAATTCAGGTGATGCATCTGCATTTTTTTGAAGTTTCGGTAACCACTGTAATCTGTAATTTGTATTTTTGCGTCAGACATTTACTACTGATCTTCATCTTTATGCCAGTTTTTAATAAGGTATATTAACACAGTAAAGCAATTGTAATATTACTGAAATAGTCTCCGAATAGTCTTGCATGTTTAAAATGATGCTCTTCTTTTTAATTGTAATGAATTTTAATTTTATTGGTTTTTAATGAAGCAGTGTGGTGGGTTGACCTTGGCTGAATGCCAGGAGTCCACTAAAGCCACTCTATCACTAGCCTCGTCAGCTGGACAGGGAAGAGAAAATATAATGAAATACTCATGGGTTCAGACGAAGACAGGGAGAGATCACTCACCAGGTACCATCACAGGCAAAACAGACTCAACTTGGGGAAATTAATTTAATTTATTACCAATTAAATCAGAGTAGGATAATGAGAAGTAAAACAAATCGTAAAAAAACTTCCCCCCTCAACCCTCCCTTCTTCCTGGGCTTACTTTTATTCCTGATTCTTTACCTTCTCCCTGCCAGTTCTTCACAAAGTGCTCCAGCGTGGATCCCCCACAGGATCACAAGTCCTGCCAGCAAACCTGCCCCACCATGGGCTCCTCCCTCCACTGGTCCACAGATCCTGCCAGGAGCCTGCTCTAGCATGGGCTTCCCATGGGCTCACAGCCTCCTTCCTACGACCTGTTCCAGCATGGGCCCTCCACGGGCTGCAGGTGTATCTCTGCTCCCTCATGGACCTCCACGGTTTGTAGGGACACAATCTGCCTCACCATGTTCTTCACCACAGGCTGCAGGGGAATCTCTGCTCCAGCATCTGGAACACCTCATCCCCTTCCTTCTTTACTAACATTACTGTCAGCAGAGTTGATTCTCTCAGATATTCTCATTCCTCTCTTCTCTGACTGCAATTGCTTTTGCACAATAACTTCTTTCCCCTTCTGAAATATCTCAGAGGCACTGCCGCCATTTCTGATGGCCTTGGCCGTGCCTAGCAGCAGGTCCATCTTATATCCAGCTGGCTTTGTCTCTGTTGGACATGGGGGAAGGTTCTGGAAGCTTCACACAAAAGACAGCCCTTTAGTGTGTCCCCACCCCCACCCCGTTATCAAAACCTTCCTGTGCAAACCCAGTACAAGCAGCTTCCCAGCCTTCTGTTTTGTTCTACTTTGGCTGTCACCAGTTTAAAGCAGCATTTGGCTCTTCCTTGCTCTTGAACCCATTGGTGAAGTTCTCTTTATTCTATTCTAGAGGCTCTTAAGTTATAAGTTTTTTACTTCCTTAGTTTGACAAAAGTACTCCAAGTGCTGTGCACCTTCTGTGTCATTTAATAAGGGATGTATTTTGACCTTGTCCTTTGTGGGAATGCAATCAGATCAGAACAAAAATTTCAGTCAAATGACTCTAAAAGGCTTATAATCTCAGAAATCTGCTTTTGAGGCTACAGGAGTGAATGCTTTTACTGATATTCAGCACTCTTTGTTATACTAAGTCTCAAGTAATGCCCGTGTCTTCAGCATCTACTACGTGCCTCTTGGATGCCAAACACTCCAGCACAGGCAGGGAGATAGTGATAGCTGACAGCACCCACTCATGGTGTGTTTTAAATGTCTTAAATCCAAGAAAACTACTGAGCACTAGGTTCTTGTTGTGTGGTCTAGATCTACTCTTGGGCTGGAGAAGCTCCAGGTACCATGCTGTCACCAGAGAACTAACATAAGTACCACGTGTTTGTCACCAGGCTCTCCTTGGTCTGTGCTGTTTTGTCCATGGCTTCCCCTTGCTGGGGTGGTGCCCTGGCTTCTGGGTTGCAGGCTGATGGAGGTGGGAAAGCCTCAGCTGTGAACAAAGAAGATATATGGACAAGAAGCGAGGAGGTGTGAGAAAAAGTGCTGTGATTGCTGAGTGTTGGATATGGGAAAGCCTCATCCCTCATCTAACTTCTAGGTATCTCTTGGGTCACCCTTGGATCTGGCTCAGGTTGTCTGGAAGACGGAATTAAATCTGTATACAGTTTCTGCTTACTGTGTTATAAGGATTGTCAAAACCAAAATTATAAGCATAAGTTTTAAGAATGGTGTAGCTGAGGTAAAAGCATTATCTGCATCATTGAAACAAATCTCCCCAATGATACCTGCATGTTGCCCCTGCAGAGGATCCTTATGAAATGCATTACAGTGGGTTATTTAAGGGACTGTTCTTGAGGAGTGCAAAACGCCTTCAGAAAGATACTTCTGTAACAGCAGAACATGCATACACAGCCATAGCAAGCTGTCAGAGGTTACACCAGTACTTTCTGGAAGGGAATTAAAGTAAAACAGGGACACACCAAGTTTTTGGAAGAACTGGAATGAAAGTTCTGATTCTCCATTTGAGCTGTGGTGTACGAACCTGGCATCGGCTGCTTCTCCCCATGTACGTCTTGTCTTGGCTGTGTCCAGAGTGACTCTGACAGAGGAGGCTACAGTCAGTAATGGTTTTCATTAAAAAAAAAAAAAAGTCTTAGCAGCAGCAAACAAACCTTCGGTAAGTTCATAATCAACAATAACTTGATGAGTAAATTGAGGATGTAGTAAAGAGCATTACAGAAACTTCATTCACCACTAAATAGCAATTTTATGCAAACTGTGGCTGCAGCCTGTTACTGGGTCCTGCTATTACTTTTCTTCCATTTCTCTTCCAAGCAGGAATAAAGTTCATGTGTGTAGGAAGGGTAGCTGCACTCTCTTTATTTCCCATAGATGCTCTTTTGGCATTTTAAAATGAGATTTCAGTTTTGCAGAGTACTGAGTGACCTGCGACAGGCCCTACAGAGCTTGAGACTCTGCTTTGGGAACCACTGTCTTGGATTTTAAATGTGAAATCAAGACAGCATCTGTTTGCATTTAGTCTGCTATTTAAATGAACATGGATTTTGGTGTGGAAACCTAATTAGTCTGAGACGGCACTCCTTTTTCTCATATGAAATAAAAATCATCATCAACTGAATAGATCTGTGACAAATTTTATTGACATTTTGGGAGGTTCAAGCATTGCCAGTGTAAATTAGAAGTGTTGTCACATGCTTTCCCGGGACGGAATTTCAGTATATTGGTGCATTTTCATACCTGCTGCCTATATGGTAAGAGCACTCACTGCTAATCTGATGGCAGGTAGCCATGAGCCATCAAATGCCTCTCTCTGCATTTCTCCCAGGAGCATGCTCGCTTTCATTTCCCTGCTTCCTAATGAAGGATTTCTTTGCCAGAAAACTTGTGGAAATATTTTTCCTGTATTTCTTCATACTTTTCCCAATAGAGAGTATCTTTCAATTTCAGCTCTTTTCCTCTGTCACCTTGACCCCAATGCTGTCCTTTCTGGATTTCCTGCATGCTTTGTTTTTCCAAGTTTCTGTTTTCAGTTTGTGATCATTCTTTTGCACTGATGGAGCATCTGCCCATGATTTGCATTTCTCTATTGTGACAGGCCTTTTTATTACAGTGAAGCTTTGAGTCAATGATGAATTCTAGTTTAGTCTGTTATTCTCAAAGATGACTTCTAGTCATTTAATTTCAATCCCTGAATGAGCAGCCTGGGCTCTTGATACAGTAAATAAAACCTCCACAGAGAAGTCCAGAGTACTCTCCTGATCATGGATCAGATTGTCCTAAGTTGATCAGGGCCAGGGGAAGATATGTCCTTAGGAAGGATCTTCTTTGTCTCTTGCTTTTTGTGGAAGGTTATAATCCTGTTGTGCTGTTAACAGTTCTTCTGTCTCACATATAAATATTAAAAGGCTAGATCATAATTTCTCTGTTTTCCAAGTCTATAGCAAGGTCAGAAAGAGATATGAGCAGGGGATTGGTAAACCTAGGAGTGGCATGATGTATTGAAGAAGCCTGTGATTACCAATCCAATACTACAGGAGAATCTCAAGGAGAACTTTTTTTGTCAACACAGTCTCCACAGGAGAGTCCTGGGAAGACTGTGTCAAGGCTGAAGTGCTCACAGCACAGCTCAGTTTTCAAGCTGCTTTATCAGATCCCAGAGTGAAGGCGTGGTCTACACAGGGACAACTCTGGCCTTCCACCCTTCTTAAGATATAAATGGTACCGGGACTACAGCATCGGTCTCTGTGCCAAAATCCCTCAATGATACAGGGAGATCTCTAAGAGGGATTTTCTTGAGCTGTTATGCAAAGCCCCCTTCTTTGGCCTATCAGAGAGGAGGGGATCTGTTCCAGGCTGAGGATATAACGAAGAGACAGAGAACACTGTCTTTAAAAAAACCCCAAACAAATCCAAACAAACCTAAAGGCCAAAGGACTCCTCTATTTCCCAGTTAATGAATTCAGCTAATGCTCACCTTTCAGCATTGCTGTAACAATGCTGATCTCAGGGTCTAGCATATGATTTAGCTATTGATTTGGCTTCCATTTAATTGAGATCTTTGAAACAAGATTGCTCCATGCTGTGCTGTGCACATTTATACAGCCACTAAATGTTTTGCCTTTTCCTTGCCTATATAATGACAGTAAAGTTGTCAGGGGCCATTACCACTTGAACCTTTTTATTGTTGTTTGTCTTCTCACTGTTGACACTACCATATGGGGTCAATTCCCAGATCTTACAAGTCTTTGTGGGGCTGGTATAGAAATTTTTATTTAACATTCACGGCAAAATCTGTCCACTGTTGGCCTCCATAAACTATTACTGGTTTGTTTACAAGATTGCCTTATAAAAATACGCATACAGAGTGAGTGAAAACTTGTTTCCTTACTATAAGTGATCTTAACAAAGAGCTTTCCGGACTTGAAAGGCAAGACAAGCAAGCATTATGCTATGATTTAGGTTTCTGCAGTAGGAAATCTTTAAAAACAGCTCCTAGAGATCTTCTTTCTGAAACGGCTGCATTGACCTTTATTAAAGCGGTAGTAAAAATTTTGGGATGGGGGTTGTTTGGGTAGTTTTTTTTTAGTTCATGAGGTTGTTCCTGCCTGTAGCTTGAGAGTTGCTTCCTTTTGCTGTTGAAGGCTGAGGTTGGAAAGGAAGACTTACTGCAATCTATTTCAAGAATAGTCTGAGGAGGAGGAAATTCCCTTCTTGTTCCTAATAACTGGTGCAGAACGCTGTGCTGAAGGATGAGAATACTTCAGTAAGTTAAAACATTTATATGAATTTTTTATTTCATACATCTTGTTACTATCTAGAAATTTAATTTATTTGTAAACATAGTATGTTTTATCTGCTTTGTTAAGGAGGGGGGGAACTGCAAGTATTGTGTATAGCTTTGAAATCAGTAGATACTAATTTGGTGATATAGCAAGGGTGAAATGTTCAGTTAGAAAAGAAAACAACAGCAGATCAGCTACTGCTGGTATGACAAAGCACCAGTCTAAGCTGCTGGGGTACCTCTGAGAAATATTAGCAGTGCATTTCATTACCCAGGAGCTTGGATTAAAAGAGGGAGGTAATTTTGCCCATCCATGCATCTTTAATGTTCTTATCTTTTCAGATGTTTCAGATTGCTTTAGGGTACTTGCATCAACAATTTAGAATCAAGGGTTCTGTTTAAATAGCAGGGCAATCCAAACCTCCTTCAAGGCAGAGTTAGATATCCTAGGTGAGCAGAGCAGAATTAAAATGTTTGTCTAGATATATTTCTCTTTTGCTTTAATTGAAAATAAAGTGTTCAAGAAATACCTAATTCCATACTTCATCCAGAAGCATGTGCTGCCATGCTGGGAGCAGATGGCACTGTAGGCTGTGGGCAGTGGCCCTGGGTATGGGGGCAAAATGGAAGCTCCTTCCTCCTTCATTCCATGATGAAGGTGCTCGTGCTGCAGTGGGGGGTGTGTGCTGAAGCAGAGTGGGGCCTCCTGAAATCCCCTTGCCCTCTGCTCTTCCCCCACAGGGCTGACTCAGGGAGGAGGCAGCTTGGGTGCAGTAAGGCAAAGCCCAGGATCTCAGGCAGGTGTGGCACTGTCTGTGCCTCCCTGCCTGCTCCTCGGCTGTCAGTAGGAAATTTGTCTTCATTTCAGTGACGGGGATTCCACTGCTGCTTATGGGTCCCTTGTAAGAGCCAAAGAGGCTCTGCATCCCAAAAGCCTTAAACTGTTAAAAATTCAAATTTGTTCTCCTTTTGTCACACACTTAGGAACTGAGGTTTGGTAAGCAAATTCTTAAATTTTTATGCAGCAGAACTCAAAGAAAATAATTCATTTAAAAAAATAAATCTGGAGATTGAAGAAACCTCTTCCACCAGATAATCTATCAAGTATTCTCTGCAACCCCTTTCAAGACAAAAATGTTGCTGCAGGTGTGAAGGTAATTTGCTCATGAAGCTGCTTGTTTACCCAGGTGAGCCACCCTCTCACACTGTCCCTGCTGCGTACGTGCTAGCCTTTGAGAAAAGACACATTCCAGCGTTCAGTGTCTCATCCCATCCCATATTCTGTTTTGGGACTTGGCCAGGTAGGTCTTTTATCTTCTGCAGACAGTGTCACCTGCTTTGAATTTCTTAAAGATCTGTGTCAGATACGCATGAAACTATTAATGTTCATCATTTCTTTCATGCATCTTTAAGAAGATTATTGCCACTTTTAAATGAAAATCAAGAATTTAACTGAGAGATAATTTTCTGCAATCCATTTTAAAGTATCATTTATTATATCACAAGTAATAGCCTGAAACCCATAGCAGAATTCTTTGGACCGTTATACTACACACTGTACAGGAAATTCTTACGCATCTCAGTACAGTTTATAATTTAATTGATGATGAGCAATATATAGAGGGAGAGATATGCTATGAAACATACAAGTGTAGCTTTATGTGTTTGTGCACATAGGTGTATATATGGGATAGTTCAAAAGTTAAAAAATTAATAAATTAAAGCATGTCAGATTGTCTTCCAGCCTATCTATATGAATTCAAACAACTTTTTCTTAGTGTGAAATAACTAAAGTTTGTGGCATTCTTTTATTTTTCTTACCTCACTTTATTTTGCTGTAACTTTGGCCCTTTGTATTTCTTGCAAGTGAAGGCCCACATTTCAACTTTTAAACTTTAGACAAATTTCAGGAATTCATGCCATATTTTCATTTTTATCCTGCCTGTATTGGAAATACAGAAAAAATATGATAATTTGTCTGTAAAACATATTGGGTGATTTTAGTGTGTTTCAGGTATTCAGAAATTTTAGAATTATCTCTTCCTTTAAATAGAACTGCCTCCATTGTCATTCCAAGTGCTGAGAAATGGCATTGTAAAGCAATTCTTTTTGTACTCGCAAACAAACTTCCATATGACAGTACTTTGAAAGTGTTTGTTAAATTGCGCTACATCTGTGTCTGATGTTAAAAGCATTAAAAAACAGCCAAAAAAGAAGCTCTCCTAATGGCCTCAAAATGCAGAATATGTATACATATTCAAAACTGCCTATCTTTAATTTAAATAGCAAACATAAGACATAAAAGTGCCCCTAAGCTTTCTTCATGAGCTTTACTGTTTTATAGACTTTCTCTGCCAAACTTGTTTTTTCATACGGTTTCCTTGTCTGGGCAGAGACAGTCATGCTCTTCCATGCTCTGACTGGAGCTATTTTGATATCACCTGGTCTGCAGGGTGACACGGCAAAATACTCGTGCCGCTTGCTGCAGCATCTGAAGCACCCTGTGCCCCACTGCTTGGCACCTTCTTTAATCAACCCTGGCCAAGTCTGGCACAGGCAGGGCTGCAGAGGTGTGGTGGCACTGCAGAGAGAACCACTGCAGCCAAAGCCCACCTGCCTGTGGTGCAAAAACCATTGGGTTTAATTTAGTATTGGAGAAGCAGTGCGGATGGGGTGAGCTGCTGCTGTGCTCTGTGAGCTGGGTCTTTGGAGAGAAGGCTGATCCCATCTCTACCAGGTGCTGTAGCAGCAGAAACCAGGACCTGGCACCCAGGTTGAGTGGTGGCAGGAGTGCAAGGTATGTGACACTGTGAATGGACTTGCACTGAATTCGGGTCAGGGCGGCAGAAGCTGTTATGGCCCAGCAGCTGAATATCGGTAAATTAAACCAGAGGCAGGCTGAGAGAGACTAGATCAGCAGAGCAATAGTGGCTTAAAACTTACATAAGGTTCATTAAAACAGAAATGTAATAATCTAATTGCTCTTTAATTTTTCATCTAATATGTGTTTAGAACTATTATATTGTGTGCAAGTAAATTAGAGTAAGTAAATTATGTTGTCTTTTTAGGACACAGTGAGGCTTCGTGTGTGTATAAAACAGAAGTTAAAATACATTAATGAAGTTATGTGTATGTGGGAACCATCTTGGGCAGACATTATGAAGCTACATTAAATTTTGCCTTGGCAGTTTAGCTTTGCCCAAAAAACTTAATGTATTGGATTTTAAGGGGCTTTAAGTGAAAGTCAAGAGAATTTTTAGGTCATAATATTGCAGCAAATTGTGATTTTCATAGATTGGTGATGTTCAGCACGGTAAGTAGAAATTTATCCATCATTGGAAACTATGTGAAAATGAGTTTTACTTATTGTTCCCATTTAAAATGATTCTCTTTTTATTTCTGTGCTTATTGATTAATTTAAAGTATA
The DNA here is from genome assembly GCA_013396775.1 of Cephalopterus ornatus. NCBI lineage: Eukaryota > Metazoa > Chordata > Aves > Passeriformes > Cotingidae > Cephalopterus > Cephalopterus ornatus. The sequence goes on along the minus strand of VZRE01008433.1, from coordinate 294,126 downwards.
GGAATAAAAAATACTAGATTATATTACAATGGCTAAATCTTGATAATAGTTTTGTAGGAAACAGACCATGTAAATGTAAAATCAGAATGGTGTGTTTTCCTAAAGCGGTACCATATGTTAGTTGATTAACAAGTTGTAGGGATATTAGAAGATCTTGGCTGCTGGTAAGAAGGAGCATATGTTTTCCAAGTCTTTTATCTAATATGTGTAAAGACTTTGCCAAGTCAAATTTAAGCTTTTTTTTTCTTCTTTCTTTTTTTGGAGGGATGGTATATCAGCTATATATTCCTTGGGTATTTTTCTTTCCACAGGCAACAGTAATGCATTATTGGGATCTAAATCTAACCCCATCCCTATGAAGTACATGCAGTAAATTAAGAAGTAATGAGGCATGTCTCATGTCCAGATACTTTAAATGAGCAGTTCAAAATTCTTCCAGCATCACAGCTTGTATTTGGTGTAACACTTTATCTTTTGTTTTGGTTTTATCTTCAACCAGACATCAACTCAGTAACTAAAGAGCAATTCTAAGTTTAGTTCCTTCAGAACTCAGCAGTTTACACTGGTGGCATTTTAGTGAGTATGCAAAGTGCCAAGTGTGTGTGCCTGCATGCATCACCAGTGTAACTACAAGAACAAGGGTCATGAGTTTTACAAAGTAAAATGTACCTCCACTTAAGACCTATTTTGAGATCTTAGATAGAGTTTTAAGTGGTTAATTAATCTTATTATACTGGCTTGCTGCAAAATCTCCTGTGATCTAGGCAGTTTTTGGGCTACAGGGAGGGCCAACAGTCTGATGCTTCACCCTGGAAACAAATGAGGTCTTAGGGAAAGACTGGAGATTTTAAGTTGTCTCAGGCCTGTCAAAGAGAGCTTCTACTGTCTGTGCTCAAGATCACACTTTGCGGTTTCCAAAACAGCATCTAAGAATAGCTTTAACTTTTCTTATCCGGGCCTCAAGAAGTTTTTGGACTTCAGATGAGGATCTTACTGGCCGCAGGGAACCTGTAGGACATGCTTCTGTATGTTCTTCTTTTGGGGCACATTTTGTTTCATTGATGATGAGAGAAAAATGGAAGTTTTAAAAAGAACTTCTTAAAAAAAAAAAAAGTGGTTTGTACGTTGTTAATGTCTCTGTTGTTGAAGTCTGATTTCTCTGTTCATCTGATTTCCCCATAGTTTCATTAGAAGGCTATAATTTGAAGCCGTGAAGGAAGTTTTGAAACAGACAATGGGTGGAGATCAACCTATTTTCTTGATGCTTTGGGACTTTCCATGGTAGGAAACTGTTTAGTTTTGCAAAAATTGCCTGTATTTCATTGGCAGGACATTGAGCTTAGTCATCTGACGCCCACAAAGTGAAAAGCTGGGACAAGTCTTGAGATGAAGTAGCAAGACAGGAAGCAAATTCCCTCTCCTGCTGCTAGGCTGTGTTTTAAGGGACAGCAGCTTCAATGCCCTCAGGAAGTGAGTGCTTGCTTTCCTTGTAGGTGGTCACACTGGTGCTGAACAGCCAGCCTTCAGCTGCTGTAAACCCCCAGGCCAGCTCTCAGCCTCTCACCAGCCCAACTATCCGTTCTATCCAGCTACCGACAGCTTTGAAGACTCCCACCTTTTAACTATTCTTTCATCTTCACATAGCTTTTCTTCATGTGTTTCCTGGGGCGAGGAGGAGCTACATGGGGCAAAGTAAGATATGCTGTCAGCAAAATATGTGGAAGATGACGAGCCAAGAGGTGAGAGAAGCAGCAGCTAAGCAGGCAGTTGCAGGGTGCACATGTGTGTTTGCGTGAGAGAAGTGTTACCTTTTTTGTGTGGTGCCATATGCTACACGGAGCCGAGATCCTGGCGCAGCTTCGCAGAGCCCGGTGTGGATGCCGCAATGTGTCTACATGGATTGGGGTCAAAGTGCAGAAGAAGCACTGTTTGCAACTCTTCTGGCACAGCCACAGCAAGCACTCATGAAGTGTTACCAACAGAAGTTTTAAGAGCAGGCTTCATGCTTTGGTTTTCAAAGTCTGGACAGGAATCATGCAACAGCTCCATCTGGTATGAGATTTCAAACAGAAATGTAGTACAAGGGAAAGACAGACCATCCTCAGCCTTGTAAAAGTGCATTTTATGGTGGTGAAAGTCTCCTTAGAATATGCTCTGGGTGGATTGTTTTGTTTCAAGAGAGAAGTGTTTAAGAAACCGATTGTCTATTCTGTTGGCAGCAAATCCGTATGACAGAAAGTGTAGGGCAAAAATAGAAACAGCAAAGTCTTCATACAGACAATCTAGAACATGACTCTAAAATTTCAAATTAAATATAAGCTTGGCTCTAGAGGAAAACAGTCTACATGGGAATCACTCACTGTCTAAAGCACTGTGGAAATGTTAGAGTATTAGAAGATATTTCCATGTATAGAGAGTACATGTTTTTCCAAATAAAGAATTAATTTTATTTTATTCTCAGAACTATTTAGGGAAGTGTGATACCATCCAAAAAACCGTATGTGAAGATATTTCCAAGTGATCACCCCTACCTCCACTGGAGAGCTGCCCACTGAACAATAAGTGCTCTGCTGCGTGCAAGAGTCTTCTCCTGTAACTTTGGCCCTGTATGCACTGGATGTTCAGTCTAATGTGTGTGCTACTGTGCAGTCATGGAGAGACATCTCAGGAGACTAATTCACCCCATCCTAAAATAGATGTTGTCTAGACTGAGTGAGATGAATTACCCTCAGCAGGTTCCTCCTTCACCTCTGTGGTTTACTAGGTGGATGCTAGGTGGACACGTGCTTGTATTTTTGATGGCTGAGACTAGTGAGGTGTGGCAGGTTGGCTTCTCTTCAAAAGAAGGAAGCTCTGGGATTCTTGGTGTGTAAGGAGGTGTCCCATCAGCTAGTAAACAGCACTCTAATTTTCACTTATTTGCAGTGTCAGTATTGCAGATGGGGGTAAAACAGCTCTAGACCAACCAGTGCTTCTGCCAGCCTACAGCCACCGTTGCAGGTCCATATGCAGAGGATAGATTTGGCTGCTCTTATCCAAACAACAGTATCCAAAGGTTATTTATGCAAGGTGTTGTGAACTTTGTGTGCGCCACATGCACGAAGCTTCTGTGATTATTTTTTTAACCATTTCAGATTTTCAGGGTCAGGAGTTACTGAGATACATCACTGTATATCGTGTCATATGTGCATCACTTGAAAAACAGTATTTAATCAGCACATAAAATGTTTACACAAGTCTGCTGCAACATATCCCAGCAGCTACCTGTTACAGCATTAGCTTCAAGTGTAAGACACTCCTCACTACTCCAATGTGTTTCTGCAGTTAACACAGAAGTACATAATCTCAGGTATGAAACTGCCATTGCTTTCTTGCACGCTTGATAATTCAGTAAGAACTGCTTTCTAAAGTACTTGGAAATCTAATGAGATTCTTGATAGGCCTCTTTCAAGTCAGCCAGTCATAACATTCTTTGAGAAATTGCTAGTAAAAAGTTTCTTACTGTGAAAAGCTGCTTAATAAAAGGTGTATTATTCTTTGCCCTTGAAAAATCTCCTAACTAACAAAAAAACCAACTCTTCTTGGAGTGAGAAAGAAGAGAGGTGGTTAGACTTCTCAATAAGGTCAGGAAATAGTAAAAGAAATTTCTGAAGAACTACAGGTACAGAACATGTGATGCCTTCATAGTGAGGTTGTATGCAATAGTGTGGGGCAGATATTCAGATTTCATGCTTCTAAATGAGCAAGTTACAAATGATCCAACTGCTACTGCATCCCAGTACTACATTGTGGAGTACTGTGTGCTGATCTGCACAGCTCTGCCTGCGTGTACCCTGGGTGCCATATCCCAGAGAGATGGGGAAGGGCAAGGGAGGCTTGGTGCCATGCTGCACTTCAGTCTGAGTCATGGCGCCTGAAGTCCTCCAGAGTGGCCTTTCAGCAGTGGGGAATTAATACGGGAAAAAAGATGATCTCAGCCCCCCAAAGCTGTACACATCCCTTGTTCGAAAGGTTTAACAGTGTTCTGACACTTGGTGGAAGCCAGAGCTTTGGATGCTGATGCCAGGTAAGATTTACCCTGCCTTGTCTGCCACCTCTGTGGAATAGCTAAAGCACTGCAAATTCATTCTCTGGCTTCTACTCCACTAACTTTCCTGTGTAGACAAATGTTTAAGGCCATTTTGCAACAGATGAGATACGACTTAATGTATTGTATGCCATTCATTTTCTCCACATCCTTGCTTCAGGAGGAGATTTCCCTATGAAACTCACCACAAAGCAGTGTTTTGATTAGTCTGGGGTTGTTATTTTTCTGTTGTAATGTAAGCGCTTCTATTTCTTTATGTTTAGCACATATGACAAAGTGTTACTGGTCAGCATTAGGGTATCTTGTACCTTGTCAAGTGTAAGAGCAGTTGTAGCAGGCCCAACAACCTGTCTTGAATGGTGATGGTTACCTAGGAAAGAATACAGGATCGAGGAGAGTATGTAGTCATACTTCTGGTATATCCTTGCAGCTCCCAGAAATATGTAATTAAGAGACTACTTGAAGGAAACCAAGGATTATGTGTTTTTTATTTAACAGTGCTCAATGGAAATTTTTTTTATTAACTTTTTTATTTTTTAAACTCTTAAACACCATAAATAACTGCAGTGTTCTACAGAAAGAAGTTCCCCAGTTTACCAACACTTCCATAATGCTCTGTGAAATTAATATTCACATGTATGTATTTTTGAATCATTAGCCTACTTTTTTCATTTGATGACCCTACAGTATGTGTTGAGAGAGACAATGAACAGTCTTTCTCTATTCAGCTTCTCTATGTCACTCATGTTTATAGACCTCAAACAAATGTTTGAGTCATCTGTTTTCATAATAAAGAGTCCTGCATAATTTAGTTGTTCCTTGTACACAAACTGTTCCAGAACTTTGATCATCCATGCTGCCTTTTTCTTAACATTTCTGTTTCTGCTGTATTTTCTTTGACCTGGAGTACTTTAAAATTGCATGCAATATTCAAAATGTGGGTAGGTTGTGGATTCGTGTAGTACCATAATGATATTATCTGTCCTGTTCTGTATTCTTTTCCTAGCATTTCCTTACATCTGTTTGGTTTTTTAATCACTAATGAGCACGGTACTGAAATTTGCAGAAAATAGTTATAACCTCAGACTCTCTTTTTGAGTGATAATAGTCTGTTCAATGTCAATGTGCATCACTTTACATTTATCTACCTGGGATTTCATCTGTCGATTTATTGCCTAGTCAGTGCATCTTGTGAAGTCTCTTTTTTGTAGTCAGCCCTTCACTTCACTGACTATCAGAATGTACTCAGCAAGCTCTGCCACCTCACTTAAACCCTCTTTTCCAGCTCACTAATGTTGAGAGCTGTCTGGACCAGCCCACCCTCTGTGATGCCATTGGTAATCTCCATCTCCAGGGAAATTTGGCTTTCGTTCCTACAGGGTTTTTCCTATCTTTATTTAGTTTTCTAATTGATAGGAAGATCTCCTCTCTTTGTTTCTTTACCAAGGGATGTTGCTACATGCCCCGAGGAAACCCAAGGGAGTCATATCTGCTGGCTATCACGTGTTTTTTCTCTCACTGGGTTGGGAAATGGAAATGGAGTTCTTGCTTCTGCTTTCCTTGACCCATATGATCTCGTGTTTCAGGTTCTCTCTGCAACATTAAGTTATTAATTTCCCAGTACCACAGTGGGGGCCGCTATTTGCCTAACATGTTTTCCACATGGAACCTGTCAAGAGCCATATTGGGGAGTGACATATACTGCTTTCTGAAGTTTGGGGGGAAGTGTTTATGGTTCTTATTTTAGCTCCATCAGCAAAAGAAAGTTATGAGCAATAGTGTCTCTGTGGCTAAATTTGTGGTTTATTGGAACTGTGGCAGAGCCCACAAGATGAGGAGAGAAAATAATGTCTGATTTTAAATTTCAGCTGTTGGCTGCAGCTGCAGCTTTCAGAAAGCTTTTCAGGCTGGCTCCTGCCCCATTTTCTCCTAGCTTCCTTTTACTGCAATGAATTGCAACATTGAACACTCCATGACTTAGGTTTTTTAGTACACAGGAAATTTAGACTTTAAATGGCATGGCTGTGAGCATAGGTATTATCATATGTACATTATTCAAGAAGGGAACAAAATTTTGTAATTCATTTTTTGAAGTCTAAATGTGTAGCAGTCTATGAGATGTTTTTAAATAAATAGAAGGAGAATTGTTTGAGTTTTTTGCAAGGGACTGAGTTTTTATGTAAATGTTTAATTGAGATGTCATTCCCTCAATGAACTAATACCCTCAAAATTCAGTTACTTACCATGTATCAATAAAGTTGTATATTCTTGCAACTGGTAACAACTATTGCAAGATATGCAATATATGGAGGGGAATTAGTCTTTCACCTAATAAAGAATCCCTGTGGCATGGCAGACCCATACTGATGAAGACAGCTGAGGAACTGGAAATATGCTACCTTTCACAACCAAGGCTTTATTCGTGTCTTGGAAACACTCCTGAGATTTACATGGAGCTCTGAGGAAAAGGTATTTAGTGATGATTTGCAAAACATTGCCACAGTCCTAATGTCTGTGACTAAAATCAAGTACAGTGTAAGACCATGTTGAAAAGGACCTTATGCTGCCCAGGAGGCTTGGAGTGGCCTTGTCCTTGAGAGGAGTATTTCTCAGACTCCAAAAATCGGAAGACCACCCAGTCTTTTCCTTGCCGGCTGGGGAAAACAAACAAATTACCTTGTTTGATGGCTAGGAAAAGAAAGTGATTGATAATTACTGCCTGCAGCATTTTACCCTCTAACTGTGGTATTCAGCCTGTGTTTTCTGCCTGCATTTAGGCCGTTCTAACTTTAGAAGGCTCAGTGCAAAAAAGCAGACTAAAAACATTAAATTAATACTACTCACGGGCTGTAAACTCATCCTTCGTTTACCTCTTCGCCCTCTTCCAAGGGCACTCCTCCATTACTCTCTGTTGTGAGAGAGGATTTATAGGAGCTTATAAAACTGAAATGGGGGCATGTAAGTAATATTGTATCTTGTCTCAAAGAGATTTTGATACTTTTCTCCTTTTAGCACTTTGCCCAGAATTTCCTCCAGCTGGTGAAAGGACTTAAATATTGTTGCAGCTGCAGTCTTGAAGTTCTATCTTTTAATGGTAGTTCTAGAGCAAAAAAACAAAAAGGGGGGGAGGGGGGGAGGGAAGGGGGAAGTGGGAATTCATCACTGTATGTTAATTATGAAAGATTAAAGCAATAGTATGAGAATCCCAAATAAAATTAAATAAATCACAGAGTTACACTTTTGCAGATGAGTCTTGGAAATCAGAGTATTGGAGTATATGCATATGCAGTAAAAGCTGTCTGTGTTGCCAATTAGTATTTAATAACCTTTTCCTCTGGAGTGAAGTAAACCTGTCATTTTCACTACTTACTACCTGTTCCCTACCCTCAGATACACCGCATGTGCTGTTATGGGACATATTTATATATCTCAGTGCAGACTTGCAGTTTGTAAAGGGACATAACTAATACAATGTAATTTTATGTCGTCATTGGAATGCTTATGTGTGAGTCATCCCATTGTTTGAAAAGTTTTTGTGAGAAATACAAAATAGTTGGAATTAAATTGTCTTGGGTTATGTATTTATTCATGAGAGAGACAGAGGCTCTATCTCTGAATAAGCTTAAACCTTGTGTGACACCATTCTGTGCTGACACTGCTTATTCTAGTCTTCCCCCCAGGCAGTTCTGTGCACTTCTTGGAGCCTGATGAGACAGAGCATTGTTACTTTTTCTCCCTTTTTATCTTCTTGTACAGGAGCAGGCTTCCCCTTGTAGGAGGAATAGGATATGACGCCAGACTCATGACACTGCATCTCACTTGGTGGTTGGACATTTTACCCTTGCAAAACCTGAAATATTCTCTCCCTTTCCAGGAGGAGGTTGCTGTGGCCACAGGCTCCCCATCCCGGCTGGGGAAGAGTGCCATAGCCTCAGTCCCCTTTCCCTGGGAGCTCTGTGCTGTTGTGCAGCATCCAGCTGCACCAGTGTTTTCATAGGTAAATTTAGGTCATGTACCCCTTTATTACTGTTAGTACTTTAAGTTCAGAAGAACGGGCTCTGACAATCCTGCTAGCTGTACTGCAAGAAGATGGGAATACTGGAGAGAAAGCTAAAAGAGGCAAAGACTTGTTTTCCAAGATGAAAACAGAGAATGAGAGATAATGCAAGTCTTCAAGAGCTCAGCAGATGTGTGTGATTGAGGAGGAGGCTGTGAGGTGGCTTTCTCACCAAGAACGTGTCCTGCAGCACCGACAAAAGGGGAATAAATCCTTGGAAACTGAAGTTAAGTAAACTTTACCCTGAAGAAATAGGATGCAATTTCTTATCACTGAGAGTAATTAAACATTAGTCAGTTAACTGTAACATAGTCTGTGAAATGAGAACAGATATATTTGCAGAGCCATTTGAGCCCAGGTGCAGCAAGAAAGCCTGTATTTATGGGGTGATTGTTGCAGCATGGAGGGTCGTGGCAGTCCTGCTGCTGCTGGACATGGTATGCCTGAGTCAGCAGCTCCAGCAGCCACATCCGTGGGCCTGTGTGCTGAAATAGCCTCAAGTAGAAATAGCTGCTTGTAAAAAGGGCAGCTCTGTATTAAAGACAGTGATTATAATCTACTGCAGTGCTTGCACCTCTCAGCTGGTAATGTGCATTGTTCAGGAGGATTTGTTGCCTTCCATGTACATTAGGACAGGTATGTTTTGAGGTGTTTTGCTTTTTCCTTTCAGTTTTTTTTCCCTGCATGGGACTGACTGTGCTGGAGACAGTGACTGAACGTGTGCATCACAGGTTTGGTTAGGATGGTTTTGGGTTTTTTTAAGGTGGATGTCTGATCTGGGAAATTAAAGAACTTTGCTCAGGATTAAGCTCCCTCAGTTGGGAGTTTGATGTCCTGCACTTCCTTATGCTGATCATCTGGGCAGATCTCATTGCATGTGTCGTGGGGTTTGAAACAAATGCTAGTGTGTATGCAGCATTGGTCTCCTGAGATCAGTAATGTCTTCTTCATCTCATTTAAGTGTTTGGCCTTTGTGTGAGGACCCTACATCAAATTTAATGGCTTGTGATAGACGGGAAGTCAGACAAGATAATCAAATGGTCCCTGTTGCCCTAAAGCTATGAAATCCTAAATACTGAAGAGTGAATTAATAAGTGTGCATCCCAGTAGAACAGACTGGGCAGTCCTGAAAAAGAACAGCAGTGCCACTGCTGTCAGCTCTGATTGCTTTCTTATTAATTAGCTGTCTTAATGATAGCATCAGCACGGTCTGGGTAGGTCAGAGAGGCACTTTGAAGGAAGAAGGTATGCGTACTGTTGGAGAGGTCTTTGATACATTTGCAGGTTGAAAGGTCTGAACTAGCCCTCTGCTCTTATATCTGCCTTCAGGAGCTGGTGCCCTACAAAGGGTAGAAACAAAAGCTTTACGTACGAAACCTGTGACGATCCCTGCTGGCTTAGAAATCAGATCTGCATGGAAACAAAGCTGTAAGAATTTATTTAGGCTTATCTCTTTTGAGACATTTAGATTGTCCTTTTTTATCTAGTACACCCTTTGTGGCAGGAGACAGGGAGAAGCTGTAATAAGAACAATTTGAAATGTCCAACTCATTAAGTCACAATGGCACTAACCTCTCACTTGATTTTAGTCAGAGTCTCAGAAAAAAACTAGTTCTTGCCAGTGACATTGTGGAGAAAAGTATATGATTGGGTACAGTCCAGAGATGAATAAGATGAATAATGTTCCAAAATAAATTACTTTTCAAGAAGGAACACCATCATGAGTTGTGTGAATGCTGTGTATTGGCAACGCTGGTGCCATTGTGTTCATTTCTAATAATTACTTATTCATTTTTTTATTGAAACTTTTTTTGGTGGTAGAATATTTATCAGAAATGCCTGTAAGCAGTTATGGCTATCACAACATAACTTGAACTATTATTTTATTTCTAAACCCAAGCTTCATTGAAGTACACTTTGTATTTCCTGTTAATTCAAGCACTCATTTGGACAATCTTATAAACTCGATGTATACTTTGTAAGACCTGAAATAAAGGATCTCTCCTTGTTATTTCAAAGTATAGTTGTGCTTTGCAGAGAACAATTCGTGATACTTTTGATCACTAAAGCATGTCACCTCATAAATTTACAACCAGATCCTGCAGACATCCATGAAACCAGCAATAGTGTTTCATGCAGTAAGTCTATTCTTCTGGCACTGCTAAAAAGTTGGATCAGTTTGAATCCAAACTCTCTCCAGAGCTCTGTTCGAGACAATTCATCCAAAGGGAACTTATCAAAACCGAAATGCTTTACACTGGGGAGAAATAGAATTTGAATGCAGAGCAGATGGACTTAAAAGCGACCTTCCCCCCTCGCTTTCTCCCACCTCCCTCAGAAACAATTCTTTACACTGTTCTTTCCCACCCACATATTGCTTTTTATTTTGTTAAACTCTAGTGATTGAAATTTCTGCGATGTAATGCCCATTTTGCTTTTACAGAGTAAGTTGTTTGGTACCTTATGAATGCATGTTCATATTTTCGATTTCTGTGTTTGCAGACTGATCTCTTTCCTTACCTTCCTGTGTGATGTGTGAAGGGCTGGCTAGGCTGGAAGGCAGGAGGAGGAGCTGAGGCATGTAGTAATATTAGTGTTAGCTTGGTCAGTGGGATGACAAGGGGGGGTGGGGAGGGTAAAAAGTCTGAAATAAGATGTTGCATTACACAAGTCAGAAACATGCATCCTGTAATTATGCCGATTTAGCTCTGTTCCATCTTCCCTTCGGCAGTGGAAAGGGAAATCATGTTGAAGTATATCTACAGTTAGCTTTGTTGGGATTGTCCCAAATTAGAGAGTGAGACAAACTTATTGATGAAAGAGAAGAATCACTTCTTTTTTTTTTCTGTACTTGGAAGTGAGTACTTCTTTGGGATGACCACAGTTCTTTTTCTCAGTTTGATTTAGGGCATGCACAAGTGTTTACAGCTTTCAGGCCTTTTAATTTATTTAAAAAATTGGAGGTGGAGGAAGGAAACAAGAATAAAACTTGGAAAAGAGAAAATCTAACCTTTAACATGATATAGGTGCCCAGGTGTGAGAGTTGTGAGCTTGAATAATATGTCTTTTGGAGCAAATGAAGGTTGCTCTGTTACTTGGAGACGGGCACCTGAAAGCTTGGTGATGCCAAATGAAAGGTGATTACAGCTGCTTCCTAGAGCTCTCTTTGAAATGGATTTGGAAGGATGAATATATCTGCTGCCTGAATATTTCATGTTCAACTTCTTAGTCACTCTTTTGTATAGTTGTTTTAGTGATTAAGGCTGGCTCTTGGCACCACTGCTGGTCTCTGAACTTCTCTGAAGAGCTAAAACCAGTAGGTCTGATAAGACACAATAAAATTCTGTTGTGCAGATGTGTAGAGAAACACATACTCAGTTTTCTTTTTTGCCTAAGCTGGACTGTTACCGATTCACTCCTTGGGCTAATTTTTCCTCACAAGTATGACAGTTCTTAACTGAAATGGAATGTATATAGTATAAACATTGAAACTCTCCAAAGATTTTTAACAGGAAAGGTAACTTCATGATAAATAATTCCAGAGGTTATATTAGATTGTTTGTCATCATAAATTTTAAAATCAAGTTCAGATGTTTTCCTTTAATTTAAGTATTGAATATTTTAACCACTATCAGACTCACCTCACTGAAATTCATTACTAAGCAGATGAGACCGAATGATCATAAAGTTCCCCTCCACATCTTAAAAATCTGCAATTCCTTTTACAATACCAAATTATTTGACAATTAATTTTAAAATAGTGTCAACCTTTTTGCCCCCAGGAGTCCTCTTACATGGGTTCATGTTGATAGACCTTGGAATTTTTTTTCATTTTTCTTGTACAAGCTAGTGGCTGCAATTATCTCATCTTTGATAATATACTATTGGAACATTGTCCTTTTTTTTAGTGAGTCTATTTGAGTTTTAAGCATTCAGAGACCACACCAAGCTTGGAAGTGAAGATGCTGAGGATGAACAAGAATAGAGATGTGCTAAAAAGAAATGCAGCCCTGAAGCTGCTCTCTGCTGCCTGAGGTGGAAACCAGAGCTTCACAATCCATGCTGTTTTTCTGGAGTTAGTTAAAGATACTTTTTCCATTTCAGATCTGACTGGTTGTTAGCCAATGGCCACGCACAACTCCCTGGAGTGTAGCAGGGAGGTTTCCTGATCCACTGGAGCATCCTCTTGGCTGCTCCCCTTCTCCAGGGCAGTCCCAAGCTATCTCTGGCCATATAAGGCTTGGAGAGGTGCTGCAGTGTGACCTGCTCAAGAGCTCATAATTCCTTCAGGTCTAATATTTGTTTCTGGACTATAGTGGGTTAAGCAGTGTCAGGCTGGTTCCCACAGAGAGCATTCATGACATTTTTCACAGTGGCTACGTGTTTTCACATGGACATTGAGATAAGTCTTTAATTATGGGACTCTTCTTATGATTTAACTATTAATAATTAACTTCCCAGATTTTTAATTGTGAATAATTGCTAGTGCCATGGAGTCATTGTTGTATATTATAAGTTTGACTAATTGAGCATGGCCAGTATTTGTTAATTGTTCCTGTTATGCACATGCTAAACTCAGAAGTGTTGAAGTCGCTCTGGGACATTAATTTTAAACACAATTAAAACATCATAACCTGTTGGCAGTTATTCTCTGTGCATTGTTTTGATATTGATGGTTCCAGATCTGAGCACAGTAATTAAAAGGAACCAGTTATTGTTGATTCCACAGATAAACAAATGCTGATTGCGTGCTGTGAACTGGTTAATCAAGTTTATTTAACTTGTCGTTAGTGATTCATCCCAGTGACTGTATTGGGGAGCTCTTTATTTGAGCCCAACAATGTAATGGTTCTGGCTGCCTCCGGCTGCTAAAGGAGTTTCACTAATTCTTTTAAGTAGACTTTAATAACATCTTAAGGAATAGCATTGTTACATACACAAATTAAATCCAGTTTGAGACCAGGGACTTTTCCGTTAAAGTGAGAACTTGCTTTAAGACCTTGCTGTCCCAGCTGTTCCCTGTCCTGAGCAGCAGTAGAGGTGATTATGTTTCTTGGGTGGTGATTTTGTGTGAGCTCTTTTGTTTTGTTTGATTTTGATGATATTGAAGTGTGCCATGTTTAGTCTGTCCCTTTGCCAGTGCTCTTTAATCCTGTTTGAGAAACTACTTCTGCACCTGCAGATGACAACCAGTTTTCAAGTCACATGTCCACAACCAAAAAAGTAATCTCTCTTAGATCGTCTCTGCATTTTGGGGGTCCATGTGGCTCAGGCCCCTTAGCAGGCCCCTAACATTCACTGTTAGCAGTAGGAGCATCTTGCTGTGGCCATAAAAGCAATAGTTTCAGACCAGTTTGACACTGGCCTGAGGGGCACGTGGCTGCTTACTAGGACATGTCAATGGGGCAGTCAAGAGACAACTCTGTCTTGTGCTCTTGGCTGTGGAAACTAAAGGAGCTGGCTAAAAGTTGACAGATTATTATTGTTGTTGTTGTTGTTACTATTTTAGTCTTAGTCTAATTTTCCCCACCATGGATGGAGGTAAAGCCTTCTAAGGGGCCAGAGTGCATTGATTCTGATCGTATTAATGTTCTTGATACAAACGCTACTGACCTCCAGAGCTAACCCTGGTTTTGTACAAGGCTGAAAAAGCTCCTTCCTTTCAGGCATTTTAGGCAAGCATGTTTTGTGCTTTCCTTTGTGTTATTTCAGGATAAGGTCTTTTTAAATGCTCTTAGTTTCGGAACTCTCGATTTCTGAGCCCTATATACGGGTAATGTCTTGGTAGTGCTTTTATATTGCTACTCCAGGCAACTGCTCTGGCTTTCTTTTTCTATCAGGGGTTCCTGAGTTATTTTACATTTCTTGAACTTGGTGGTGTTCAGTGTTCACTATTCCTGTCAGAGCCTTCTTATCCTTCCAGCTGGCTGTGAATGTAAATTGCAAGAGGCTCATCATGCTTGTCCAGACTCTGGAAAACCTCAGTGTTAAAGGCACATTCCTTCGTGTCACAGAAGGCAACATCAGATAAGTGGGATGGCTGGCCATCCCTTCTCCTCCTAAAATAGTTCACAATCAGAATGAGCAGGAGTAAGCCAAGGCCAGTAAAAACATTACTCTAAATAAAATGTGTATCACACTGTTTTCTTTATAATTGCAGGACAACTATAGGAGTATTCTATTGGGAGCACTGTACTGCAGACTTTAAATAGCAGTGCTAATGTTTAAGTTGTATTTTCATCTTTTCTATGTTTTCCATGCCAGATTTCTGGGATTTTTGCCAGGCTCCAAGACCATGTAGAATTAATTGTTAAAAGGAAAATAAATATTTCTCAAGTGTTAGAGAATATGTGTGTCTGATCTAATGAACAATAGTTTTGTTCATTTATCAACTGTTCATTGTAATTTACTCAAATTCTTTTTCTGTCTGGAAGGGAGAGGATAGGGGCATGAGGAGAGCAATCCTCCTTGAGCTTCTGTACCAAATTTATATATACACTAAACATTTCTGCATTCAATAATCTAAGTAGACAGGATGACACTTCTGCCAGATAGAGATGTAGAAGAAAATGTAGGAGAATTTTCCTAGGCTGTCTGGACTGAGTGGTTGAGAGGTCATTGCAAGCAATTTGGCTCATGTTATATTGAAGTCAGAGTTGAAGAAAGCTTGAAAGACCATATTGTGCTAGGTCTGTTTGCAAAGACATCCAAGATACTGTTACCTGGTTTTGGAGTATGAGGTTGATTTAAATGAGAAATTGCATATTTTTATTCATATCTCAGTTATGCTTTGTTCTCAACCTAATTCAGAAGTTGTCTGTGGATAAACTCTCTGGTCTTGATGCTGTAACTCAACACTCAGTTTATTCCACCATCTCTGACTCAGTGTTACGATTTTGATAGACTAAATCACTCTGATATTCTCCACTAAATCAACACATGTGGCATATGCTGGAATCTGTGGGATTTGATCTCATCTCTCAGCCACATTAATTTTTGCCTTGCAGCCCGGTAGATCTGTTGATTCTCATGCAGGCTTCTGGCCTCTGATCTGCCAAAAGAGAATTAGTTATATGTTTCTATATGTTTTGCTACTGAGGCTTCGAAATCCCTCTTAACCGACGTCCCTGCTTACATTGCTACCATTCATTTTTATTGGCTTCGCTAAAGTTGAATTCCTGTATCTTGATTTTTCCCCAGTTCATTCTCTGAGTGGCCTCAAAGAATCCAACAGAAAACAAAACCTCAAAGCGCTTATATAATGAATTACTTTTAAACTAGACGCTAAGAAAGACAGAGGAGCATTTATCAGGAATGTTTGTGGGCTTGGTGGTTACGAGCTTAAAAAA
>VZRE01008433.1:248327-278334 GCA_013396775.1 Cephalopterus ornatus | reverse complement strand
TCCGCTCCGGCGGGGGCAGCGCTTCCTTTCTCCTCCCCGAGCACCGGCGCTGACAGTCCGGGCGCTGCGGCTCCAGCTTGGAGAGGGGAGCTCGAGCCGTAGGCAGGGACAATGGAGGAAAATGAAAGCCAGAAACTTGAGCTGTGCCTGGCTTGCCCGACAGACAGCGGGCGGACGAGGGGTAAGTAAGCGGCGATGTGAGGCAAAGATGGAGTTACGTTTAAGCATGCCCCTCGTTGCTGCTTTTTATAACTGGAGGCAGAATGCATGGAAAAAAAAACCCCAGCATGTCTTTCTTGTGCTAATGGCTCTGCAGATTTCCCTAATACTTCGACTTTGTCAGTTTAACTTTCTCTTTGAAGAGATTTCTGTCTGCCCTCTAAAGCCGGGAGCACATTGTGTGGCTGTCACGGATGCGGGACCCTGCCGGTGCGGAGGGTGCTGCTCCCGCGAGGTGGGGGAAGGCATCTCCTGTTCCCTTTAAATGCTCTGCCAGCCTCACCTATGGTAGAGAAATAGCTCTTCCTTCATAAAAGTGGGTTTGAGCTCATCTTTACCTCGGGTTGTCTGTTAAAAAGGGGAGATCCATGGCAGATTGTGACAGAGTTAGTTTACTTTGAGTGAAATCACTGGGGTTTATTTTGGAGCCAAGCCAAGAATGTGTAAGTGGGGTTTCCACGGTGGGTCCACTGCGGTGCGTTCGCACATTACTGCTGCACTATTTAGTATAAAGTGAATGAAAACTATTTCCTGGCTTGTTCTACGTGGGCTGTTCCACGTGGAACATAACATTCAGGTAGCATGACAAACACCTAATCTAATCCGTATCTATTATAGTATTTGTGGGGCACCTGTGAATGTTCCCATTTCATGCGTGTTCCTCATGGGAACTTCAGGAAAAGTTGTGTTACTGCACTTCTGTGAAACAAATAGTGGATGTGGTTTAAAAAAAATCACACAAGTTTACGAGCATGCAATGCCAACACATTGGCAACTTAGGAGGAAAAAAAATACTCTTCCTTTTTTTTTTTTTTTATTAGGGGTTCGTTGATTGGTGCTCTTTTGAATCATTTTTCAAGTTAAAATACTGAACACTACAAGTCACCTGTGTCTGTGTATGCTTATGTTTAGTGGGACAGAAATCGTCACTTAAAGAAAGAATGTGCCTGAAAAGGGAAAAAAAAAGCCTTCAGTAACACATTTCTTCTGTAGGGTTGTATGAAACTGCCTGAGATTCATGTGGAGCTAGGAAAACAGAGGTCTGACCAGGCTGATCCTGTGATTCCCAAAAATGTTAAGTGCTGAAAGCTCATAAGCAAATGTAGTAGTTTTGGCCCATATCCAAAATTTACATTTGAAAGTTCCTTGGAAAGAGAGCTAATTATAAAGACAGTGGAGTAAATTAGAACTATTCCAAATAATCTCACATTTACTGGTAACATAAACGTAGCAGAGGTGAGTTTGACCACACTGTTAAATCTATATTCTTTTTTAAAAGTTTAGTATTGAATGGAGTTTGCTTCAAGGCTCAGTTTCACAGTATAGTATGGGTCAAGTCCACACTTGTTGCTTTCTGACATTATTTTCAAAATGTTCTTCTCTCATGTCACCTGGGTTGCAAAACAAGACTATTAAAATCTTCATTTAAAGTAGTGAAGCAAAGTGACTTTCCTGATCTTTGTAGACTTCATGGCGGGTGTGACTTTGAAGAATTACATAGCAGGATATGCTGAAGGACCTTTCTCTCTTTTTTTTTTCCTTTTTTTTTTCCCAGCTCACAGCCTTCATGATGATCTTCCTGCTAGTCCTAGGCATACTGCTTCTACGCTGCAGACCTGGGCCTTTTCTGTATTTACATCCACTGTAGTAATGGGTGATGTTGGTGATGTGAAGAAGTCTTGAAATTTGTTTTCGGTTCAGAGAAGCAACTCAAGTGTAAGGGTTACTCAAGCCTTTGGATAACCAAAGGCCTCCCTGTCAATCGGCAAGTCTTGCTTTTAGTTCCCCTCTAGACTTGCTGCTTTGTTGAACAGAAAGACCTTCAGCTTTTAGCTTCTGAATATGAGGGAGGGATAGAGGGAGACAAGCTTATCATACACCTTTGTGTTTTCCATTGGCTTCTCTTTGCTCCTTTTCCAAGGAGGGTACTTGCATAATTTATCCTTTTCCTACTCTTAGTTCTCATCTGGGAACCATCACATGGTCCTTCACACATTTCAAAGTTATCTGTGGAGACTGATTTGCTAGGCCTGTTATCTTCACTTGGAAGATATAAAAGGTTTGCCCACAATGTTATTGAGCAACTCCAGAATCCAGAAAACCGCACAGTTTTTCCTGCCTCTGGCACTGTGGCCCACCCAGCATCTGCAGAGCTGATGTGGCTCAAGATACACAGGGGGATTTCACCAACCCAGTGTTCCACCTTGCCATTGAAGTCACTTGTCCCTATGTAGGAAGTGGCCATAACCATTTTTTTTCTGCAGTTTTAGTAGGGGAAAGACCCCTATTCAAACACAACAGATTTTGTTTTGCAAAGGAAGTCGTGTGCTGCTGTGATGCCACTGGATTGAGATCCTGCTGGATGCCCAAATCAGCTCTCTGGCAAGACGAGCAATTAGTTTGCATAGTTTACATTCCTTTCTTCCACTGGTATTTATACAGTATTTTCCAAATATATATATTTTTTAAAAAAGAGAATTTGTTGATCTTTCTAATATACTATAAGAAAAATATGTTATTTTTGACTCCTTCTCAAGATTTCACCCAATTACAAACAGTGGTAAAACACTTTCTTTGATATGTCCTTTGTGCTCCACATATTTAGCTCTTTCTTAAACTATGGAAATGACTGAAGTGCAGAGTAGGGAATGACTTTGCATGAGAGAGATTTAGGACCCAAAATTCACATTCATGAGTTCTGAGTTGTGCTTGTCAGCATAGGTTTACCTGCCTTCTTGAGGAAGTACCTGCCACCAATTCAGTGATTGAAATTGCTGCTGTGACCGTACTTCAGGGGTTTACACCAAATTGGTGCACTCAGTCACCCACACTCACACTGACTCCCTCCAGCTCCAAGAAAATACCTTATTTATGTCTCCTGCCTTTGTTCCAACAGCCTCCGGGATATAACCTGCCGGGTCTTGGTGCAATGAATTAAAGATGGTAAATTCCATCCAGCCCCAGCCCACCTCTTTTTTCTCCCATGTAAAATGCCTTGAAATGACTGTTCAACTTCCAGAAACTGTTTTGACTGAGTGTATCTGGAGTCAGCCATGCTGACCTCTTACAAGCTAAACTCTCCTGTTTTGCCATTTTTCTCAAACAAGCTGAGTGTACCTGATAGTTGGTGCTCTGAATTTTCAATAATCAGAGTGAATGGATGTTTTTTAATTGAGTTATGCTTGAAAAAGTTGGGTGCACATGTATGTATGTGTGTGTGTGTGCATGTGAGGCTACTGCTCTGAAATTTTAACCAGGATTGTGCTACTAAGAAGGTCTTAGAAGGTACTGCAGAGGTCACAGATGACATTTTGAATCTGTGTGAGAGTAAGACTTCCCTGTGAATCAAACTCATTCCCAAAGTTGTGTCCCGATCTGTGCTCATCTGGTCCCCTGTGTCTGGATCTTCTTTCAGGATAAGTTTCCATGAATGCAAACAAAAGGGTTTTGTTGAAAATTTTGGAGTCCTTGAACAATACAGGGAGCTTACAGAATCATCTTTAATGATCTTCATCTTTGATCATCTTTAAAGATCTTCCAGGGCCAAGTTCTGTGGTGAAACCCAAGGGAATTGGTTCCCTATATGAATTGGTGGGTCATCACACTGGTAGCGGCTCCACTGATAGAGGATTTGCTTTATTACCAGGGCTTGATGTTCCATGGGATGTGGCAGGCAGTTGACAACACACACCAGAAAGCTGAGAAATCCTCAGCATAAAATCCGGAGGCGAGTGGTAGGCACAGTGTCAAAATGACTGACTGAACCATAAAAAGAAGTGAGTAGGTGCCTGTTTTCAAACAGCAGTGCCATATAATGGCAGCACGTGGGGGAAACAGCCGCTGGGAGAATAAAGGGCTCTGAGGTGAAGAGTGTCAGACAGAGAGAAATAAAGATTTATTCAAAAGAGCTAGAGGAAGGAGCTCCTTGCTCCTGGGGAGGTGCTGGGAAGGGTTAATATAGGGATGTCTGAGACTGCCTGGTAAAGATGGGGAAGGGCACATTCAGGCTTTTCAATGCTTCAGGTTTTTGTTGGTTTTTTTTTTTTTTTTTTTTTCTTTGCTGACAAAGGAATGAGGAATTTTTTCAAAGGTATTAGGTAACAAGGCTCCAGACTACAGTTTTTCGAGCACTTGAGGGTTCATGTTACAGAGTTACCTGAAGATAAGCCAGCACTTACATACCCTCTATGCCTGTCTCTTTACAAATGAGGGTTTTTTTCCTTTTTTATATCATGCAAAACTTGTTCTTATTCTGTTTCTTAAGAAATCGTTTATTGAAAAAATGATGTAGAATTTTCCAGCCCACTGTCCTGAGACATATAAAATCCAAGGGAGATCCATGAAATTTAAAACCAGACCACAGTCAGAAATCAGGAAAAAGAGACTCCAAAACCCTCTTACTATTTCACAGGTGTTTCAGAACATGTTGAAAACACACTGAAAAAAGGATAAGGATTACAAATCTGCTTTGTCAAAGGAATTTATCAGTTGGTATTCTTAAGGATACTAGTTATGGGGCCATTAAGGATACTGGAGGCTATTGAAGAAACCTGTTCTTTCTTGTGGAAAGCATCCTGTAGATCTTAAAGGTCAGGGAATAAGGGCCCTGTCGGATCTTTTTTCAAGTCACATAGGTAAAGATGATATAAAAGGAACATCTGCTTTAGTGATGCTCACTTTTCTGTGAGGTTACACTGCAGTTGTATGTTAAAAGTATACAAGTATGTGCATAGCTTATATAAGGGATTATTTCTGGGCCACTTCTTATGATGTGTATATGCCTAATGATGCAGAACATGCCATTGCACACTACCGGACTTTTAAAAGAACCTAGCTTTTATATCAATCCTTTTCCCTTTCTCTTGCTAATGTGTATATTGGGATTAAGTTCTTATAATATGCTGTTTGGTTTTTGTTTTTTTCAGACCAGGCAAAACCCAGTTTGCATGTAACATCACTAGACGATGCAGAATGTCTCCGATCTAAAGAGCTCCTTTCGACCCCGAACAGTCACACCTCTTCTAATTCAAAGTCCACCCGCAACATCCCTCGAAGACATACAGTAGGTGGCCCTCGCAGTTCCAAAGAAATACTGGGAATGCAAACCTCAGAAATGGACAGGAAGAGAGAGGCTTTTCTTGAGCATCTGAAACAGAAATATCCCCACCATGCCACAGCAATAATGGGACACCAGGAGAGACTGAGAGATCAGGTAAGTCAAATTTGTATGTGGCTTTTTGTTTAACAGTCCTTATAACTCATACAAAATTGAGTGTTACCTCATTACAAAAGTTGAGAATGTAACAAAATATTAAACCATTTTTTTCAGGTGTCCTGTGATTCAGTTACTCCCTTGAAATTCAAAGAAACAGTAATAAGAATTAATCTATTCAATATTACCTTGGAATTGTTTGTTGAAACAGACGTTTCTGAGGAGTTTTTCATTTTTTTTAGCGTATACACAGAGAAAGGGATGAAGGTGAGACTCTTGATCTTAGTGTATGGGTCTCCCATCTAATTTTCACAGCTGAAGGGAAAATATGGAACAGCTGTTAACTTCTGTTACACTTTCAGTATTGGCACCATTGCCCAGGGGAAAAGAAAATATCTTCAGAGTGTGTCTGTATGCTTTAGCTGGCTCTGTTGCTCTTTCATTTGCTTTCTTTTCTATTTTTGAGTTTCATAATACAAACAGAAGCGATTTATTCATAACTATCTGCCTCCTTGAAGCAGCTTTGATACCCATATTGGTCTGTCAGCAGCATGCCTTAAGGTGGTTTGCTTCTTGCCTGCCTGCAGCTGCTTTTCAGCAGCAAAAAGTAGATGTAGGGTCAGAGGAGATGTGACACGCTGATGTATTTCCCAGAGCAGGTGGAGGCTGCTGACACACCAACCTTCTGAATTCAGGGAGTGCTGTGCAAGTGTCTCTTCACAGCCTAACTCTGGACTCTGGTTTTGGGTGCAATAATAGAGTTTAATTTGTTCAGCTTTACAGACAATCTACCGTCCATTCCACAATTAGTTTTTTTTCATTCAACTGCCAGAATTTAGAGTTTGGTCTAAAA
This sequence comes from Cephalopterus ornatus, assembly GCA_013396775.1. NCBI lineage: Eukaryota > Metazoa > Chordata > Aves > Passeriformes > Cotingidae > Cephalopterus > Cephalopterus ornatus. The sequence continues at coordinate 272,050 of VZRE01008433.1, read as the reverse complement.
GATCTTGCACTTGTTATTCTCAGCTTAGCAAATGACTGGCAGCAAACCCGTTGTGAAAGTTTTTTTTCCTTAGTTTTCCTTAGTTTCCTTTGTGGTTTTTAGATATTTTAGCACTAGTAACAAATTAATTGTAAATAAATTGTAATTAATTGTAAATAAGTAATTGTAGTCTGTTATGAAGTTCTTTGAATTCCCAGTCTCTTTGAAGCCTTCCAAACTTGAGAGGCTTCAGAGATCAGACTATTGTTACAGGTTTCAAAAGTTGTAATTTGGTAAATCCACACTAGAACTTCTCTTTGACAGGTTCTCTGGAGATCCCAGGTGCTATCACTGCTTCAGAAACTGTTAAAATCCATATGTATCCAGCTAAAATTGCTGCAAGACTTCAGCTCTAACAAGGATGATCTATTCGTTATTTTTAAACAGCTTTACTCCTTTCCTTTGAAAGTCTTGATTTTTTTTTTTCTCCCCACTTATCTCTTCCATGAACTTTAGTGACTGTGTGGAATGTGCTGGGTGGTGGATAAAGATAGCATACAAATTAAATAAAGGGGGTGGGAGGGGGGTGAAATCCAGAGATTAGATCTTTTGGAGTCATGTAAATATTTAGTTCCAGTGTTGCAGACGCTGCAAACCCAGTTTGAACAGCCTACAGCATTACACTCTACACATTTTGTAATTTGAGCTTTTTCTGAAGGCAATAAGTTACGGAAGGAATGCAGTAACTGTTCCTGATATTTGTTTAAAATGTGTCATCCTTCCTAATTTATTGAGGGTAAAATTCATTCTCCTGCTTCTATTTTTTGATGATTAGACATGTGTATTATATGAGTTGTATATAATGAGTTTTTAAACAATTTTAAAACAAAATAACTTTAAAATTACTCTTAGAGCATCAAAATGTCTTTCTTGCAAAGGGGAAAGACTGAAGACTCCATCCATTCAGCATTACTTAAAAAAAAATTATAAACTGAGCAGAAACCACATTAAAATATGCAGAAATAAGTAATATAAGTCGATTGTAAGAAATTTGCTTGGTTGATGTGATGTATCAACTGACTCATCAGATGCAGTAAGACTTTAATGATCATGGCATTACAGTTCAAAGGGGGATTTTCTTACCAATTGTGTCTGTGTGTGCACACCTGTGTGTTTTGTGTGTGTGTTTGTGTATATTTATACCTCTGTATACAGTACACATAGTTATGTGTACATATGTACGTAGCTATGTGTGTGTGTGTGCATGCTTTCTTAGCTGCTCCACGAATAAGACTATAATACAATTTTGCTTGGAGAGTGTATATGTGTTTTTAGCATACATACTTTCTTTTCTCCTTCCCTTATATATGTATGTGTGTAGCAGTGGTATAGAAGACAAACCACATACGCATGTATGTGACATACACATGTATCACAAACAAAATCTGTAAGATGTATGGGAAGACATGAATTAAAATGTCACAATTTATTTTCCAGGTTCCTTTTCTGCCTTCTTACTTCTCCAGCTGCTCCAATATCTGGAAAGTGGCAGCATTGTCCATGGTGGGAATTTCCCCCCTGTAGGACGCCTATCAAGGATAGTAACTAATGCAACAACATTTTCTAATCTCTGTGTCAAATGGTGCAACTGAAACATACAACGCCCCAATATTTACAGTCAGGAAGTAGTCCCTTGTATATCATACACTTTCTCTTCCAGATTGCTCTAAACCCTGTCAGGTCCACAGCCAACAGAAAATCAAGATTGGTAATTGTCTTTTTTTTTTTTTTGTGCGTGGACTTTCTTGTCTTGTCCATTTTATCCATCAATACTTGAGTATGGCACACTGACCTTTGGTTTGCAGAAAATAAACATCAGGGAAAAAATGTTTGATGCTATCAGATCATACTTTATCACCCTCACCAGCAAGGTCAGCTCTGAATATTGTCTGCATCTTCCACTATGTACTAATGGTTTCTTCGAGGCTTCGTTTATTCAGATAAATCCCTCCCTGGATGTGCCTCCTGAGGATCCGTTTCTACTTTTGATAATCTGCCACAAGTCAGCAGTACAATCATGGCCAGGTAAAATGCCAGCAGCAATTACTGATGGTTAGCTAACATGATGACCTGAAACCTCCCAGCTGTGCACACATCATGCCTCCTCCACCCCGAAGGTTTGTTGCCCTGTTTGTGGTGGCCTATTCTGGAAAGGAAAGCTCACAGAGACAGAGGCCATCTTTATTTGCACAAGGGACTTGGGATACTGCCGTGAGGCAAATAGCTTGGAGCTAAAAAGGTGTGCGGTAAACTGGAACCTGAGTTTGCAGCAGCCTGAGAGGGAGGGCGGGGGGTGTGCACGTGTGTCTTGTGCACCCCGAAACACCCACAGGGGAATGCTGCACCCTACGGCTGCAGCTCTCTGACCCACAGCCCAGCAGCTCCCCCTCACACTGCAGGTGTTCCCCCTTCTAAGATAAGTGTGTAGCTGGGCAACAGAGCTGCCTCCACCTGGAAGCCTGGAAAGCTGAGCAACAAAATACTTTTTTTGTAGGTAATGCAAGTTTCTGCAGGAGCTTTGAATACCTTACCTCTGCCAAGGCTGTCTCGTCTGTGGTAATGAAAGGAAGGTGCTAATCTAATCCCCAGCAAAGTTAGAAAGAAAAAAACAGAAAGGTAGAGGAAGCAGTCTGGGTCGTCTTAAGTTTGAGACGGTGTGAATCATCTGCTGTGGAGCTCATGGCAGGACACGGTCACAAGTCAGGTGGGGTTGACTCTGGTCAGCAGAGAAGGCTAGAGAGCAGGAACAAGTGTAAAAGCTGGGTCAGTGGCTGCAAGGATGAAAAAGAGTTAGCAATTAAGAGGTTAAAATGCTAACCTGGCCCTGGGAGGGGAATAATCCCTGCTTGTGAACCTGTTTTACAAGTCACCTCTCTAAAAAAACCTTTCTGAGGGGCAGAGAACAAAAGTGAATGTGTAGAAGTTTTTCGGAGCAGGAGCTTGTGAGCCTGGGGTAAGAAAGTGAGCTGGAAGAAGTTTGCCACAGCTTTTTTCTGTTGTTGTTTGAGTAGGGAGTAGGCTGGGAGATGTGGAAGGGTCAGGAGCAGCTCTACTGCTTCAGCCAGTGCTCCATGAAAAGAAATTTTCTTGGCAAACGGAATTAGATTTCAATCAATTAGAAACAAAACCCAAATCCTTCCAGTGTCTATGCAGGGCTGAGTGCCTAGAAAATGGTGGTTGAGGGTTTTTTTGTTATGTTCATTTAAGTCTGAACATGACAGGTAACTCTGGCATCTGGCAGGTGTGGCTAAAGTTACCATGGAGATCCATGATGTCATGCTTGATAGAGCATGTCAAGACAGCTAATCTAACATGTAGATGTTCAAAAAGTCCCATAGGCCAGGACTAAGCTTTATGCAAATAACAAAGTTACGCTGCAAAAGGGCGAAAGAAAACACGGCTTAGACATGGCGTGCATTGTACCTGGGAGCTTGGAAGGATTATTACAGGCTTCATGATAAATTAAAACTTTTGGAACTAAAGGAAGAAGATTTCAGACCATCTCTGGCCTCACCTGTGGAATCTCATATTTCGGTAAATAAGGCTTTTCTGTTTCTGCCCTTGCTGTGAAAAAATGCTTTTGAAATCGTGGAGTTTGCTTCACCATGTTGTTTCTGCTGGCAGCAGGGCTGAGTCAATAAAGCAAGTTTTCTGGCAGGGCATGTTCCCTTTTCTCTTTCAAAAATGAGTTCTTTATTGAATGAACTGAGAATTTGGTATTTTTTGAAAGGCATTGTAATGTATCATGTTGATTATATGAATCATGCTGCAAAAATGTCCTAGGTAGTGTTTTGGAGGAGAAACTAAGAATGGAGACAGTGTATTTATTTGTAGATTATTGCCAGATGTCTCTCCTTTAACTGTTAAAATAGAACCCTAAAATTACAACAGCATTTATTCCAGGATGTGATATCTGTTAAAATACTGAAGTTTTTTTTTTTAACATGGGTCATAGTATCAGTTGGTTAAACTGACTTTGAGTGTGTGCTTTGATGTCACAGGTAATGCTTGGGCACTTCTTAATAGATTTTTTTCCTTGGTTAAAAGTACATTTAGTAAAGGGTAAGCACATTTGGAGGTGAAATTCTACCAGCAAAAAAGTTATGGGGACTTCAGGATTTTAGGCATGAACACAAGGGGATAGTTTCAGTAAACCCCCTTGTTCTTAGCTGCAACGACTTTTGTGCTCACTTCAACCGGGACAGATCAAGTAAACAGCAGTAGGTAAGGGATGGCCCCCCCTCTGGCACCACTGGATGTGATAACGGGAAGCAGGGTTCAGTGGGTTCAAATTGCTCACTATGGAAAGGGGTAGTTCTTGGTGGGAGAGGGTGGGAGCAATGTCCAGGCTTAAAAATGCGAAAAGAGAAAAATCTTAGGTTCTGCCTGGAGACACCTGAGAATTGTAAACTTGAGAGGCACTTCAGTAGGATTTAGGGAAGGAGTGGGCTGCAGAATAGGGTAAGCACATTGTCTAATTCCAGGTGAAAAAACAGAGTATAAAGATTTTCTGGTGTTCTGTACTGCTTGATCAAGCAAGGTTAAATAAACTTTTTTTGGAATGTGTAGTGATTTTTAAAGTCAAAGAATTGAAAGTAGTACAAATGAAGAAATCACTAGCTAATTTTGTTTTAGTCACAGCTCTTTTGCTTTTACTCCTAGTTGTATCTTGAAACTGAGCCATTAATAGGAATATTTTAGAATTAATTTCAATTGAACCTTTCTCCCAGAACCTGAGTGTTAATTATTTAGTACTTGCATATTTACAAATAACAGTGTGTCGAATGAACTAGCATATTTTGCATTCATTACACTGTTGCTAGTTGATGCCATGGAATCTGGTAGGGAGAAAGTGATTTAGTGTTAATAATATCTGAACAGTTTTTTGGTCTATACTAGTTAAAAAACAGAGTTAAAAAAAATGCATTCAGTTTTAAAATGTGAAAAATGTGATTTTAGTCTGGATATATGTTGCTACAGATTTTTCTAGTTGAAAACATCCATTTCATTGAACTACTGCTTGGTTCACATACTGCTGTATTTAGTGTGTCAGCAAAAAATGCCTATTTTTATCTGAGAAGTCAGTGTCATACAGCTAGAACTTGCTGTTGTGTCAGCATAGGCTGTAGGTACTTGTTCAAGGGAAAAGCAAAGTTTCAGAAGTTGTTTCAGGAGATTTCTGTGAGTCCCTGCCTCCTCTCCACTGATGAGTGCTACCTCCCTGGCCAGATGAGACAGCAGTTCCCCCTCCTCCCTGAACAGTCTGTGTAAGCCCAGCAGAGCACATTGCACGTTCCCCAGCATACACATGTGTCCCCTGTCTCATGTACATCTGGTACTACAATTTATTGCTTTCCAGGGCAGCTGTATGCTAAGGGCAACTGCTCATATTTTACACTGTTAAAAGCACCTAAGAAAAGCTATGAAAATGAACATAGGAAACATGATTATAAGGTTAAATCTCTGATGGATTCCAAGCCCCTAGCTTTTGTTTATGGAAGGACATGAGGTGACATGTCCATTTGTTTTGAGTTGAAACATGCTCTTTAGCCCCCAGATAATGCTGTGATTGCAAGATATTTTTAAATAACTTGAGAGATAAATGAACAAAGAGCTAGTTCATTAGCAAAGTGGATTTACTTTGTACTCACTCTAAATGAAAATGCTGAGGAAGAAGAATATTCCTAGTAAAATGTCTCAATGGAAAGTCTTTCAATTTTACTCTCTAGTTTACACAAGTAAGGCAACATATTAAGGTACATATTAAACTACTACCCATAAGGTATCTCTGGGAGTAACTGAAGTTTAACTAGATTGGTAATATTTGCTTTAATAAGTACAAGTTTCTTAATTTATATCTATCAGTTAAAAGTAATTTTAAAAACTGTTCTTTTGGATGAGCAAGCAAAACAAATCTGCAGAAAGGCTAATAAAGCAATTCCTATTCTTTTTCCTTCCCTCCCCCATGGAAACCACACACCAGTGCAGTTACTTTGCCCCAACAGGATTAGTAACTTTTCTTCTGTGGCAACGCCTCTGCATTTTAAATAGCATGTATTGTTTGTAACTCTGAAGTCCCAGGTAGTTGTTCATGCTTACCTTTGTTCGTGTGAATTTTGTACATAAACTTTTCTAATCTAATTTTAGGACAAGCAAAAGTATTTTTAGAATCCTTTGTATTCAGTTGACTGAATAAATGCCTGCAATAATCTTGTACTTACTGAAAGATTAGTAAAGAAACTAGGACTATGGTATCTCTGAAAGCATATTTCAGGCAGCTACATTCAAGAGTGTTGCCCATGGAAACCTCTCCCACTTATTGTAGACAACCTGAGATTCCTTGGGTTTCAGAAACTTGAGCTTTTCTGGCCCAGCATGTCCTGAGGCATTTATAGGTGTGTTTTTGCACATACTTGGTTTAGCCCTGGGTTGCCTCTGTAGATGACTACCAAAAGCTGCACAGTCAGCAGGGCCGTGTTTGGGGGTGGGTTCAGTGCAGGACTGGCTCCTTCAGCTGTGGTGGAGAGGAGCGCCTGCATGAAGGGTGCTTGGCCACTGGTTCCTCTTCCAAGTCTACTTTTAAACCAAAGCACCTTGTTTGCTGTGCTTCATGCCCAGCTCAGGGGGAAACAGCATGGGAGCCGTCCGCAGGGCACCATTCTAGATGTGGCTTGTCAGTGATCCCAAAATCCCCAAATTAATTTCAAGGCCCTTATTCCCTTATGAGAGCACAAGAAGTTTGTGACAGAAGTGACAGTGAAGCCCTAGAAGCCCTGGAAGCTCTGGTCTACAGACACTTTTGGCCATGCTGTTTTTGAGCAGGCATTCTCTCTTGGCCGAAGTTCTGGAGGTGTGTTGCAGAAGGTGTGAGGATCACGTGTTTGGCAATGATCACAGACAGACAGAGGTCTTGGGTGAGAGCAACAGACTGTGCTGGTGGTAGTGCTGAGGTTACAGCATAGCTTCCCTGGTCATTGCTCAAGGGTTCCTTCTGTAGCCTGTGATTAGCCTCAATATTTAGGAATATTTGCTGTGTCCCAAGATCATTTCCCTGCAAATAGTTGTGAATGTGCTTGGGTTGTTCTTGTTTCAGCTGAATAGTCTTGTTAGCTTCCCACTGGAAGCATTTTTGTGCTCTTTGCACATTGTCACTTGGGATGGGAGCACATATTTATGTCAGTCATTAGCAAAGTAAATGCACCTCTGGATGATTGCTTCTGTATTACGGCATTTTTCAGTTGATTCTCTAACAAAGGCAAATTGCACTGAAGTCACCTGATTAACTGGTTTGGGTTAACAATAAACCCTGGGATTTACATCTCTTTTCTGGGCTCAGATAGGAGAACAAGAGTAAATAAGAAAAGCAAATAACTTATGAACATATATTCCAATTTCCTTTCTCTTCAAATGAGTTGAGTACATCAGGAAAAACAGCATTGTTGTTAAAATTGGGGCCAATGCCTGTGACTCTGACAGCTGCCCCCAAGATGTGTGCTTTTAACATTCACCCAGTCATGGTAATTGTGCCAGTTCAGTAAATCCAAGAATCTGGTGATACTAAGCTTTGCATCTTGACACAGCAAGCCAATGCAGGGACTTCTGGTTGCTTGAAATTGTTTTGAAGGGTCCTGTTTTGGTTTTGTGGATTTTTTGTCCTAGTTTGTGCCTTTTGTACTACTGAATTTTGTGTGGGCTCTTGTGCAGTGGATTGTAGTGATTGAATTCATTCACTAGGATATTGCTGCCTTAGTAAACACTGACCATTGTTTTTTAAATGTAGGAAAGGTTTTCATTAGACGATTGATACGCTGCCAAAGGTGCACTTCACTTTAAAAAAATTAATCTAAAATTCAAAATTAGTTGTTAAAGAAAGGAATAGAGAAGCTATTCTCTTAGGTTATGTCTGAAATCCAAAAGACCAATAATATGTTTTTCACCATGACTTCTGCCCCTTAAGGGGTTTCTGACACTTCTTGGGAACTGAATGTAGGATTATCAGCCATGCACATCATGTACATTCTGGTCTTTAGTAGTTACAGATTTTTTTAGTCCCACATCTTGAGATTTGTTTTATCTCCCAAAATTATGTTGTTTTTAGTTGTAAGACTGGATCTTCCTGATACTTACATGAATGTCTAGTTCTGTTTTCTATTGCCGAATTCCTGAGGGTGTTATTGTCTCATGACTGTAAATTCCAAAGCTCAACCAAGTTTTAAGAATATTTCAGCCTCTAAGGGGTTTACATTTCTTACATATACATTTCATAAACTCTCTTAGTGCTGTTGCAATTATTTCTTTCCAAAGAGAAACACGGTACTTCAGTTTCAGCTGAGGCTAAATATTTCTTCAGTCTGGAGGATGATATCTGTCTTCCAAGAAAGGAGGAAGACAGCAAGAGGAAGAAGTAAAGAGTGAAAAACCACAGACTTAAAACATTTTTTGTATTTGAAAGAAGTTGATTCTGATTTTAAATCTTACATTATATATTCATCTCAGATACACTTACTGCCAGATGAAAAAGCAGAGACTTCCAGTTTGCACCTATTTTGTGGATATGTGGGTGTCTAAAATCTGGAAACAGACCTGCTGTCAATGTCTGTGTATGAGCTTTGGGCTTTCTTCCACTGTGCTTTGGAAGCATAATTTTAGCTGCATTTATTCATTTGTAACCCTATTTTTAGTAACACAAAACACCATACATCAGACTGTTGTAATTAGTAATAAACTACTCACAGAAGGAACAAATATTTGACTTTGATTAGAATAAGTAAGAAGAAATGTCACTTATTTCCCATTGGCTGAATAAATAAGCCATTGTATGACATTGATTCATTGATTTAAATTGCAATAAATGTTGTTTGGAAGGAAGAATTATTATTTAACACAATGTAAAAAAATAACTTAAAAGAGATAACATAAACACTTCCGTTAAAAGTGTGTACCCGAAAAGTTAGGACATTTATAAAATTCCCTGTAGACCTTCACAAACTGTTTATTTCCTTTTTAAAAAAAAAATAATGAATTCTTGATCTAGGTTATATTTTTCCCTAAAAGTCTTCGGAGAAAAATCCACTCCAGAGCATCACAGATGTTGTGTGTGAATTTCACTCATTCCTTATGGATATCATATGGGGTTTATTTTTTTGAAAAAAGCTGTTTAAAAGAAAAATTGCTTGATAGCTTTGCATTAAACAGATAACATTATGTCAATATCTACTACCCCAGGATATGGGAGAACCTCTGTATTCCTCTGTTTTTAAAATGGAATCACCAAGGTAGTGCATGATTTGTCCATAACTGCTAATCCAAGCTGCCGTCTTTTTGGCTAATACTAAATCCAACACTGGGGATGCAGGCAGGATGGTGCCTTCTGCCAGCCTCTGGCATGCTCCTGCGTGGGCGAGTTGCTGAGGAGGATTTCTGCACTAAACAGACTGAAGACTCTCTGTTTTGCCACAGACAATTAGTGTGGTGTCCGTCACTGGAGAACTTAAATGAAAACATGTGATAGAAGCAGCATAAAAAGCTTTCTGGAAGTCAGTGGAGAACCTCTCCCTTCTGAACATTGCAGAAGGGTGGGATGGGGTGGAGCGAGGAGGCGCAGATCACAAAATGTTTTTCTTGGCCCTCATAGCACTGGTATTGATGTCAGTAAAATGTTCCTGCTGACCAGGGTACAGTTGGCTCAAGCCCCCAGCAGATCGTCTGACCAACGTGCTCTTCCTCTGATATCAGATTCAAGCATTTAACTTCTGGCTCATGTGTACTTCCCTTCTGTTTTATTTTTGCCAAGTGCTTTCCACACCGGACATTGCGGCAGGCGCCTTCCCGCACGGGCAGGTCCCCCAGGCACCTGCTGCTGCCGCTGCTCCTGGCACGCCAGGCTCGCCACTCCCTCGCACCCGGCAGCTGCTGGGCACTGCTGCGAGGGCTCCTGGCCACAGCTTTCTAATCTGGTCCTGAGCAACTGGGTTAATCCCATACTGAGCCTGGGACCCCACCACAAGTCAGAGTCAGGTTTCTTCCTGAGGCCAGTGAATAGCTTTCAGTAATGCAGGACCACTGTGGAGGTCACATATGATACTTGGTTGTTGCTGTGGCTTAATTCCCCAAGAGATTTCGTCACAGCATTAACTACTTCTATTACTTTGATTGTTCTTGTACGTCTTTTAACTGTGCATGTTTTACCCTATTTCTTCATTGCTAAATCATGACCTCCTTGGCCTTGGGTATTAATCCTTTCACAAAAGGGTAGTTCTAGCCCATGTGCAAATGTGTTTGCTCAATCTCCACCCGCATGCGAGCATGCAACGATGAGAAACCAGTATTTTTTTTATATGACTCATTCATACACCCGGATGTGTAATGAAGTTTTGCATCAAATGAGGCTCTGCTGCTTGTGTGCACCTATGGAAAAGCTGCACCAGGAGGAAGAGGGACTCGTGCTGCTCCTGCTTCTGTCTCTCCATGCTGGCAGCAGTTTGCTACTGAGGGGATGGCTTTTGAGAAGGAGGTAACCACTCATGCTCCTGAGACACAACCAAGAAGGAAAAGGAGCCTCTCAGCATTTTGCTGCTCCTCTGGTGACTCTTCTGCAAACCAGGTACAACTGTGATGAAGATCCAGGGCTTTCTTCTGTAGAGCTTGTGTAAGAGAGAGTGGGGGCTTTTTGATAGGCCATTTTATTCAAAACACTGCTCCCTGTAAGAAGGAATGTCCTTAAAGTGTTCATTATTATCATTCTATTGTTTGTACAAGTTTCTAGGTTGATTTTGAAAGGCGCAAAAAACTTTAGGTTACTGCAGATGTTTTTAAGAGGGAGACTGACAGTCTACAAAAGAAAGTCTTCCCTTGAACCATGTTAAAATACAAATTGATTTCATCTCATGGTTTCAAAATTTGTCATATGCTGTCCAAAAACCAAGATGCTTTCTTCTCTAATTATAGAGAGTGTTTATATGTGAGGTTTAATCTTGTTACTGGAAGTCTTCCAGGAGTCCGGAGTAACTGCTTCTTTGTGGGCCTCTTCTGAATTGAAGGGTTAGGAAACAGTAGACTTGTACTCCAAAGATACTTGAACATGGAAGATGATTGAGCTACTTATTTTCTCATGTCTTCTCTGCCTTCTGCTGTAATATATTAGGTTTGACATATCTTTTCTCCTCATGCTGTGACAGCAGGTATTGCTTTGTTTTAAAGAAACCGAACTCACAAGTTCAGTCTTGTTTCTGCATGACTTAAACCTATCTCAAAGATGTTATTTTGCGAAGAATAGTTCCACTTGTATGTTAGATGGATTTTTTTTTGTGTTATATAAGCAAATCCAGCTTGGAATTTAGGGAAACTTTTCATAGTTTGTAAAAAATGAGAACTGAGGAAATGAAGAAAAAAAAAAGGCTCACAAGTACTCAAACAGGTACTTGTGGGATGCTTCCCATGTTGTGTTGCAAGTTTTGTTTAATGTACTTTTAGATGGATCTCACAATACCTCTTAGCAATGTATTGTGAGAGAAAGGGCTGGGGGGTTTTGTGACGTATCACAGCTAAGTGATTTTAGATGTAGGAACTGGAGCAACTAATTTTAAACTGATACCAACAAGATTTTTTGTTTGAGGTGATCACTCTCGGTGATGACTATTTTTCCGAAGGAGGTATATAACCTTTCAGATTAGATTTACTTGCTGTGTAGCCTTTTAAACACACTAGACTAAAAGTAATGCGGGGTAAAACCTGCAGATGTATTCAGTTGCCTGGCAAAACACGGGCAGTTTAGATAACCATTCAGTAGCTTATTGTGGTAAGATAAACATGGAATTCTAGGTATTTTCTACAATGAAAGAACTGACGTGGTCTTTTGATCTGTGCTTTCTGCTGCTTCTTGTCAAACTTCCCTGGATACTGCTAAAATGTCTATGCTTTTGTCATAGTCCTTCTCTCTCTTTTTTTTTTTTTTTAATTTTAGTAGCACACTATTAGATTTTGAGAGCAGAATAGCTTTTCTGGCTTCTAATTTCCTCTGCAAAAAGCAGCCAGACAAAAGCTAGCAAGTCTTTCAAGTGAGGTTTGTCTAGCCACTGCTGCTTTGTTTTTTTGGCTTATCTTCTCAGTGGTTTGAAAATTTTCTTGTGTGTCTGGGTTCTGTGATCTTTCAGAGGTCTCTTAAAATGCAGTCATAATTTCAAAATGTTCACTCTGCCCTCAGATTCTTTCAGTGGAGGATAGGGCGATGATCTGGTTTTACTTACCTCAGTATATGGCAAGGACCTGTGTTTGGAAACGTAATCCTACATACTGTTTGACTGCTCATTTAACGAGAACAGCCAGCCTGCTTTCATACTGCTGTCTCTGCCAACCCACAAAATCACCTGCATTTGTTCACCCAAATTCAACAAAGTAGCTGAGTCTGGCAGCGTCCTGTTGCTACAGCAGATTTTAGTGATTTTATTTGAAATCTAAGAGGGAGGGAAAGTTGAATAAGAGTTATAAGGGGACGAAAAGCCTAGATGAGCCATGGAGAATGTTTTGCTTTGAGTCTGTTCTTGGTGTGCTGGGTGTTGCACTTAAGAGCAGAACCATTAAAATCCTTTTGAAAACTAATGACTGCACCGACTGCAAGGTTAACAGCATATTGTGATATCATGCTCCAGAAAAGCACATAGTTTATCTTTTACATGACTAGACTGCCATGGTTCACAAATAAAGGGAGAATTTCCAGTTTCCTTATTAATAACAGACAGGTAAGCAGTCATAACCATAGCTCTGCTATTTGATCATTTGAAAGCTCAGGCACCAAGAAGCATTGCAAAGAACAAATTTGCCCAGACTCATAGCCCAAGTGATCTCTCTTATCTTTCCTGTCACTTTGTTCTCATCTAAGAAGAGGATCAACCAGTTGTTTCTCATTTAAGCCCCTGCTTCAGACACACATTAGGTATGATGCTCAAATATCCCCCATGGAAGTGAAGTAGGTTGTCAGCAATGTAATAAAGGCACTACTTTTCCCCATTGTCTTTCCTAAAAGCTCCATGTAAATATACAGGCAGATTGTTTTTAATAACCAGGCTCTTCCTGTTGGAAGGTCTCAGTAAGTAGCAATATACAAACATCAAACTGACTTCACTGTCCCAGGTGGGTGTTTGAGTTAACTGCTGTTCACTGAAGATGATTTCAAAAGCATCTGATTAAAATGTTAATGAATGCTGTTTCTCAACAGTGTTTTTTGACGAATAATATGATTGCAATTTGCTTCTGTGAGTCCAAAGTGTACTGATCAAAAGAAAAGTGATGCTGAGATCTGAAGACATTGTGGGAATTGTACTTCTTTTCCTTAGCCTAATCCAAAAAGACATAATCAAAACAAGTTAATAATTCATCATATTGGAAAATTTCTTGAATAAATACTGTACTGTGAGCTCTGTTTGACTTGAAGCATAACAGCTACTATACTTCCACTTAAAAGAGAGGGAGATATTCCTTCTTATCAGCAGAGCTATTTCTTTCCTGCCAGATTGTGCTGGTTAGAAAGGATAAGGGATAAGATCACAGGCCATGTAACAGGGCCTTTTGCCCCTTTTTTCATAATTGGTACTCTGAGAGTCAACAGGAGAAAATCTGTGGGTTTTTTCTCTGACGCATTGCTGTGCTACTTCACATGAAAGCAGTGCAGTCTTAATTTAAGGGGCTTTGTACAATTTGAGTTAATCCAACCATTAAGAAGCACATTGTTTAAAGATTTGCAGATACTATTTCGTAGGCCAGAAAAACTTCTCAGAGTTTTGTTCAGCCACAGTATTAGATAAACAAAATCAGAGCAAACCATTATGCAGTTTTTTTGCCTTTTTTTCTTTTTCAGGCTGTTATTTTGTCTTCCCTCCTATATTACAGGTTGCCATAAATCATTTGTAGAGTACAGTGACCTTTACAGAAAGACTAGCAGCAAGTGCTTAAGGATCACTGTCTTGATAGCTGGAAAGAGAAAATTATTGTAGCAGGAAATTATCTGAACAATGAAATATCAAAAAGAGAGAGATTCCTCCCAACCCCAACCCCTGATAGAGCAGCCAGAGGTATATTAGCATCCAGTAGGGCTGGACCATTGGAACGGGTTATCTGATATGGTTTTAGTCCTGGTCAGTGATACCAGCATGGTTTCTACACCTCCTTCTGTACAAGTGAAATCAAGAATGTGATTTACCTGCAGACACAGGCAGGGGAAGCCATCATCTGGATTTTTCCCTGCACAGGTTTTAAGAAAAATGATTAGGGTGCCTTGAGACTTGCTGGCCCTTGGGAGTAGGGAGAACTAGGTGACATTTAACATTGGAAGAAATCCATGGATTGCTTCAAAGTTTGGTAATAAAGTGCTCTCACCTGATTTGCCCACTTGAGTTTAACAAAACTTTTGAGTTTGGTGATCAACCTTATTTTATATTTTTTGTAAATTTGTGGTGCAATGCATTAATTTGGGAGGAGGTAAATACAGCTAGAAGTTAAGATTTTTCATATAGAAAAATGTTAAGTGTCATAACCTCTTGAAACAGTTGTTGGGAATATATTGACAGGCAGCTTTTATAAAAATGTTTCTTTTTACTGGGGTCAGGACTTTGGTGAAGAAATTCACCCCGCTTAAGCTGCCAGCAGTTGCATTACAATCTTTTGCCATAGGAGTATGACATACTGTCATGGTAGGTACACAGTATCAAAACCAGAGTGTATCCCAACATCAGAGAGCATATTTTACTGTGAGATTATCTTTTGTTTCCTCAATACTTCATCATTAAAATATACAAAAAAGTTTGGCAAGCAATTCTGGAAAGATGTGAAGAGCAACAAGTGATAGAATGGTGATTTTACCAAAAAAAAAAAAAATTACAAATAAAACAGGAGGGGAAAGATATTAGTCAGATGTGTAAACTTATCCTTTGTGCCGAGAGATAAAGCCAGGGGTGAGGAACTGTCATATTAAAGTAACCATCTGGGGAAATGTGAACACGCGTTTGTGCACAGACGAGCGTGTACTCCACTCACAGTTCCTCTGTGGCCAAACGTGCTGCTGGTGGTGTAGAAGCCTGCAGCTGCCTGCAGAGTCACTTTTTGATGCTAAAGACTCAAGCCAATTAATGCTTATGTGCACGGTGTAAATACATGATGTATATAAGTGTTTAATATACCACAATACTACATGGTTTAAACTTTTCACGTGTTAAGAGCTTAAAAGAAGGTAACAAGTTGGTATTGAAAGAATAGAAGTGGCACCACAAACCTACAGCACCAAATGACTTTATAAACTTTTGCCTTATCTTTTGAAAACCATAATGGAGAATGGATTAAGTGCATTTGAGCAAACGTGCGATTGTGTGTCATAGTAACACCTAAGTTGGAAAGGACCTCTTCAGAGCATCTGAACTGCTGTAGATTAGGTTACGTTATCCACACCCCGTCAGACTGAGTCTCGAATATTGCCAGTGAAGGAGTTTCCATCTCTTCTCCAGATGGAATATCCAGGAATGGACTAAGCTGTACCCTGAAAATGGTAAATCTGGAAGGGATGTAAGTTACTTTTGATCTTTCTGATTTCACAAGGGTTCCTAGCGAGATGCTATCGTAAAAGGAGAAGGAGTTATTTTCCAGGAAGACAGTGATTAGGTCTCAATGACAGCCTTACCTCTGGGTGAGCATTGTGACAGGAATGCGTGCTGTAGTTTCAGAGGCAATATTGTTGGAGGGATGTTGAACCATAGGAGCATTGCAGAAGGACACCCAAAATGGTTTGATGAAGTTACTTCCCTCTTAGAACCATGATTTTGTTGTCCACTGACCCAATCAAAATAGAGATCTTCCTTGATTAAGAAGTGCAATTCTCTTGAAGCAGGAGAAAATATACTGAGTTTATATTGGCTTTTCAGAACAGCAATAAAAATCATAACACAAATTAAAGGTTATGGCTGGAGACCTGGGCAGATTCAAATCAGGAATGATGCCCAACATTTTTCACAGTAGAAATGATTCATTATTCTGACAAATTATCAAGGGAAGCAAGAGGTTCTTCATCTCTCTAAATCTTCGAACTATGACAGGTTGCTTTTCTAGCTGATACGCTTTAGTCAAACAAAAGTTACTGATGAATAGGGGTGACTGGCAGAGATTTATTGGCTGCTCCTTGGCCTTGGTTATGCAACTGCGGCTCTTGGCTATTCATGCAATTTTAATGTTTCAAATGCTGTTCATAAGGAACTAAGTTTGACCCAGCTGCTTTTGAATATAGAGCTATTCTAGGAAAAAAAATGGTTTAGTATTTAAAAATTTAGGTTACTTGAAAATTAAAGATAAAAATAAGGGTTGTAAGCAAAACATTACGAGAAAAAGTGTCAGAGTGAATACAATTAAGGTAGAGTTACGGTAAATAGTTGGTAAATTTCCCAGCCTTAGATGACCTTAATTGAGAGGAATTTTCTACTTTGACCGAAAGTTTGAATTTCTCCTCAGCTATTCCTTGGGAAAATTTTTGCTTCCATCAGTAAAAGTTTTGGCAATGTTAGAGATCTCAGTATTGGTCCGCCCTGAAATTGATACTTTGTAAGGTACCACCAAAGTCCCCCATTGCATCAGGTATTGTCACTTGCAAGTAGTGGATCTGGTTGCAGTGAATTTTTCTGAACATGGACAATCAAGAAATAACCCACAGCCAAATTATTTTGGGGTGTGATGGGATAAGGAGGAGACAAAATAAAAAGCCTTCACTGGAGCAATATTTCACAATGCATAGAAATGTACCTGAAGATGGGACTTTGTACTGTTTGGCAGTTATTTGCTGGCACATCAGAATGAGCGATGGGAGTCTGTTTGGAGGAAGATGGTGACAGAAATCAGAACGAGTTTTCTGGGGGAGGATGAGAACTAAGTGACATAGTCTGAGAACGAGGAGCATCTGTTAGGGCTTGAGTCAGCAACAAGAAAAGAGTAAGTGCTATGTTTGCTAAAGTAATATGGGAAGTCTCTAAGCAGAAAATAATTCTTGATATGCTCTTGTAATCATATCAGTATGTAAAAAAATGAAGGGAAGAAATGTATTGCACATGTAGTGTAACAGGTTGGAGGCATAACATGGGTCTGGCAGAGAGGCATACACCATTTTAGAAGGGGTTGAGTGCACAGCTGTGCAGCAGAGTTGATTGCATCAGGAGAGGAGCATTTTGAACCCAGTTACCAAGGTGAGTGAGTGCTGCGTAAAGCTGCTGGTGCTGCAAAGTTTAACTCTAGTATCTGGGAAGGATGCCCTAAAGGATGTACAGGAGGTCTGTATGTCTGTGCCTGGGAAAATCAGGCTTTGATTTGTTTGTGTGTAGCACAGTGGAAGGTAGGCGTGGGGTTCTGAGAGAGGACCTCATCAGTGTCTGTAAGTAACTGAAGGTGGGGTGCCAAGAGGATGAAGCCAGGCTCTTCTCAGTGGTGCCAAGCAATAGGACAAGAGGTAATGGGCAGAAACTGATGCACAGGAAGTTCCAACTGAATATGAGGAAGAACTTCTTTACTGTACAAGTGACCACACTTGTGGTCTGGAGCAGACTGTCCAGAGAGTTGTGGAGTCTTCCTCACTGGAGAGATTCAAGATCTGTCTGGACACAATTCTGTGCAACGTGCTCTAGGATGACCCTGCTTGAGGAGGCAGGTTGGATCAGGTGACCCACGGTGGTCCCTTCCAACCTTACCCCAGTCAGTTTGGGGTTTGGCCTAGTGGTTCCAGAGACCATATGAAACATATCTAGTTCAAAATACATGTACACAAAGAATATATAATTTTCCTGTAAAAATTTATTTGTAATTTGCAATCAAGTGAGGAATAAATTGGTAGTATTGTCAGTTGTAAAACAGCTATCCAGCTCTGCTTTTTTCTTTAATGCCTGTCTTTCCTTCTTTCTTCTTAGCTCTTACTTCTGTTTTGAGAAAACCAAATTTGTAATAAATGTTGATAACAGTCCAAGTTAGGGAAAAAAGCTGTCTCTATCCAGTTTATACTTTGTATAGTCTAGACAGTTTGCATCCGTAAGTATCCTGCTATTCAGAATAACTAAATTTTCCCCATACCCCAGTGTTGGGGCCTTCCAGGCTTGTGTGGGTGACCCCCTCAAGGTTTGCAACCTCACTATCAGCTGCACTGACTCAGAAAAATAAGCAGAGTTCATCTCCAGAGTCTTTTACTGGTGTTTAAATGCAGAGGAGCGGAATTTGTAAAAAAAGAAATGCAGTTGCCAAGAATTTAGAACAACATTTTCCTGATGTTTTCCTGAAATTTCAGTCTGAATGAAGCAAATCAATCTCAATTTTGTCCCAGTCTCAGAGTGTACCTTTTTTAACTTTAATTCGCTTTCTTTCTTTTTTTATTTTTAATGTAAAAACCCCCTAAGTCTTGGTTTTAATGGTACTTCCTAGTTTTGGAAGCAGAATTTCTGAAATGCTGTAAAGAAATTTTTGTCTCAGCCAAAAGGAGGAATAACGAAGTGCTTTGAAAGGGCATCTTTTCAGGAGTAGTATCTGCTTCAGTAGAAGGACTATGAAAATCTGGATCAGATGAAAAATATGCCATGTTTAAACAGATAAATAAAGAACTAAGGCTGTGAAAATGGAAGATCATGCATTAACATGGTAAATCCTTTGTTAAACTGAGTGTCTTAAACTCTGCTCCCAAAATGTCATTCCTCAGGTCACCATAAACAAAAGCACCTTTCACTGGGAATTTTCAAAAGGCTAAAAGTTATTTTTTGTTTTCCAGATAATTGTGATCTAAAACATTTCTTCACACCAAGAGTATATTGAATTCCCTGTAACATTCATTTCAGCCAGTAGTTCCTCCCTTTTAAAAGGAATGTCTGTTTCATTATATCAAATAGAAGTCTAATGTATAGGTCAGTTTTTATGAAAAGAGTTTCAGTTCTCCATCTGTCATGAAATAAATAATTTGAAGGAAAACAAAGCATCCAGAGTATGTGCTAGTGAGTCAAGTGTACAGTTGCTTTTATTAGAGTCCTTGGTGGGGCCCAAATGTTATTTGGCACAGGCTTTTTGAGCTGACAACTATGACACACCTGTTGGGTGTGGGTGGTGCAGTCAACCAGTTAATTATTCAAAAAACCAATCCCAATACCAAAATGCACCCTGACCTATGTTATGCAGTCCTGGGTTTCTCTGTACTTTCCTGAGTTCAGGCCATGTTCTCTGCAAAGTCTCCAGGCTGTGGCAGAGGTTTGTGACTAATGAGAACTGCGCTTCCAGTATTTCTTTCTGCTTGACCTGGGTCATCCTTTCTGCTTGTAGTGCTCAGGCTGTGGATTGCTACTGCCATATAAAAACTAGGAATAACACTAAGCTTGTGGAAGACCTTTAAAATTACATGTTAACCATCATGAGACCGAGGGACTCAGGTTGTAAAACTCCTTGGAAAGCATGCTGGACTATGAAAGCATTTTTTCCTCCATCTCCTTGGCTCTGTTGCTGTTACAGACCAAGCACAATTTCCCTAAACAGACTCTCTACAAATACCCACCCTGCGCTTTTTTCCACCACTTGGTGAAGCCTCAGTTTTGTCATCCCGGGAGGCTTCTGACCATTTCTCCATGGTCTGAAGGGGTCAGCATTGTTTGTGGTGCACCCTTTCTTTCCAGGACCTGTTGCTGGCTTGCATGGCTCTCTTCTGCCACTGAGCACTGAAGTGAAGGCAGCATTTGAATACATGCTACCAAACAGTTCTCTGAAATGTGAGCACATTGCATATTTGAGTTACCACAATCTCATTTTTTGCATAGAAATGGTACTTCCAAGATATTTCCTTCATAAAATACCAGAAGATTCCTGCCTCCCCTCACTGTGGCAAGGCTGGAGAGCCCATGGAGGGGAGGGGATGGATGGCTGTGAGAGTACAAATGAGTCTGGGACAGTCTGTGGGCCTGTGCCATCAGCCAAGTGTGTCCATGCTGCAGTGACCTTCAGTGTCCCTCGGCCATCCTGTGCCAGCACTCAGGGTCAGTAGTATCACTGTGTGACCTTTCCCAGGGGAAAGCATACTCCCACAGCATATTTGTGGAAGTCTCTTGTATTCAGGCTTGGAGAGGAGGGGAGTTTGGCTCTCTGTTTACACAAAATAGCATATTGGTGGTTGCTGCCAGTGAAGCATTTCTCACAGCATAATGCTATTTGGATAACAGACGCTGAGATGAGGACATCAGAGTTCATACCACTTGAAAAAGTTCATATAATTCTTCTAAATACTGAAAATGTTACTTGAAAGAATGTCTGTGTGCTGTTGTGTCGCAAGAGTGAAACAATAGCACATTTTACTTGAGACCTTGAAGATATTTTCCTCTTTCTAATAAGATTGAAATAATAACTTTCCAGCCACTTGCACTGAAAGTTGCCAAGAGGTTGAGGAGCAGTTAAGAGAGTATTATGATTTAGGTTAACTTGTGCGATGTTTGTACCTGGATGTAGAGACGTGATTTACTGGACTGTGCATAAGAAAATTTCAACTGTGAAAAACAAATCTTAGAATGTGTTTACTTTTAATTGTTTTCTTTGCTGAAAGTTGAAGAAACTCATACTCCCAATTTAAACGAACATCAAAATTTCACTTAATATCTTAAAAAAAAAAAGAGCGAAGATGTATTCCATGACACCTACAACTGGTAAAGAATTTTAGAGAGATCTGTATTATACTATGTGATACTGGTTTATAATGAAGGCAGCCATTGTTTTAGAAAAACAGTCCCAAGTGTTAAAATCCATTTCCAGCCTTGGTTTGCAGTCCATGTGTATCCAAAATTTAAGGCTTAAATTTGTATGAATCACAGAGAATTTGATATTGGCACCACAAGGATTTTAAAAGCATTTTAATGTCCCTTAAAAGTGGTGATCATCTTTTATATTCAGTTTTAAATATGTAGGAAGAGTAGCTTCTATTACAGATACTGTTTTAAGATTTTTGAAGTGAGCTAGTACTTATTCAGCTGATGGGCCAGGGCATGGAGGCTTTCTCTGAAAAATAAAAGGAAAAATAGAACAAAATCACATCCAGATAGGAGTGAGCCAAAGGTGGCTATTCAGGGCTGTGAGCACAACAGGGATGCATTTAGATAGGAAGAAGGGTATCCACCTGCCAGCTTCAAACACTTCTTGGCCCCCAGAAAGACACTTTTTGTCTTAGCTCTTCATCCAAGATCAATAGATAACTCTTGAAAGTGTATAGAGTAGTGTTTGTGCAGTGAGGATTAAGGGCACTGGCCAAGGATCCTTCCCAGCAATACCGAAGCATTGCAGGTGGGACTTTGACTCCTTCCTCTGACTGTGCAGATAAGTCATAAGCTCTGACTAGACAGCAGGAATTTCTCCAGTGGAAGGAAATTTCCGTTCAGGAAATTTCAGGAAAGGTGGTTTAAAGCCAGTATGTCCAACTCTACCCCATTTCCTTGTGGCGGTACTGTAGGATGAGGTGGAGGAGTCATGGCCAGTGCTGTCACCATCTGGTGGTCTGTGGCTGCTGGCAGCTTCCTGGGGACAGCAGGGCCTTAAAGAGCCCATGGGCTATTCACAGTTTTATCAGAGAGGTCAATAGAGGAGCACAGAGGGAGTTACCTCCCCACTCGGCTCCCTAAATTCAGCCAGATCTGTGATTCATTGGTCAGGATAATTTTATTAATATCTGAAAAGCTCAGACGCTGGTTCACTGAGGCAGAGTAGTTAAATTTGACAGGCACCTCGATAACATAGAATGAGAACAGTATAAAAACCTTGGAACTACAGGTCTGAAAATATCCTTCAGGATTTCTATTGAAAGCAGGAAAAAAATCCACTAAAGTAATTTCACCTTTTTATTAAAAACCAGCAAACAAAACAGATGGTAGACATCTCAGATTTGTGTCTTCCTAATGTGAAGTACCAAAGGGTATTTTTTTCTGTTTTTCATTTTGAACGTGGGGGTGGAGATAGATTAATGGGTTTTGTTTTAGCCTCCAGTTCTTAAATGTCTTGCACTTGAAAACAGTGTTTTTCTCCTCCTTTATACCAGATGTTACACTCTTGAGAATAATTTCTTAGTGTTTTCCAAGTTCAGTGAACTGCCCTGTATTTTAATGATCATTAGGAAATGTACCAGTTCATAACCAATGATGTACCCAAGGCTGTTTATAGACTGCAGTATGGGATCCATCACGACTGAAGTGGCTTAGGAAGATGAAACTTGATCCTTTTGGACAGCTGTGTACTTGCACTGAGGAGGGACAATTGAAAGAGGAAGGATGACACTGTGGTTTTTTATATGATGAGATGTTTGGGAGTTTATAGTTATTTAAACAATTCTTCAGGATTTACAGGATCAGAATGATCTCCAAACGTAGCAAAGCAGCACACAGTAAATTCAGATCATTGATGACTTGCTTAAGCTTAGTATGTTAAGGTAATTTAGATAATATTTGTGAACTTTTTTTTTTTTCGCTTTTACAGGAATAGCTAAGTGAAATGTGAACAATTTCCTGGTGGATTTCATTTGTTTTCTCATTGTGGACAGGGCGTAGCACTAGGCATTTATCTGAAATTCTCGGTTCCATTGTCAAATATTATTTCCAGCAAACTGATTGAAAGAGTTCATTTACTATTACTCACTCCACTATACTTTTTTCTTTGTTTTGCAGCATGTTTCTCTGCTTGCTTCTTTCACTTTCTTTTATGCACCCGTTAAGCCCTGAATAAGTTGTTTGAATAAGTTTGTCCCTTAAGATTTTCTGCCTTTAAATCCCTCTTGCCGACTGGCACATTCCTGTGTGCGATCTGTGTGTACCATGGCATCTTAGTGGACTAACACGGTGCAGCTGCATGGCTCATTAGCACAAGCAATCTCACTAATTAATAGAGGCTCCCTTTAGGGAGTGGAATCTCAATTCAGCACTCGCCCTGAAGGAGTTATCTAAAATGGATCAGATGACATGTGTCTTTAAAATGCCCACTGATTTTTAAGGGTGGTGAACTTATCCTTAAACACACCCTGTGGGAATCTACAGTGTAGGTGTCCTGGGTTAGTGTTAGGGAAGATCAGTGTTTGAATAGTTTTGTCTTCTAAAAAATTAAAATTAATGCATTGTCATATTTTACTTTTTTTTTTTTCTTGAAGTTTGAGCTCTTTGAGGAAGGGGCCATCTAACTTCTTTTTTGTCCAGTGCTTAATATGCAGTGGATACTGTATGTTAGTTAGTTAGAGGAACTACAATTTTTAGAGCTTAGGGTCAAAGCTGCCAAAACCACATTACTGGTCAACACAAAGGATGCAAAACCCAGTTCAAAATTCAGAATTCCACCTGCAGATTCTGCCTTGTTTTCTGGAAAATGCTGAGATACCTGAGAAACTTCTAGATAAATTATAGTTTTTAAATAGTTTCCTCCATCAGGTTACAAATAGAAAGCATGAAGCACTGTGGAATGGTACATTTCCTTTACACAGTGACACCACTGTGGCAGTAGTTCAAAAACCAGTAGAAGGAAGAAACAAAATATGGCTGGGTAGTTCAAATACGAGGATATATAAAATGTCACACAGGGCATAGAATCAAATAGTAGCTGGGAAGGATGCCAGAAAGACTTATGGTTTCAGTTCAGAAGTGCTTTTAGTTACATGTCTTTTTTTCTTTTTTTTTCTTTTTTTTTTT
>VZRE01008433.1:102048-248301 GCA_013396775.1 Cephalopterus ornatus | reverse complement strand
TTTTTTTTTTTTTTGGAATTAAAGTACCAGTTTTTTCTTCTATGGCCTTTCCTTCAAGGGCTTCTCGTGTAGATGCCTATTAGTAAACAGCTGCTTGCAATAAAAGACAATTACTTTATAGCCACTGTGGTTTCTGATAGTTGTGTTTGTTCGTTGGGGGCTGGTTGTGCTTCTGTTTGTCTTAATATAATCCAGATAAGAATATATAAGTATTCTTAAACTGAGCAGATAACTCACAGAAAAGCTACATAAAGACCAGATAACAACCATTGTTATTCACAGAACTTTTGACCTTTAGAAATCCTTGAAGTCAAATAAATCTTAAAGTGCACTAAAAGTACATGCTCATATGAAAGCTCTTATATATATAATATGTAATTACTACCTATACACTGTCTGCCAATATTATTATGTGTATGAGTATATATTATATGTGTGTAAAAGTAATGATTATTACAAACGTTTATTGAGCTCTCCCTGAGGTAGGTGCTTGAGAAACTGCAAAGTAAGATACTTGCTTGATACTTAGGTACAGAATTGCTGGTGTTGTCAGTTGGTGTCTTGTTTGTTCAAACTGTTTAAAAGATGGGATTTACTGGATGCTGGAATTGATAAGATTCAATTCTCTAAAAAATCTGTATATGAAAATACAGTTTCAATCCGTAAAATACAAATTCATTAAGTTGCAGTTACATGGTAACCCCTCTCTTGTCAAAAATTTCAGGCTGGGTAATTGTAATTGAGTACCTAATGTAACTTGGTCTTTAAGTTTGGATGGTTTTGTCCATCCAGGTTTTGTCCAAGAGTTGAAAGAATCTTGAAATCTTTAACATTTTCCATAATCTTGAAGCTTGCTAAACGGTTGAAAGATGCTAAGCTACAACAGTACTCATGTTGGTCATCTGAGTGTATTCTCACAGTTTTGAATAATCAGGAAAATATTGTCTCTAGGATGTGGGAAATAACACAAATATGCCACTATACTTGACTTACTTTATTGAGGCATAGGAGACAGTGGATATAGTAATCTAAAAGCTTCTCTGAACACCAGAATTAGACTATTATATCCTGCTTTGTAGATGATTTATTTTTGAAATGTTCTGGTATTTTGAAGTGAAAAAGATTTGAGGTTTTTTTTTCCTTATGCTCTCATAAGTTGAGCTACATAATAACTCTCCAGGGTTATGTCTCAATGTGATTGACAATTGGCAATTGCTAAAGACCAACTGTAAAGGACTGCAAAATGATCTTCAGACTTGATGTTAAAATGGCAGGTGAGGTTCAGTTTAAATAACTGTAAAATATACCACATGAAGAAGACTAATCTTAACTTCACATATAAAATGATAAGTGCTGGGCTAGCATTATCCTAGCCTTACTAGGATCTGGAGGCTATTACGGATCCATAGAAATGTCAATGCAGTGTTCAATAACAATCTGATATTTGTAATCATTAGAAAAAGAGAACAGATAACAGGACAGAGAGTATCACCTGCTGCTATAAATTCATGGGGGTGTGTAGTCCGGGTGGTTTAAAGCCAGTCTCCAACATGAAAATGGTGTAATAAAACTGGGGACGAGGTTTGTAGGACAGGAAGTTACAAAGCTGCAAATTTCTAGGGACTGGGAGAGAGTTTTAGAGTAGCATCGCTGTTTGTACTGCTGTTCTTAACAATTTCCTGGGTACCTCCTTCAAGCTGGTGTTGTAAACAGGCTACGGGAATAGCTGGACCTTTGGTCTAGTCCTTCTTATTCCTGAAATAATCCGTAGGCCACAGTAACCCCTGGGTAGCAAGGATGAAGTACAGCTTAAGACCAGGAGAAGCACCAGGTTTGGGGAGAAAAGTGATGACTTTGCCATTTGAGTCCCCTGCCATAAGCACTGAACACAGAACATCTCTGGCTCTCTCACTTTCACCGGGCTGCCTTTCTCCAACTGCTCCGCAATATCCTACTTCAAATAGTTTTGCTTCTTCCTAGAAAACTCACTTGCCAGTAATTTCTCCTTCAGCATGCTGTTATTCTAATTTTTTCTTGAGGATGCTTTCACCATCTCCTTCCCTGATTTGGATATGTAGTTTTTTGGGGTTTTTTGGTAGCTGGTCTGTATTACAAATAAAAGCCTGTTTGTATGCAGCCAGCTTGCTTTTTTGCAGGTATGGAAGTCAGAGGAGTGGGAGGCAGGAGCGTATCATTGAAAATGTTCCATCCCCTTCCACCTTGTGTCATACTAAGTTAAACCGTCACCTACTTAGTGATATGCAGCTTATATCATCTTACATAAGACCTTTGACTTTGTCCTGCTAAATTGAGCTTGAACTTGTGAAACTTAAATGTCAGAAGGCTAGAGCAGGTCAGAACAGCACAAGAGCGTAAGTTACAGTTGGCCATACTATTAAATTTATGCTTTACTATACATAGCACAAATTGCCTGTAAAGAAAAAGCATTGACTTAGAATTTTCACTTTGTCTTGAAAAAATGGTGCAGGTGATAAATGAAGTCATTAGACAGAAGGCTTAGAGAAATATTTCCTTTGTATTTCAGTTTATTTATCCTCTTCTTGACATGTGTTGTACATTTGGTCTATACTTTGTCGTTTGGTTGGTTGGTTGGTTTGACTTGGGTTTTTTTTCAGAAGAAAACATAACTATAAATCCACAGCAGTAATAGGTAGCCCCCTAGTTGTAATCCACTTTTCCTTTGTTGGCATCTTTTGAAAGAGAAGGTATCTTGGTACTGATTTACAGAGAGGACTGTATTTGTTATAAATTCAATTTAATTCAGTAAGTTAACTTAATATTTTTAATGCTAATAGGATTTGATGGTCTGACTTCTGTTTCTCTCCTAAAAGAATGCATACATGTGCAACAGAAAACTTATTTTGTAATATATTTTTTGAAATGCTCTGAATTTTCAGTAAGATTGTTATCCAAGGTATGTGTTCATTTGGACACTTATTTATGGGAGTAAATATCTATATTCTAGGATATGCAGTATTACTGTTTCTCTAATGATTTTCAGCCCTTTGTGATGGTATGTTGTCTTAATCACAGAACATCATCAAAACCCAAATGAACTAGGCAAAGAATTTGGTTGTGACCTATGACCTCTTTTTATAGACTTACTCAAGAATTAAATTTTCCTTTGACAGTGGTTGACAAGGATAGCATGTGGTCTTTAAATCCTTGGAATTTATTCTAGCTAAAGAGCAGAAATAATATTTTTTTTTCATGGCCTGCGTACTCATGAATAACATTGCCTGAGATACCTGGTTTGTAAACCTGGAGAACGAGGCAGAGGAGTGTGTCTGAGCTGTTTTTGAGGTTTTGTGCTCAAGCGCCTTTCTGGTTCCTTTTCCTGGAGATTTTGTGGCCATTAGGGGTTTTGGCTTATAATGATCAAGAATATTGTGTCAAACCTTAATAAAAATGAAAATATGTAAAATTGACAATAATCTGGTATATAGCTTAGTAGCTTAATTTAGTTAGATCATAATTCTGGCCCTTTTTTGTTGTTGTTGTTGCTATGTAATTACTTCCAGAAGTAGGCAATTTTCATCTGTGTTTAAATTTTAGCCTGCTACTTGAACATTGTAAGGTACATGTAAAGTTGATTCTTGGTGTGAGCCTCACATGGTTTCTTCTAATTCCATCTTGAAAACAGACTTGCTGTATCTTTCTTGCCTCCATGGGGCTCTTGTACTGATGCTTCCTAACTCCAGAGCTTCTTTTTTTCTGAGGTTGCCTCAGAAAAAATGTCAATGAAAGATGGCTTTGGTGAGATTTATAGATGAGATGCAGTAAGATTTCAGGGAGAAATAAAAGAATTAATTAGTTTACAGAAATAAAAAGAATCCATTTCAATTCCAGGTCTTGGAAATCTTGTTGAAGCTCTTGTGGCTGTCACTATTTAAGCGCACTGTTCATGCATGCATACATCATCTTAATTCCGGTACTGTTTAATCCCCGATGCTAAAGCTCCAATCTCACCCCTGGGACAAGCAGCATCCTTCTGGCTAACTTTTATTAGTTTAACAGAAGGAAGACTTAGTACTCATGTCCCCAGTGAGGCAGAGGTATTTCTAGTTTCTAGAAGAACACATTGAAGGAAGCACATTCCTCCAGCTGTCTTCTTGCAAGATCTTCTGGGGCTTTGTGGACCTGCAGCTTCCTCCGTTAGCAGTGGCTGCAGCCTTTACCTGTGTGGCCTGGCTGGCTGGCCATCACATCAACACACCTCTCGCACAGGATAAACCATAAAGCTCAGCATAGAAGGAAGGGCTAAGCTAGATAAAGTTTAACAAATTCAGTGGCATGGAGTGAGGAGTGTTTTGGACAGCAAGTTAGGCTCAAATGGAAGGAACGGAAGGACACCCAGGTTTAAACGTGTTTTCTTCCTCCTGTCTGAGAACAAAGGTGTGTGGCTGTTTGTGGCTCAGTCATCCTGAGTAGTTCCTGTGGGAAAAAGAGAGGAGCAGAGGACAGGGATAGGCTGCCTTGCTTGGTTCCTGACTCCTCAATAAGAGAGTAAAGCTCAAACCAGTCCCTCAGGCACATAATGTTGCTGGAAGATCTGGTCTCTGGGGAGCAAGTCTTGGGGGGAAAAAAGCACAAGAGCGAAATATAGTTTAAAAAACCATTACATTTTATAAACAAGGGGTTATAAAATTTTACCTGTTTTTTAACGTTCTTTATTCGTGGAAAATTCTTTGTAATAGAGAAAATAAACAGAAGATGCGGACTGGGATACTTCACTGCACAAAGGGAAATTCCACCTCTGTGTAGTAGGAAATACCATAAATACATTCTCTCTGAGGTGTAACCATTGTACACAGCAAACACAACCCCATACTTTTTAGGAAAAACATGAGCTTTCAAATAGAATCTGTGGTTAAAACAAATTAAATTCAATCCTTTTCCTGGCTGCACTGTGTGGGTCATTGGCTAGTTCCTCAGGCAGCTCCCCAAGGCAGTTTGTCTTTGTCCTTCTACCTCTCACCATTTTGCAAGGTGAAATTGTACCCTGTTTTGTGGTTTTGCTAACTTTGCAGTTTGCAAGGGATAAATATGGGGTCAGATGATACAAGTCAGATGATTTGATCAAAAAAGAAAGGCGTGGACATACTTCTGCATATTGCTGTGATCCAAGGTGAAGCGAGTAAGCCTCTGTTACTTGCTAGTGTTGGAAGCACAAAGGCAGAAACTGCAGGGTGGAAATAAAAGGTGAGCCGGAAACTGAGTTAAACATCCCTATTGTCTTGCTGGCTGCCTTTGGTGCAGTGCTGAGCTGTGGTTATGAAACTGTGCCCTGCATTTACTCATGTCACATTTGATTTGCCAACCTGTGTGCCAGAGTGACAGGTCAGTGCCTCCCTGCCCTGGTGGGAACACCCCTGTTCCATCTTCTCTGCAGTTACTGCCAGGAGTCTTTCTAGAGTATGCCTTTGTCTGAGGAAGGATGCAGACATTGAAGTGACGATATATGGAGCAGAAGCACAAATGGGATGATTTGACACAGCGGGCAGGCAAGCTCTGTCACTCTGTTCTGTGACAGGGAACTCAGCATTTCCTTATCTTCAAGAAACTTAATCTGGTGGAAGTGCCTGTACATGACACTGCTGCGTTTGCTGGTCTGTCGTCCTGTTTGTCTGTGTATCTCAAGCTGGCATGGATATTCCTTAGTATTGGTCCTTTAAAGAGGAAATTTGGTGTCTCCTCTCTTCCTAAGTGCTTGCAAAGAAGGATAGTAAGTTGCTCTGTCTCACACAGAGATACAGTGTTGAAGACACACTGTCCTGCTCCTGGTATTTCGATTTTAAGGCCTACTCTTCTGGAGCCATGTTTGAGATAACTGATTTGCATAGCAGTTGAGTGCGCTGTGTCCCTAACATAGTGACGTGAGGTTTGGGAGGATGCTAGGCAGAATAAAAACAACAAGGTTGCTCCCTCCTGTTCTGGAGTTCTTGTTCACCAAGAGATCACGGGATTGACTCAGATGTGCTTTAGCCTGCTACAGACCACGTGGAGAGGAAGAGGAATACCAGCACACTGACAGAGGAATAGAAGGTTCTTATTCAATGTGTTCTTCAGAAATCAAAGTGCAACATAAATTTTAAGATCTTACCTTAAATCTAACAACTAAATCTATATGAAGTGAATAAAAACAGGCCATCAGTTACCAATGATCTTGGAAGCAGGTAGAATGAAGGAGAGAGTTCTGCCTCCAAAACCAGACATGTCCTCAAACATATTAGCATCTGATGGCCACCGAGAAGCTTGCCCACTGTGATTTAGATTGCTCCAAACTAGGTAAAAATGCATCTCACCTCTTTCCCCCAGGTCTACTTCATTCAGATCTCCCCAGAATGTCCTCTTTAACCAGATGTAAAAAGCTGACTCCCAAAAAGCTGAATCCCACATGGCCTGTAACCCACTCTTAAAATTGCAGAGACAAAGACCAGGCAGTTTGTGGGCTATCTCAAGGACTCTGAGGGAGCAGAGGCTGGAGCTGGGGCTCCGCTACAACCCAGGGCAGAGGTGGCTCCATGGGACCATCATGTGCAAGGGCATGGAGAGTCCTTTCCATCTTCTTCTGCTGTGTCTTTTGTCATTAGAGGGCCCCCCCCCAGTGTGGGAGTGAGACCCAGAGTAAACCTGGGTTTTCTGACCAGGGCCAGTGCTGTGGCAAGGAAGAGGCCATCTGGTCAGCCTTGTCATGGCCCTTTCAGATCTTACACAAAGGCTTGTAATTACATTTGGGTTGGATTTAAATAACGCATGAAAAGCCAAGTCTCTGATCGTGCATTTAAATACAGCAACTACTGTGCTCTTCTGGTTTAGTGAGGATTGTGTGAATCAAAAATACCTTACTCATCTGCAAAAAGGCTTAGTCCCAGCAAATCATGACTTTAATTACAGGAAATAATCATAAACTACTTTATATGCAATTAAAGACACTTTCTTTTGGAGATATTTTTGTAATTTGTATTTTTTCCTAAAACCAATTATCCAAAATATTATACTTTTTCATGCCTGCAGTGCAACTTTGTCTTGCATATAAATTGATTTTTTTAATTAAACTCTCTTTATGTATAATTGAAAATTGAGACTGTTTTATCTAGATAGTCAATTAATAGGCCAATTAATAGGTCAATGTGCTGGTTAGTAGAAGTAGCTAAGAATTGGCTTTTTTAGATAATTATATTAATTTATAATGTAAATTGACACAATTACAATAGTGGTTTTTTAAATGTCAACATCTTTTATGTTAATATCTAATCAGCCTTTAGTCAAATGCTGAAATTGTTTTGAAGCAGAAAATACCTTTTACACTGAAATTTATTGTAATGCTGGTCCAGAGCTCGTTAATTTCATGGGAAGCCCAGTACTAGATTTGGACTATGCTCATTATTTTATCCATCTATTGAAGCAGAATAACAATGTTCAGATTCAAACTGAACAGTGGTGTGGCCCAGATCTTTCACAAACAGCTTCAAACAAGCAGTGGAGTATTTCATGGCAGTGGTAGACTTGAAGGCCAGGAAAAACATGTCCTGAAGGATATATGCCCCTGTGGTAGTTGCAGTCCATGATGTGTGAAGAAGAGAAAGGTAGATTATATGTCTTCTTGTGCTCAAAGTGACAGTTCAGGGAAGATCCTTAACCTGTAATGAATATCTATGAGTTAGGAACAGAAACTAAGCGAACATCCAGAAAAATATCAACATGATCCTTTCTGCCTAGCAGCTGGGGTGAGGCACCGTGCTGCTTTCTGGGTCCCCACCAATGTCTGCACTCCTGCCTGCCTCTGTCGTGGGGCTGGTGTCCCTCAAGGATGGTAGGTCACATTTCCTGATTGATCTGTCCACTTCAACAAGAAAGATCACCCCAAAGAGCACAGAGACCATCACGGCAACTCGTATGCTGAGGGGAAACAAGCAGCACATCTTAAAAAGCGGTGTCCCTTCCCAGAGAGCTGTGATATTGAATGTGTTTTGATTGTTCTCTATAGATACATTAGATGAATGAAAAAGTGGGGCACAAAGTAAAGGAGGGTGCTGGCATAAGACCAGGTGGTATGTATTGGCTTGGATGAACTTGGGAGAGCAGCTCTTGCTGCCAGGATAGCTGGAATGTTGTTCTAGGGCAGCATGAGCAGAAAAGTTGCTTCCAAAAATCAATCAACTCTTACGCCTGATTGCCTGTAAGAAATGGATATGATAATCCAGCAAAAGTCATTATGCCTTTGTCCTCTCATGGCCATTACAGATAAGCAATCCCAGTGCCATCGTCCTTAGTAAATATGTGATGGGATTATAGAGAGAATATGGTTGGATGATGGGAAAACTGAGTTTTCTGGAGGCTGCCTTATAAACTTTCTGCCTCAAAACCCAGTCTGCCTGTGAAGCAAATTTCATAGGACCATGTTGACCTACCAGCTGGTGCCACCACTGAGGTGCTGGTGTTGGCCCAGGGCTTGGCCGCCTGAGCAGAGCAGGAGTTCACACACCTCCAGGAGTACTGCACATTCTTTGAATCAGTCCTGATCTGAAACGTGATCTGGGGAATTTACTGAATTAAGCTGTTAAAACTATGCAAACAATTAAAGGCCTGGATTTGGCATAAAAACTTCTACAATGTTTTCCCTCAGCATTTGTATTTACTGTTGGAAATGCTTCAGCCCATAAATCTGTGCAGATAATGCCAATAGGGGAAATCACTAATGAAACATAGTTTTACAGGTGGTTTTAGGTGAATTTTCCATCAACTTTATGTGCCTGTAACATATCATTATATCCTTTTCTCAGCCATTAACTTCTGCTGTGAAGCATGAGATACTGGATTTCTTTTGCCTTTATCCTTTGACTCTGTCAGGAAGCCAGGGTAGAGGCAGACAGAGGGCAACATGGCAAGCTGGAGACAGCAGCTGGAAGTTCCAGAAGATGAGATGTGGCCCTTGATGGCCCTATCTGTGCTTGACATGAGGAATACCACGAATGCCAGTGGTAATGGCATCTAATAGGAAAGGATAGCTCTCCAGATTTTGCTTTTTTAAAAGCTGTGAACGTATATTTGTTGAAGGCCTAGGCTTCAGTGAAACATATAAGTACCAGTTGGGTGATAAGGGTATCCAGGGCCACTGGATTCCTCTTTCATGACCTTGGGCCAGCCATTTGTCTGGTAAATATAAATAGGCTATCCCTGTTAACTTTTACAGCAGCAAAGCTAGCTTAGTTTAAAATTGTATGTTAAGGCTATATTGATCTAACAACCCTCTATCCTTGTTTTATTCTTTTTCCATGCACGAAAGGCTCACAGAAACAGGAGAAAATTAACCTTGGTGTTGGGGAATGAGAGGAAAAGACAAATTGTTTCACCTTAGGCATAGGGAGGGAGGTGGGGATATGTGGTTGGGATCGGGGCAGAACTGAGGAGTCATCCCCCTTCCAGCTGTGCTGAGCTGTTAGATCAGCTGGGCAATAAATATGTGTCTTCAGCCTTAGATTAGTTCATGATGTAATTCTTCATTTTTGCCCTTCCCAAGGAGTCACTGCTGAAGCTCTTTTACCACTAGCGAAAATATTTATTCAGATACAAGATAACCATTTGTTTCACTGGTCCCTCCAGAGACACATGAGTAGATCTCATTTAAGTAAATGAGTGTGCTGAAGACCTAATTAGAGACAAAGTCCATGGTCCTGTGCCAAAATGCTACATCATGAACTAAAATTCGTGGAAACTTAATACAGAGTCACAAATTATTTGCTATATTTAAATCAGACTTTAAACATTAAATGAAAGCCAATACACCCAATAAAAGCCTGTAATCCAGGCTGTAGTAATAAATCTCATGCTGGTATCCCAGTGCAAATAAGGATGAAATTTTAAATGCATTGACATTAATGTCATAGTGCATCTTGACTTCAACAGATCCAGTATTTTTTCATAATGTGCTTAGAGTCTTAATTTACTAGCAAAGTAAGCTGTTCGGGATTTCCTGCTTCCCCCCTTAGTCATTGATGATGTGATCAGCTCCTGGGACAATACTAAAATGTACTCAGCTGGATTTCTCTGTCAGCATCAGCCACCTCCCTTTTTTTTTCATCTGCCTCCCAAAGCCACTTCTGTGTTTCTCGATGACCTGTCCTGCACAGCCTCAGCAGGTGCGCTGGTGTACTTGGCTTTTAGACTCGTTTCCTAAGAGGAGAAAGCTTACATCATTGATTAGGTGACTTTTTGTCTGCAGAACTGTCTTCAGTTAAAGTCTGCAAGGAGAATAGTTATCCTTAAGGTCACTGGGCAGAGGAGGCAACCCCAGGTGAGCACCATACGCTGCACCAAGCCCGCTTTGGGGCGAGAGCAGAGGCAGCAGTGCCAGCAGCTGACTGCATGGGACACATACATTACTCCACACTAACTGCATCAGGGATCTGTCCTTCCTCAACGGGAATGGTGGAGGGAGTGCACATGGGTTTTACGCTGTCATGGTGGGTAGGTGAGGTTAAGTAATAGGAAACAAGAATGAAAGGCAAAACAAGTTTCAGAGTTGCCTCCTTTGCAGAACTCTTTTTTTTTTCCCCTGTACAGTTTGGTTTCATGTGACTTCAGCTCCTTCCACTCAATGGTAGAAACACGATGACCTTTGCCAAAGTAGCTGATGCAATTATTAAAGTGGTGTCTAGTGATAGCAAAACAGCAATAAAAATTGATTTGCAACTTTTTGTGTGCTTTGCAAAAGGCATGTGTTACTACCATACATAAATGGTAATTCATTTGATGTTCTTGGAGGTATAAAACAATACAGAAGCCTGCATATATACTTCAGTTATAGAATTTTAACAGCTTTCATGCTCAATTATTGCCATTAAATTGATATGGAATATATAGTGTTGGTTTAGCTACAGCTTAAAAATGGGGCTTACAAGCTGTGAAAAAGGTAAGGTGTTTGTTCTGTCTGTACCTTCTTTTATTCCTTGTGTACCCTTATTCTCATTGCCTTCCAAAGTATTTGTGGATGTGCAAGAGGTACAAGAGTGGCTACTGATGTTCCAACTACTCCCTTTTATTGTTTTGAAGGTTTTAGAAACTCCTTTATAGAGACTTTTTCATTCATTCTATGTTTTTCCTGGGCTTACATAAAGATCTCATTTTGCAGGCTCCTGTACATAAGTTTAACTTTAAAGGCACCAATATTATAGTATTACAAATGTTAGGCAGGTTTCTTGAAGTTAAGCATATGTGAGTTTCTTCAAAATTTAAAGAGAGATGAGGAGACATGGAGCTGCCATCTGAATAACAAATACCTTCATTTTCAGTAGAAGTGAGAAGTGAAATGTTCCTTAGAAGGTTGCAGACAGGTTTCATGGACTGCAGATGCACTGGGGACTGATCTACGAGCACTTTTTGTCTGCTAGATCAGGGCCTAAATATATTTATTGTTATATATCATAGTAACAAGGGCAGTGCAGTGGCAAGTAGACACCTGGCTGACCAGCAGGTTGAAAGAATGAGGAGAAAATTCATAGTTCTTTTGTTTACTTGTAAACCAAGATAATGGTTCTAGTGTGTCTGAAATAAGGGTAGGAAAAAAAATGTATTAGTAGTATTCAGAATCTAGATTATATGATTATATGTTATTGATGAAAAGAATTCAGTTATAAACTTTACTCCCTTATTATTTATTTTCTTTTTTACAATGGAGCCTTTCATTCCTGTTTGGGAAGTAGGATTCATGTGTAGCTGAGTTTGCTTACACTGTCCCATGCTTCCAATCTGTGTATGTCAGGAGAAGGGCCCTGTAAAATTGTTCCCAATACAAGGGTTTGCTGCCTGTGAGCAGCAGAAGAGAGAGTCATTTAGTGCTTACACGGTGCTTCCTCTACAGAATAGCTCCTGCCTCTAAGATCTTCCATCCTGTTCATTATTTAATATCTATTTTATTTTGGGAACAAAAAAAAAAACCTAAAGAGAAATGGGCACTGTTCACATCAACTGTTTCTGCCCTGCAGATATGAAGGGAATAGTTTCCGCAGGAAGAGTCACCGGGAGCCTTTTAGCCAATTACCACAGCAGTTAGTAGACCACAGCAAAAGAAGGATTACTTCTGCCTTCTGTAGTGAACATTAACCACTGCTGTGTTACACAAATGGGCCTTTTATATTTTATCTACTTTGATATTTTAAGGAAATGAGAAGTCCTGAAATGACAAAATGCTGGTAATAATGAGGTGAGTTATCACCACATGGTTATTATCAAGAGAATTTTCTTTTTATACTAATGTGTGTTAAAGAAGAGGCATGTTCCTTGTTTGCCTTGGAAGGAAAACAATTCAAGTTTGCTCTTGTCAGGTTTCTGAGAAGAATAAAACATTGTTACTGTTTGGGAAGGAGAAATGACCTAGTGGAACCTGGCCCACCAGTTGTCTTCCTGGAAGCCACATGTGATCGTGGCTGAAAGTTTGAAGTTTGTCTAAATTCACCTTCATCCATTGTCAGATTCAGCTGCTGGTGCTGGCAGTCAGTTCTGCATTCGTTATCTCTGGTAAAGTTACCTTATTTGCAGTAAAAAAGAATTTGGACTTGGGTGTTTTGTAACCAGCATTAGATATTACCTGTAACGCAGGAATTCTTTTGGCAGTGAACTGCCGCACTTCTTCTGTAGAAGCTGGTAAACCTGGAAGACACTATTTAGCATCCACTACATCCCAGAGGTAAGGTTGTTTTAAAGAATGTCCCTGTTCATGGCCTGATGTCCTTCCTGCTGTATCTGGAGTAGACAGAGCTTAAATGGAAGCTCATGTAAAATACAATTGATTGAAAATAGACCATATACTTAAGTTTTATATGATAACAGCTGCAGATTGAATTAGTAAATCACTATTCACTGTGACTTCTGCTTTAATCTTGTTTTCATGTAAAACCCTTTAATCGTGTTTTGTGCATTAGTCAGTGAGTTTTCACAGGAAACAGCCAGGTGCATGAGGACCTTTGTGGTAATGCTGTGCTGCAGAGTCACGGGCACAAGCTCGGAGCTGTTTGTTTGAAGACTCTTGCAACTTTGTTAAATTTCAAGCATGAAACTACATTTCTGTCCAGTGCAACTGTGGAGCAAATCAACAAGAACCTTTGCAGTGTTGCAATGTTGTGTACACTTTAAAGGGTAGCGTTACACTAAGTAGTGTTGCATTACTACTTGGTGGTGTCAGCATACTGCAGAAATAATCACAGTGTATAAATTAACATATGAGTTTTCCAGAATTGCATTTGATGAGTTTTAGTTCAAGCATAGTTACCAACATGGATAAGGTGGCAAAACCTATTTAAATATCTATGTGTCTTTGTCCCTCTCTACTTTTAACTTTCAAATGATTGTGGATGCCATGTATAGAGCTTTTGTGTAGTATAGGACTTGTATTAAGTATGCCCAGCAGCCTTTACAACAAGCAAGAAGAACCTAACTGAAAATAACAAACTTAATCTCTGATGAGGGATCGTTCGAAAAGTTTTTTCCAGAGAAAAAAAGTCAAATTCATATGAAGCTTGTGCCACTTTTAAGCCTAGCTAAGTAACACATTTGGATTCTAAAACTAATTGGAAAGATGATTTTATTAATAGTACGAGTGTCAAGAACAAAGGCACTTAAAAGCTGTGCAAAGGAGTGCAAATAACTTTATCAAGCTATAAAAGCTTTATAAAAGTAGACCAGATACTGCATGGCTGGATATGCTACCATAAAGGATCTGAAAAAACTACAGCAGTAGAAGCCCTGAGATTCTTCCAGATGTGTGAAGTAATGCCTTGCATTGTTATGCAGGCAAGGCCTATTTTTCTTGGCTATAATTTAGGCAGGCTTCTGTATGTTATCATCAATGAATCAGAACTTGAATAACAAATCTTGGATGTATTCATCATAATCTGTTCCTGTTGGGGTGGGACAGAAGGAAAAAAAGCTTATTGTAAAATAGTTTAAACCTATTTGATGAAAAAATAGGTGGATTTTTTTTGTTGAGTGATCCATAATTATATAGTCTGCTTTAAGAGTTCCTAACTCAATCATACTGCAGTAGTGAGCTCTGTGTACTGTACTGCTTAGTATCTTGTGTCTGCTTTGAGTTCCATATTGAAATGAAGGAATTGAACATGTCAGACTGTGCCATAAAACAAAAATGAGTAAAGTAAAATTGATTGCAATGTGTTCTCCATATCGTGTACCTGTCTTAAGAAATTACTCTTCATAGATCTTTGGAACACAGTGTAACTGTGTAATATATGCTTCTATGTCTACATGCATATATGCTTATGTCCATTTATAAATTATTTTTTATATATTGTCAATACGTATCAGAACTTGCCTTCATCTTGCCCTGTAACTGAATATTCTTTGAAGGTGTGTATGTGAGAGTGTCCAGTAGTAACACCTTGAAGTTGAAACTTCAGGCAGTCATGCTAGGTGATGTTTGTTAGTTCTCAGTTTAGAAATCTGAAAAGTGGAGCATCTTTCACATAGGGAAATGGATAAGATGGAGATTTTGCAGAAAACTTTTGCCTTGTCTGGGTAAAAACTGAGAGGAAGGGAAATTTCTACTATGTGGGGGTGAAAGAAAGGCAAATTTGTGAGCAAGAGGGATGTGAGAGGTGCATGTATTCTCAGATTCAGTATATGGAGTATCAGACATAACAGTCATTACTTCTGCTTCTTTTGCTTTTTTATTCTTTTTTTTTTTTAATGAAGGAAAAAAACATCATTTAAGTGAGAACCCTTACATGAACTAGAACCTTTTCATTTATTTTGTCACCCGTATATCCCTCTGCCCAAACAAACTCAAATTCCTCAGTTTTCCAGCAGCTTGCAATTTCTTACTGATGACCCCACTTGAATCCATTTTTTTATAAAACGCAAAACATAATGCCTAAACACAAAATTTACATTCTGATTTGGTAGTATTTTCAATAACTTAAAAAAAATCTTAGTGCATTGGTTTGGGAGAATGAAGTGGCCTGCTGAAACTACTTCTAAGTGGCTGACAATAGTCATTAGAAAGACATCCAGTGAATTTGTCTTTAGATGAGCTTCTTAATGCAGGGAGGTTTTGTGGCGCACAGTGGTGTGAGGTCATTCCATAATTATCTTAATTTAGTCGGTTTTGGTCCACTGTGTTTCAGATTCAGAAGCATTTGCTTTGTTCTGCCGTGAGTCATAGTGCTTCATTATGACATTTGCACTGACAGTTATGGGAGAGATGTGCTGAAAGGCGCTAGGCTACATCAACATTTTCAAACTCCCACTCCTCCAAGTTGGTTACACACCCTCTTCCAAATCGTTCTTTATAACTCGGGTCTATCACGTTGCCTGTACAACACTGACGAGTCACTGTGCAGCCGGTATGCTAATTGCTGCCTTACTGAACCAACCATAGCGGGCAGCCTTTTCTGTGTGTTGACATTTTTTCTTGGTCCATACATTTTGATTATTGCGTCTTTGGAGTGGATTTTGCTGCCTGCTTCAAGCTTTGCAATGCCTGTGTCCAGCATTGTGCACAATGAGACCTAATCCCCAGCTGGGGACCATCTCTAGCAGTGCAGTACAAATAAAATAAATTTCAACATTTTTTGTTTTAGTTTGGCCTCATTCAAAAGGGGGTTTGTTGCTATTTCTCAATTCCTATTTGACATACTAGTTTTACAGTGATTTTCTGGCTATTAAAGGCAATTTATTTGGGGAAAACACAATTCAGTGTTTTACAACACTATATATGGATTGGGGGTTGATTTTTGATCTCTCTCTATTCTATACACAGTGCATGCTAATGTACTTGAGAGGTAAGATGTGTCAATTGCTACAAATCTTTAGCTTTGCAAAACATGGGATTGAAGAGCTGGGCTAGTCTGCTTGTTTGCTTTCACATATTGAAGTGATAACTGTCTGCCATTACTTTGCCTTGTGGCATTTTAAAAAACAAGAGATGAGAACATTTTTGCTACTCTGTATGCCTCACAGAGCAGGAAAAGTAAGACATCATTTAAAGTGGCTATTGTGCAGGAGGTTTCTGGAATGTTTGGCATTGCATGTTCAACTTTGGCATTTTGTCATCAAAAACTGGAGCACAGCACAATCTCTCAAATATGCAGTCAGGCCTCTTGAGCTCCTGTAAAAATAAGCTGGCAAACAAATCCCTCTAATAAAATGCTGATGCTGGAAAAGATATACAGTCATCACTTCGTTATGCTACTTTTCTCAGCATGTCTCATCTATTTCCGAAAGTAGAAGAGAGAGATGATTACATTTAAGCAAAAGTCATGATGAGGTGAAATCCTGGCCAGGTCACTGGTTTCAATGGCCATTAACTTGCCTTTTAGTCATGGCAGTTGTTTCTTCTCTCTTTGTGCTCTTATGATGATCACTGTTTAGCAGAGCATATGGGGCTTATGATTTTTGGTTTGGGCTTTTAGTGACTCTGTAGCCATTTAAAATGCCCTCCCTGGAGACTCCCAGGGGTTGAGTGCACTGGTGAGGCAAAAGGAGGCTTCTGGCATTAGAAGCATGTGGCATTGGGCTACTATTGATAACCTGGGCAGTGAGGGTGGTGACAGGGTTGCAGTGCTGCAGTC
This sequence comes from Cephalopterus ornatus, assembly GCA_013396775.1. Lineage (NCBI taxonomy): Eukaryota > Metazoa > Chordata > Aves > Passeriformes > Cotingidae > Cephalopterus > Cephalopterus ornatus. The sequence continues at coordinate 231,694 of VZRE01008433.1, read as the reverse complement.
TGAGCTTTCTTTGTTTACTGGTACTGTCAGTTTTTCTCAGAATGGTCCATTTATAATTTTTTACTCAATGTATTTTTTCATTCCAAATCTGTATAGGTACTAGTCATACTTACAACATTTTCTTAATTATCATGTGTTCTTTCCTTCAAAACGAACCACATGGTTTTAATATGTACTATGTGAGTTGCTTGTGTGGGACAGCTGAAGGAAGAAACACGAGTAATGACAGCCTGGAAAGGAAAAGTGTCAGAATATTTGGTTATTTAATTCATAAATTACAGTCCTGGTTAAACAACAAGAAATCATTCTCAGGTTAGACTCTTTAGAGCTAATAATGACAGTGGAACTATCTTGAATACAAATAAAAGGTGAAGGTAAAGAAACTTGTTTTAAAACAAACATTTTGGCAGTGCTGAAAATGATAACTTCTAGTGGTGTTACAGAAATTGCAGTATCTTTCCTGTCATACCACACTGGCATGTGGGAGCCTGGAATAAGAAAAATACTGATGTGACAATCAAAATGATGTGGTAGAGGGGGAGTCCATGAAGACACCATTTGTGTCAGCCCAGGTGCACTAACAAAGCTACCTTCCAAATACTCTTGTATGTCATAGTGATCAAGTAGGTTCAGGATAAACCAAGTTTATATGAAACTACATATCCTCTTTTCTGTTTCCAAATGAATCACTTTTGTAGTGCCCTCCCAGAAGGAGCCCACAGGCACTGGGCAGACTAAGTGTGTTGAATGAAGGCAGGACCTGAAAAATAGTCTTCTTTCCTCATTCAGAGTGTAATACTTGTTAAACTGCACAGCTTTAAATAAGGAGGAAACAGTACTTGTGATCATCGGTAGTGGCAATCAGTCATATCTTTTTTCTTTGTGCTGTTCAAATATTGGGGAAATAATTATAAGCAGCTTACATGTTTCTGAAGCAACTCTGATCTCATATTGTTTTGCCTCTTCAGTTTTGAAAAATCTAAAGAAAAGTGCCCTATCAGGAAAATACTATTATTGGGTCTCTAACCAGTTTTTAATAGAGTGGAGAGGAACTGTGGTAGTTATTTGTGGGTTCTTTCTTTCTAAATTCAGTACCTGGTGTGTACCAGGAGATTAAACAGCACAGTTTGTAGGTGTTCTATGCTTCTCACCTAAGCAGGTCCAGGCACTTTTTTAAAACTTTTTTAAGGTCCTTGAGCATGGCTGCTTAAAGCTTTCCAGAGAACAGCATGTACTGTGTGCTGCACTCTCATACGCACGTTTTGGAATTGTTCTGGGTGTGCATAAGCACCTCATCTCTCACCTTTTGTGGTTTCTCATGTGGAAGTGCCTTTTGAGGCCAGTTTTCCTCTTCCTAACTTCTGGAATAGCCTTTAGCATTAGAGCAGGGACCAGGACTCAATCTGCAAAGCTCTGTTAAATGAAATTTCAAATGGGCATCCAAAGATTGTGACACTGTATTTGTGGTAATGGCCATATATTACCCTGAGTCCTCTGTGGACAAGATTCTGGTATCCCAACTGTGTTTGCAGGGTTGAGGGAGACATGGACCCCACTCTTTTGGGTCCCAAAGCTCTTGCGAAGCTTCAGTCTGCTGGACATGTGCTGCCATTGGAAAATTGTTAGGGGTCTGTAAAAAGAAATTCTTAAAGTTAGACACTTTAAAAACTCAAATAGATTGGTTTTGGCTTGTTAGCAATGAGTAAGATGAAACACAGACACTTCTAAAACATTTTGACTCCCTTTATACTCTCTGTAGGAACCCAGCAGGCAGGATGTACAATGATCTGGAAATTTCTGCGTTGAGTTCCTAGAACAGCTGAGTCAGCTCCACAGTTTCTCATGGCTGTGTTTTTAGCTTTATGTAGATGGTGATGGGACTGTGGCCTGTCAGTGATGATAAAAACAAACACATATTTGTGGCAATTAGACAGGGATGTATCTAGAGCTAAGCAATACTGTTGTTGGCAGGATTACAAGAGCAGGGTTGTTTGGAAATTTAGTGTTCTCATTGTGGCTATTATAGGGCAAAACTGAAAGCTAATAAAACTGAAGGCAGGTCATATCAACAGACCAATTAAAGACAGTGTGTATCATGGATACAAATGTTTGTGAGCTGTACTGCTTACACAGCAATCATTATTTTTGACCTTTCAGTGTGAACTTTGTTGATTCCCTAACACTTTTTCATGCCTGCTAGAGAAAACGCTATCAGACATGACTTCATATAGTCCCTGACTTTAGTTGGATTTCTGCAGTCCTGATTTAAACCAACTTGGTTTTACTGGAGTGATGTAGGGGCTAAAACAAGCCAACTGTTTCTTTCTGTGGTTTTCACTGTGTAGGTCATCTGAAAAAATGAAAATGTGGCTTTCCCAAAAAGATTCCTTTTTCCCATCGGTTTCATTACTAAACTGGAGCTTGGGTGGATGATTATTGTGTGTGGTTGAGTGGCATTTGCTTTAATTCTGTATTTGCAGGTGGCACTGTCTTTTCTGCAAGGAGATGGGAGAAAGTCTAAGGACTTTATCTATTAATGACACAGCCCTGGAACAATAGCAGGGTAGCTCAGTTTGGAAGCACAAGGCTGTTGAAACACAGATAACTTTAAACAACGAGATTCAAAATAAACTTCTCTCTGTCTCATCAGTGCCTGACCAATTTCTAATAAAACCAAGCTTCAGCTCTTCTTTTCTTCTGTTTGCATAGAGGGTTGTTGCATGATGCAGATGCAAAGGAAATACCTGTTTAGCTTCATTTTGACATTTCCATTAAGATTAGACTCAGTATAATCTTGCATCACAAAAACATATTCAAACCTATGCGGGGCCTTATCTTGCAGTCGCAAGCTGCTTAGCCCAACTGGTGAGGAGGATTCTTAGTTGCTGTGTGAATTGAAGAGAAAATGTACGGACTTGGAGCTTTTGTTGAATGCTTTCTTCATGCATCACAAGTTCTCCCTGCAACTAAACTCAGCCAGAAAGGTGGTGCCCTCATACCAGTTGAGAAGGTCGATACGGTCCTACACACCAAATCATAATCATGGCAAAACCCAAATACTGACCAACTGACAGCTGGCCTGGCATCCTTTTTTACAATGTTTTTTCTCTCTGTGTTCAGTGGAACATGCAATTCTTCTATTGCTGTTAGTCAGGTACCTTTAAATCACATTAAACAACGTTCTTGAAATCACAAATAATGTGTTGGATTTTCATCATTTCTTGCTAAACATCTTAGTTAAACTGTTGCAAGCCCCTATATCCTGTACCTTTTCCTTTATAATTTTCTTTTTTTTTTAATATCTTGGTAACCAGACCTAGTAATAAGAACAAATAAAAGTATGATGCACAAATTTCAGTTCTTAAAGCTCACTTCAATATAAATGAAAGCTAATCTTGTGTGTCCATTTTTTTTTCTGCTGAAGTCCCAATTCTTTCCATCAAACTCCAGAAATATACCTTAATATTAAAAAACACACATCTCTACATTTTAGGACCACATTGATTGCTGTAACTTGTTTGTCCCCTGTCTCACATGCTTTTTCTTCTGAATTGAACTGTACTCTTTTATCAGAAATTTCTCATAGGTACCCGTATTACATGATCAAGTCTCTTTTTCACATTCTTTTGAATAAAGCCTGCAGGGAGAACTTCTCTGGCATCATCCATAATTCAGAATTTTATAGCTCTTTTCTGAGTATGCTGAAGTTTTTCAACGTTACTTTTGAAATACACACACACCAGAACTAACCTTGCATTATTTTATGGTCCTGTCAGAGCCATATAGAGGAGCAATGCTGCTTTCCTACTGTTATTTTGAATTCCCTTCATATATTGTATTCATTGGCTGCAGCATATCATTGGGAGTTCATGGTCTGTTGATGCTTCATGTTTTTTAAACCATTACCTTAAAGTCTGTCATTTGTCAGTGGCAGAACTAGAAAAGGTTTCACAAATTTCCTGAACTTCATTATGCAAGGTAGAAAAAATTCAACTTAGTACTAAACAAAGCTCTTTAATTGATGGCAAGGCATATCAATAATCATATAATAAGTAATTTATTAATTCTGTAAGGTTTTTGACAGTTGTCACGTTCCATAAACAATTATAGTTCTGCAATATCCCTGTAGATTGGGGAACTGTGCTTTATTTTGAAGTGGGGAAACTGAGGCCCAAATTTGTAACTGGCCAAAGTGTTTCTATACCTGTACTGAACCTGGTTTTACTGAGTCCAGGACTTATTCATTCATCCTTCTTGGGCTGCTTAGGAGAATAAATGTTTTATAGTTAATGTCACCCCATCATGATGTTATTCTGAAAGTGCTTCCTTACATGCAGGGGTCATACCTGTTTTTAGGGCAGTCCTGTGCAGGCTCTAGTGGTCCCTTTCCAGTGCATGAAATGCACCATAGCAGCATGAATTTCACTGTACAGCAAGTCTGCATTCCTTGGCACACAGAGCAGGATGATACTGCTGGTGTCCAGACCTACTGTTTTCGTAGTGCTGCATTTCCTCACTAATGGCTTATGAGGCAAATGTTTAAGTGCTTATTGTTACATATTCTCCTTTTATCTGATTATTGATAGAGCAGTGTTAGAGTTGTGAAACTATAAATTTTTTTTCCTTTTTTGAAAAATAAGATCAAGCAGCAAAAGATGAAGGCTTTCAAGTTTGCGCTTATGAGTTTGTTCACAATGACTGTTTGTCTCCTATGGTTCACTCCTGGCACTTCTTCAACTTAACATCCCCGGATCAGTAGAGCCTGCTGTGCTCCAGTGCCTGCACTCCTACAACACCTCCGTGTCCTCACTGGAACAAATTTGAGAGTTGTCAGACCCTGACAGATAGATGGTCTCCAACCCTTAGAAGTCCTGTCAAATCTACTAAAGCATCTTTTATGGTGGAGGACAGACACTGAGTGCTTCAAAGGACTTGCTCAGTCTTGCGTGTTCTGTTTTTAACTCTCCTGTTAAAGATATGGGGCTCAGGTCAAGTTCAGCATGGGACCTTTTGCATCACAGCAACTTTTGTACTGGAAGGAAAAGTTCACCTAGTACTAACACTAAAAGAATAACTGTTTTAGGAACTTTGAGTACTTTCGTTGGGCCAGATACTGTGCATCTCCTGGGGAGCAGGTTGTCCTCTTTGCAGTGTGTGTGTTTTACTCCTTTTTGTACCTGCAGAGTTTTTGCTTCAGTGTACTTGATGCTTTTACCTTTCTCTGATCACCCACTATTTCTATAGCAAAAGACTCTCTTTGGGATGTTCCTTGTTCTGCTTAGGAGACCAGTTGCTCCTCTGACCGTGGGTGTTTTCTTGGAGCCCATTTCAGACTGGAAGCTCTTGTCTCATCTGAAAGATGATCATCCATTTCTCCCCCTCCTGGTCCCCTCATGACAGTCAGATGTACCTCACAGCCTGTATTGGTCTTTCACGCTTGCCCTGTCTGGAAGCAAAGGCAGAAGATGACAGGAGCTGTTCAGGCAGCTGGAGCTGGAAAGATGCTGGTGCTGATCCTGGAGAAGCTGAAGGGATCCCGGTCTGAGAGGTCTTCCTCTGAGCTTTCCCCACTAATGCTTTGATGGTACAAGGCAGAATGAGCCTTGCTGCCTGCCCTGCTCCTCATGGCATGGCCTACTGCTGTCCAAGGGCAGAGGAAAGGATATTCTTGGATCAAGGAAGTGCGGGAGAATCCAACGTGGCTTTCCAAGCCTAGCTGCCTGCCTCCTCTTTTTTGCTCACTCCAGTCTGCCACTCTAGGGCAAGCCTTGCCATCTTGTGCGACCCCCAGGCTGAATTGTCCAGTGTCCCATTTGCTAAGAGGAGGGAAGAGGCTTTTTTAATTAATACTTTGGGGCTGTGTTTTTATTCTTCAGAACATACATCAGTGTCTAGAAACCAGGATCCTGTCCAAAATCTTAAATTACTGCTTTGACGGAGCCCACATCCTTGCCCAGTGGTCAGGCTCTTAGCTCAGCAGGTCCAGTGTTAGATGGGGCCTCTGGGTCAGGAGCAGTTTGGGATCCTGTCTTCTGCTATCTGGAGAGCTAGGGATCCACGACTAAAAGACACAACCAAAGAATATGGTCTCTAACATTTTGCTTAGGGAGTGTTTGTTTACCTGCCCTCCTGCCATATATATACATGATCATAAGGTTCTTAATTTTTTAGTTTTAAAGTGTAATTATCAGAGTTATTCTGAGTCATCTTATCTTTAGTCAGTGCCCAAGCATTTGCAGAGGGGAATGACACTTGCTGTGTGGCCCTTTCATACTTCTTTTCACTGCCATGCTGCTGTGTCATTAGCCAGTGTTTGTTTTAAATGTCTGAAGTCCAGAGCTATGTTAACCCACCACCTCTGTGTAGTCTGGAAATGTTAAAACTATAAATTATTGTAAACAAAATGCCATTGGGGGAGCATATATATTGTATTTATTTAAGTAGTCATATAGATTTCTACCTTAGTTTAGTGCTCATAGAATGTATACATGATCAGAGAAATACTCCCCAGTGCACTGAAGAACAAAGGTATATTTAACAGATGTGTTTCTACTGAATATATGGCTTTTTAATTAAGATTTTAGCTAAAAAAATAATTTTAGCTTGCTTCATCTGTTTTCCATATGTAGCTATTTCAGCTAAAATACATTGTTAAAGGTTTAATTGAATCAGCTGCATTGTATAAATACAGAATTTCTGTTTATGTACATTTCTTATTCTGATAGCTTCCAAAAAAATAGCTAAGTGACCATTAGAATAATTTAACAAGAGAAGATTTTTAGTTTATGAGATGTAAGTTCTCCTACATAAAATACAACATGCTGGAACTAATTTTCATTGCATGGTTATGGTTAATGGTTAAAAATTTTCAGTCTGTGCAGAACCATTTCCATACCACTGATCCATCTGTTTTAAAGAGACCTTGTCTTGAATAATACATGATATTTGGTAATTGAGGAGGAACTCCCATGGTCCAGTATATACTCAGTGCATCCTTGAAATTTAGTCCTTGATTTTGAAAGGTTCAGTGTTTCAATCTCTGGGCATCTTTAGCCTTCAATGAATATTTTGCCATAGTAGATAAGGTGCATGCCAAGTAAACTGCTTTAGTTTCTAACCACAGCCACGAGGAACAAAGTGAGTTAAGGCTGGAGCCTAAAATTTCTAGGCAAAAGTAATAAAGCTTTCCTTTGTTGAGGTTTTAGATGTTGCTTTGTTCTCATATGCCCCAGTGAAAAAAATGTTTCTTTTAAAAAATATTTTACAGACACTTAATCTTGGTTGTGTCTAATGCCTTTCAATATTTTTAAAAGAAATTCCAAGTAGATGAGTTATTTATGTGTTTAGCTTTTATTTTCCTTTATGTCTTTTAATAGATTCCAGATCTCATCGATATTGTAATAGCTTCTGTGTTACGGAGCAATGCAATTTACTGAGTTAAATATCCATTTTTCTTGCCTCTTTGACATAAAAGTGCCGTTGACCTATACACTAAATTGTTAATGCATTTGTAAGCTCGGAAGTCCATCTTGTCCCCCTCACTGTCTGCACGCAGTCTTCACTAGACATGAGGAGACCCCAGTGCACTTCAGCACACCTGGAAGCGTCATGTTACTCCTAGCATTCAGGTCAACATGCTTGGAAGACATTATGATTAAAGGCTGTAAATGGAGAACTGTTCAGGCTTGAATTCTGTGTAAATTGCTTCCCTCAACCAACATGTTGAAGCACATGTAGAGTGTAATTTTATAGACTTGTCTGAGACATGGGGTATGCAGATGGAATACGTAAGGTGATGGAAAAAAGAAGAGATAACCCAAACTGCTGTGTTTGCCTCTGCCCTCCCCATCCTCTCTTCCCTGTGCATTTCCTTCTTTTCTTTCTCTTTTTTTTTCTTCCTTATGGCTGAATTTATTTGAATTTCTGGGGAGAGCAGGTGTTTAGGGGACAGAACAGCACAGGGAGTGGGGCTAAGCTTTTACCATCTTGGAACTGCCACCATGAATCCCTGATTTATTTATTTTTTTTTTCATTTTCTGAGACTACAAGCTCCAGGAATTGAAATATAGCATTCCGCACTCAAGAATTATTCCATAGAAAATGTGAGGGAGCCTATAATTAAAGACTTGTGCACAGATAGCAGTATTGGAAGAATAAATTTGGTGCCAGTCTCTCCAGAAGTGGTTGAAAACCGTAAATCATGAAGCGAATAGATAATCACAGATATAACAAACTGTAGCTGCATCTGCTGATTATTTTCTCCTCAACCTCTTGTGTACAATTAAGAATTCAGATGTAACAGCTGGGAATGATTTTCAAATGTTGATCTGAAGCAGAAAGTTCTATTCAGAAACTTTCAGCAGTTCTTTTATCTTCCCCATTTGTTATTTTTTCTGGAATAGGTTAAAAAAGATAGTACTTGACCTGCTCTGCACTGAGATAGAACAGAGATCATTATAAACTGAGATATGGATTTATTGTTAATGATCCATCTTCTAGTGTGACTGAGTTCAACAGCAAACAGACTGAATATCTGTCAACAGGCTAAACTTTCTTTGGTCAAGAAACTTTATCTGTTAATATTTTATTTTTCTAGTTCAGCGGGGAGACATTTTTCAAAGGTTTCTTGTTGATAGTTGTGGCAAAGAAACTAAGGTAAAAAGCTCAAAGTGAGTGCCTGTCAAATTAAAAATAGAGACAATACACAAGTGAAAACTATAAAATAACTGAGTGTAGAAACTAATGTAATCATACATCATTATATACACTGATGCGTGTAGAAGTTCTGTGTATAAATATATTAATATGCTGAGCAGGCAGATCTGTGTGGACCATGTCTGCCTGTACAATTACTACAGAAAAATCTCACATCTGTCACCGTGCTCCACGTGCACCTGAATTCACAGCATTTGGCATTCAGGGTGTCAAAAGTAGCGTTTCCAGCTTTAGAACACATTATTTATTTGGTTTTGTCTTGAAACTTTTTGGATTCTGCCTGTAAAAGCTCTGGTTTTAATTGTCCAACAAGCAGGTAAGGAATCAATTACCTGAATAGGTAAGCACATTTACACACTTCCTTTACAACAACAGATAATCGGAGATCTTTCCCTAGTCTAGTAAAGTGAGTTGTGCATCTTTGTTGATGTGGTAGAGGATTATTGTGACAAACCTGGTTAATTAACTAGTCCCTCCAGAAATGGAAAAAAGAAGAATTGCATTTTTGGTAGAGGTATGTCCTCATGGGGCACTTAGTGAAAGTTTATTTATTCTCATTTGACACATACAGTTGTGGTGCACATTTTACCTTCAAATGTTATCTCCTCTGTTACCTGTTACTATTGTTTCGGCATTTCCAGTTTCTTTGCAGGGAAGCAGCATATTTTATTTTTTTATCAAACTTTCAAGTCTTAACAGTATTGTTTGCAGATCAGGTCCAGGAAACATGTTTAATCACCCTACACAGGTGTGTCACGTTCTGCATTTCTGAAAGATAACCTGCACTGTCAGCCAGAGAACCATTACTCTTTAGACCCAATATTCTACTACTTATCTTTCCCCTTAGTTTTTGTATGCTTAGTTGCTTGGGGTTCCTTAGTTTTATTTTATTTCATTACAGCAGTATGCCCATACCTAAGCTACTTTCATTTTTTTCTTCCTTTGTTCCATTGTTAAGATACATAATTATGCCCCTTTCTTTAAGTTGGTCTTGTCCTCTTGGTAGTTGATCTAAGGAGTTTACTTATATTGACTGCTGTTTAGATTAGGGAGTTTTCTTACACTCTTTGTGGTTTGACTTTTTTTTTAATGATAGAGACATAACAATTTTTTACATAATTTTACTAGCTGAACATTGAGAATAAAAGGACTATTTCAATATTAATTGAAACTCCCAGCATTCCAGAAAATTTGCATAGAACGGAGGAGCTGTAATCAACTCCACTTAGTTTTTTAGGCTGGTGACATGAATTTTCAGTGCATCCACTAATTATGGGAAGTTTTACTCATGATAAACTGTGGTATTTTCTGGGGCTTCAGCTCAAAGAAAACAGTAAAGTCAGCTAGTGGGATAAATTTGCAGATTGTACAAGATAGGGAAATAGTCAACAGTGTTCTTAGTACAAAATTATATCCATGCACTGATTAACTCAAAGCAATAAAGCAATTCTCAGTGCAGCCAGATGTCACGACGTACGTGCAGGAGCAAAGACCATGGGCCATGCAAGATCCTGAGGACTTGGGCCTGGGAAGCACCAGCTTCAGAAGAAATTGAGAGCTGTTTTGGATATTCAACCAATACTGACCTCTTGATATGACTTGGGGTGGGAGAGCCGGCATAGCCTTGGGATTTGTAGGAGCACATGAGTAATTGAGTAATGTCAGGAAGATGGCACTGCTTACCCAACTTAAATTGAAGAAATTACTCCTAAAAGGTTTTTTCTAGTTCTGCTTTTCCCAGTTTCAAAAGAGCATTGAATTGTGAAGACCCAGAGAAATCATCTGGTTAATAGCCTGAGGAGATTATTCATCAGAGTAAGCAGGATTTCCAGACTTTAGTCAAGATCCAAACATCTTGAAATCAAGACAAGATGCACGCTCTTTGGAGTCCCTGTTTTCACATGAGGAAAACTATCCACTGGAATAGGTGTTGGTTGGCTTTTTTGTTTTGTTTTGGTTTTGTAATATGTGCTTTATTCTAACAGAAATTAATTTGTATTAGCCCCATTGCCTGTGTTCAGACTAGTAGGTTCCTCTTAACTAAATCTTGGTTTGTGAGTTTTAATTTTCAGGAGTAATGTGAGCATTTCCATTTTTCATCTCTTTAAACAATCAGAAAATTTATAATAGCAGGTTGTGGGATACTAGCTTTTTTGTGTTACTTGGAGATGAAATCTTTCCAATAATAGGGTAGCAGACTGGAGAAATAGTCATATGAACAAAGAACTGTTGAAACCTTTGAATTAAAATAAAAGCAGTGCTACTCTCCACCTTAATCAATAGAAGGGACTGTTTGGGCCCTAGGATTTTTATATTTCTTTTTTGTTTACAGATTTACAAAGAGAATTTTAAAAAGTTGTCTTCAGGTCTTCCTTCAGAGTGTAGTTGCAATATAATTGCAAGATATGTGTTGGGGAAGAGGGAGCACGTAAAGAAAGCAGCTATGATGGTTTTCAAATAATGTATTTTATACAGCAGGAAGAAAGTGATTACTGAAAGGTTAGCCCAGGTTATTATTCATAAGTTTTCTAAGCTTTTAAACAAATTGTTGTGCAAATGTTCACAACCTCATAGTTTTCTCTCTCTCAGAAGTTGTTCAGATCCCCACATGTGCGATAGATCAAGTGTACTTCCAAAAATAGGCGTGTTGTTTGTGCTTGCAGTTGGAGATGATCTTGTTATGACAACAGAGTTTCTGCAAGGAGTTATCTGTGGGCTGTGTGGATCCTTTCTCACTTCAGTTCCTCTTACAGCTGGGAGCTGCTACTGTAATGTAGAACAACCCTCTCCTTTTTGGGTGCTGTGCTTTGGTTTCAAAGCCAAATGCAATTAAGTCATCCTGATTAGATCATTAGAGCCTTCAATGAAATCTGCTCAGTAACATGCCTGAACTTTTGCTGTGGTTCCAAATGAATAATTTTTTGGTATTTGACTTTGCTTTGAAATGTGGAGTGCTCTTTGCCCAAAGGGGTATCTGGTTTTATATAAACATGGAAGGTTTCAGACCATTTGAGGGACACAGTGCAGAATAATTCATCTGTGCTAAAGATCTGAAGTATTGCAGCAATATCATTTACAGTGTGTTCTGTATCTGCTTCATCTTGTGACAAATTTTACAAGAAGCCTCTTTACAAACACGCCTGGAAGAGCTCACCAGGCAGAAGGAGCTGAGACCCCTCCCTCCTGTGTAACTGCTGGATGTGACCCCATGTACATTCAGCACTGGGCATAAAGTTTGTAAGGGCATCTCCCTCCCCAGACCCATTGCTCCTGTGGTACACCATGAGCCTCTAGAGTGGTAACTGAGTGTTGCAAAGTACTGAACATTGGATATTGAATATTCTTAGTGCCAAAGCTGGCATGAGGGCATTATTTACCAGCAAAGGTGAATCCTTAGAGAAAATAGCAATTTACTTTGAAAATTGGAATCCCTTTCACATGCCATGTGGCCCTGAGCTATTTTATGTGGCAAGACTCAGTCTTTATTACAGTGGTCTGTGGGAACGCACAGCCACCAGATGCGTGTGACATGTTTACTTTGCATGTCTTCACGGTATCATAGGGATAAGACATGGCCATAAGAATCACCAGCTGTTGAAAATACAGGTAGGAGTGTAAAGGTAATAGTGAACGATGAAAATACAGATATAAAACTGGGAAGACAAAATATACAGAAGAAATCCCCTAAACATCTGACACCACCGGCTGTGCCTCCACCTACTTGAAAGTAGTTGGAGCATTTCTTGTGAGCACTCTGACTGTTTTTGTTTGTTTGTTTTCAATGCTAGAAATTCAGAGAGATTTACTGCAGGAATAATCACTGCTCAACATGAGTTAGGCTAGAAGAATTTGACCGCTTGACAATATTTGAGAACCAAAACATGTCTCTGTTTGAGTTCAGGTACATTGTTGTTAGTGCCCCGTCTCAGTTTTAGTAAATAGTAAGCAGTTGTTGTTTTCTTCTGTAAGATCTGAATATTTACTGGCATATTGGGGCTGTCTTGTTTGGCTCTGGGTAAGGCAAGCAGTTACAGCTGAAGCATAAATTGTATGATGGGATCTACATACTTTATTTAGCAAGTAATTTAAGGTATATTAGTGTGGACCTCTTTGTCAGAAACACAACAGCCAGTGAAAATTCTAAGTGAAGGCTGGTAATAGGGCACATTATTTCTTTTATTCTCTATGGCATCAAACTAATAATTGATAGTTAACACCATTTTGGTGAGTCTTGTTATAAAAGCCAGACTGTTAAAGCTACTAATTTTCAGTGTTCCAAGCTTCTGTTTGCAGTTCATAGAAATGCAACATTAATGCTTCAGACTTTGCACCAGCTCTGTGTCACTGAATTCAACTATATGAATAGCTGACTTCTTCCTTCCAGCAAAATGTGTTCTTCACAGTAAGCATTTTTGTGTGCTCCTCTGAACCACTCCAGTGAACATAAGAAAATCAGGAAAAGGAATGATAGCCTGAAACATAGTTGGCAAACATTTTATACTTTAATACTGAAATGTGTTTCTTTTGTCAGTAAGTTTACTAAAATTCCAATTTTTTTTGAAAGTACAGTGCCTTAGGAAAGCTGTAGTACTTGCTAGGGAGGTCATATTTATTAACCAGAAAATAGTAATTGGAAAAGAGATGAAGCATTGTCTGTTGCTTTAGAAATTATTCTTTGAATTGGCCAATTTCCAGCTTTAAAGAGGTCTAGAAGGATTTTATCCCATTTCTGCCTCTTAAGTTTTTTTTTTTCCCACTAGCACACTGATAAAAGTTTTCTTGTGAGGCTTCTGTTTTTCCAATAGACAGACGAAATCTAAATTGCCTCTGAGTTTTTTCTTAGTTCTAATGAGTTAAGCCTAGTCCAGAAAGAATACACACAAAATGGAGAGATTCAATTTGGACATGTGTTTTGCTGTTAGTACAGGATGTTGTGAAATAGCAGATTCAGGCATTAGGAATGCAGCACTTTGAGGTGGTAGGTTGTGACTGTACTTGCAGCAATTTGCATAACATTTTCTGCAGGTATTTATCACTTTACTTTTATTGCTATTTCACTTCCCATGATAAAGAAGTGGAATACCCCTTTGCAAACTCTGCTGGCCAAAGGAAGCGTTGCCCTTCCTGATTCTGCCATTCCATACCCACTAGAAAGACTTTTCCATTTACGCAGTTACTGATTTTCCCTTTTTTGTGCTGCATCAGTTTTGACTATGGAAGAGACGCACTTTATCTTACGCAAAAAGATCAGATACTTTGGAAAAATTTTTCCAGTGCTTTAGTATCTTGTGATGGACTTTTAGAATACTACTTTATTATTGCTTTTAGCCAAAAAGGCAAATATTAAAAGCACTCAGGAAACACCAGATAATTCATAAGGCATATGTGAATGCTAGGTATAGTCAGTCAGATGCAGATGTTTCTGGCTCACTGATGGTTTGTGGCAGTCTAGAGAGAGAGAGACCTGTCTCTTCACATGTGACTGACTTTTCTTCTTCTTGTATGTGAATTAAATGAAAATCTATTCCATATATTGCCATATAGTTTCTCCCCTATAAGCGATGACAACATTTGATGCAACAATGCATGCAAGGGCAGTTGAGGTGCCATTATTGGCCATGATTGGAAGAGCTGCTGTGTCCTTGTTTCACTTGGTTATCTGCCCTGCACCAACATGTATCAATATAGCTTGAGACCTAGCAAAAATTGCTGCTTGGGGATTTGCCCGCAGATGTAAACATATGCAGGTCTATAGGTGACACCTGGCAGATGAAGGGTGTGGCTGAAGCTCAGTCTCCCACCGCTCACAGCTCCTTCAGACTGCCCAGTGTGAGGCAATTTAGGAGAGATCTTAGCCAACTTAACTTATCTGAGCTGTAACATTGCTTTTATGGCCTCTGCTTCAAGGAGCTGAGGATGTTCAAAGTGGCTGATAGCTGCTTGCCTCGTCATCCCTGCAGCTGAAATCAGGTGTATCCCACCCATTAATGTGTGGTCCAGACTTCAAGGGCTCATCTGAAAATCGGTTTGTTCATCCTGTGAAGGTTAACATTTGGTAGGGTTTGTTTGTTTGTTTGCTTGCCTGGAGTATACATTTGACAAAGTAACAGGAGTTTGCAAACTGTTTTACCTGTTACTTGGGCCTTGTGAACACACCTTTCTCAGTCCTCGCACAGTAAATACTGCAGCTGGAGTTGCAGACTTTAATAAGCAGGTATCTGTCATAGGTCCTCAGAAGAAAGGTCTCAAAGGGTAAGTACTGTTTTGTTCCCCTTCCCCTCCCTCCCCATTTTAAATGCTGTCTAAAAAGGATTTATTCTATACCATATGTTACCATTTTTTTGGTATTTACTAAGCCGTAAAGAGAGAGTTGCCCACTTTCACAATAGTTTTTGTTCCAAGTTTCCTGAAAGTATTTCATGCAAAGAGAACATGCAGGCTCAGTTAACTAGATTGAAAGGATTCATGATGGGAGAATATCTTTTCAAATTAGCATTGTCTACAGAATGCTTTTAAGGACATCTGTGGGGTTTTTGTACTCTTAGGCCACACAAACTTTTTTTTTTTAATTTTCATTTGCTTTTCAGGCAAAAAAAAATAACATCTAGCTAACTTAGAAATGTACTTTTCTGGATGTTCTTCACTTATGTTTTTTTTCTTCATATTATTCTACTGTCTGCCTCTCATTCCTCTTGGTAGAACAATTTCAGTTTTCCTTCAGCACAGAAGTTATCTTTGTAATTGTCAGTGTAAGCAATACTTTTGGAGAGCTCTATTTACCCTTATCAGTCAAACCGCTACTATCTTTTTAATGAAGAAACAATTTTTTTTCCTAGATTTTTAGACCATTAATTTACAAATCATGTAATCCAATACTGAATTATCCCTCTGTCATATAAACAAGCATCCATATGCATTGAAACTTCACACTTTTGAGTTCAGAAATACAGCAAATCCTGTCCTAACAATTATTACCATTTAGTACCTCAAATTCCTCCCTGAGGAATCTCTTAAAAGCTTTCAATTTTCCAGACAGGGAGATTTAAATGAAATTTATAAGAAAAAGTAATGGATATTGGGAAGGAATCTAAACCATTACTTATAAAATCAACAAACAGTTCCTCAGTTCACATCCCAAAGCAGTCTGTGAAATCATCAATTTCTTGAATTACCAGTGAATCAGAAGAGACATCTAGGTATTGCTGCTACCCAACCCTTTCCTTATGCCCTACTTTGTTCTGTTAGAGCTCTGGCAGAAAGATATATCACATGAAATTATTTATTAATAGCCTCTGAAATAATCAATTTATTATTTCTTTTTATAATTCAGTGTTCCTTCAGAAAAATTAAACCTAATCTTATTTCTTTCAGCAGTGTTGTACAACTTACACCCTTGCCTTATTGGATACTATAGAAATTACTAGCCATTTATTCAGTTCCTGAGATAAACAGAACTGAAAGCTCAGTCAATGCATGTCAGAGCAGATGTGATCATATGCTGGATTTTTTTTTCCACTTGGCTTTCTTGCACTACCTAACCTTTGGTGAACTCCCTGTAACATCTGCTTTCACAGAATTCTCCTTAATCCACCTTCATTGTCAGGCTGGATTTTCTGTTTGATTTTTAGAAATAGAGAAGTAATGATACTTCTGGGAATTTCAATAACTAGAGAAAAATGACTGATGATGGGAACTCGTTTAAGAGGGTTAGAGGGATAATAGGGTAATGCAGTCAATGTGAATAGAAGTCTTGAATATATTCGTCTCTAAGAATTTAGTATTCCCTTTTGAGTCAATCAAATCAGAGTACCTCTTTAGTTTTGAATTACTTTTGCTCAAAACCTTCAGGATTAAAAAAAAGCAATCTGCTAAAGGATCCTATAGTATTTGTCGTACAACTATTATCTGCCACATAAACCGTCTTTGCATCTCCTTTCTGAGTGGATGAGAATAAGAGCTATGTTTTCTCTTTAGTCCATGTGGAGATTATTCCTGGAAACAACAATGCCTTTGTCATCATTTTATGTTGTGAACAGCATGTTGAATAGTATGGCGCTGCTGAGTATGTCTCAGAATCATGATTTCTCTCAATCAGAATTGATACAAGTGCAATCAAGAAGATAATCTTATGAGGACATTGAAGGGAACATATGCACCTGTGCAGTGCACACTTAGATGCTGTAACCTACCATGCACAGAATTTTCCTTGCTAACAGCTGCATCAGAGAATAGGAGGTCTTGATGTTTGGAAATAGACAATATACATTTCACTGCTGTTTGGAGAAAAAAGTTATATTTGTATCCAAAAAAATAGGCAAGTGAAGGATGGGGAACAGAGACCCCCCCAAAAAAGGAAGCACTGCTCCATGGCCAAAAGAGGAATTATTTTCTAGTTTCCAAGATAACACTATGAAAGAGGAGGCAAAAGTTACCACAGAATGTCTGCAGAGTCTAAGAACACATTTATTTTCACAAGATTAGGCACCTTCACCCATACTCAGACACATCGAAAAGGACCACTGCCATTATGTTTTGCTTCAAAAGTCCTACAGAATCACCTTTGGAAAGTGAATTATTCTCAGAAAATTCCTGAAAGAACAATACATTAGAGCCCATTCTTTCTTCACTTTGAATCTTTCAAATCTATTTTTGAGGCTTAAAGAGGGTAACCTGTAGGGATGCCTGTAGTAAAACACATTTCATGAGCTGCTGTGGAGTCAGAATTCCTTTTGTATGCATACCTGTAAATCATGAGACGTGCTCTCCATAGTATCAGTAACCAGGCAAATAAGTAATCTTAAGTACAGACCTACATTATGTTCTGGCTACAGTATTTATTGGCTAGTGAAGGCTGTGCCATGTAATTAGGAGACTCTGAGACACAGTTTTTTCAAATATTTTTTCAAATACCTTTTTTTGTTTGAACAGATAACATTGTCTTTTGCTGAATTCAGGAGAGAGAAAGCACTGAGGAATATGAGGTCATTGAATATTCACACAAGAGCAGAAGAAGCTATGTTCTGCTTGTCTGGTTTTGTCTACTAGCGCTTACTTCATTTCAACATTTTAACATTTGATTCGATCAATTTTCAGCAGTTCTAAGAATACTATGTGCTAAAAGAAAAGTAAATCGGCAAAGAGAAAATTCAAATGTACATACTCTTTTCACTGCCTCTCCCTCTGATATGCAGAAAATTTATCTATTGGCTCATATTAGTCATAGAACAGTTTGGTTTGGAAGCGACCTTAAAGATAATCTAGTTCCAACCCCCCTGCCATGGGCAGAGACACTTTTCAGTAGACCAGTTTGTTCAGAACTCCGTTCAGCCTGTTCAAGGACACCTCCAGGAATATTAGACTTATTTGCTCCTAATTTTTGATACTTCGTCATTTATGAGTGATGCTGTCACTGTAGCTATACAGCTCTTTGATGAACAAAGATGTTAAAATGTAAAGATCCCAACTTGGGAAATGTTTAAGCATTTGAAGAGAAGACATGTACAATACAAGAAAACAAGATTTTAGAAAGACATCTCTCTTTGCAGCACATAAGAATATGGAATTGCACATTCCTTTCTGCATGAATGTGTTATATCCCCTCCTCCACCTTGTCCTTGGAAAAAAACCTAAACTGTATTGAAAATTATTATTCATTGGCGTGGAGCCTGGCCCCTCACAAGTTGGAAACCATTTTATATGCTGTAGATTCTTTTCAGTTTTGAAGCGCTGTGTTGGCTTGTGGACAATGATGACATCAACTCTTGAGATCCAACTCTAGCTCTATTCCCTGTTCTGTAAGGTTTATGAAGCCAGTAGCATTTGTCTTTGTTTCCAAATTGGATATATTTAAACTGACATTTCTGATTAATGAGCTGATGTTAAGGTTTGTTTATTATTGGTTTTACATTGTATCCCTCAAATGTAAGTAGATAATTTTAAGAAGAAAGTTTTGCAATACATAATAAAACATATTGCAATAACAACATCTGAACAATATATAATTTTTGATTATCTATTTATAAATCTGAAATTGTAATTAATATTTAAATATCCTTATCAATGAAGATTTACAGTGTTGTTTTGCAATAGTGATGCCACAACAATTTTCCATAGCCTAGAGTTGGCTGGAGTTAATTAGCCCCTAGCACCATAGCAGTGATATCTGATTGTATCAAAACCAGAATTCACTCGGGACCTTGCAGAATTTCACTGCTTGTGTATAACACTATATGTACTTAATATTTATCTCACTTATATGAGATAACTGATATTATAAGAGAATAAGACTGACTTATTCTGCTGGATTCCACTCTAATTACTCTATAACTATTCAAGTGTAAGCTGTTATATGCTGCACAAAGGCATTTCTGAGCTCAAATCTCTCTTGTAATTGTGTAAATGACAAGTATGTGTTTAAGAAAGGGTGGAAGGTAATAAATTCAGTTAATAATAAAACAGCTAGGCTTCTTATGTTTGATGTTGTAGTTCAAAGTTTTAGGTGTTCTAAGGGAAAATGTAGGAGACTATGCTTAGCAAAACCTCCCTACTGTGCTGAGATTGTGATCCCTACAAGAGGTTAAGAGCAAGTTCAATGTGGTGTATAAATGTAATACTTTTCTGTGGCAGTTTTCCCTGCAGTATGCTGGAAACTGTTTTTGAGTTAATTATTGCAAAAGCCATGTAAGGTGGAGAGATACTGTGAGTTCTGTTGTATATGGTGGGCCAAGGACAAGAAAAGTGGTTTTGTAAGGACTGAAACGGGAACCAGAGCTTAACACTCAGACTATAGAAAGCTATGATTGGACCAAATTGATTCACCTATTTCTCTGTGGTCAAGGGAATTCCGATTTACTAAGTTTTCTAAGAACACTTCAGTATATTAGAAATAGTTGGTAAGAGAACACTTTCCAAGGAATGAGGTTGCCACTACAGTTATCCATTGATTTTTCTTATCCAGGTTACCCTCGCTGAGTGTTCTCTAAATTGTTTTTGCTCTACCACTTATTTTCTTAAAAGCAATTCAGAACATTGAAGCACATAAATTAAGTGGGGTTTGGTTTTTCCTAAGAGCTGAGCAGAAAAGCAGGCTACTGGGTGCAGTCCCCAGGCATCCTGATGTAGGCAGGTACTATATTGCATGAACTCTTTCCTAAACTTGTCTAGGGCAGTAGTTAAAACGGTTCTTGGCCAAGACCTGCAGTTCCCATCATTTGGAGTTGTGAGCTTTAAGTTGTTAGAAAATGTGTCCATTATTTTGGAGGTACACAGCAGAAAGGAGGAAGAAAATATGTGTACACATTTTTGTTTATGCTATCTTCTGAGTAACTACTGTATAATTTTTTTTTTAATTTTTTTTTTTACTTTTAGGGCAGGGGAACAACTCCTGTAACCTTAGAATTTTGAATAGGAAATAATCCAAATTTTTATCACTTCAAGTAGCTTTTATAAGGTTTAACTGGATGAGCTGATCACAGCCTAGAAAATTAGGTATGCTTAATCAATATTGAAAATCAAAATAAAGTCCAAAAGAAAGAACTTATAAAAGAAACATTACAATTAATTCCGAGCAATGGAAGATGACAAGTTCATGCATTTTTTTTTTCATTTCAGAGGATGTTGTTCTCAGTAGACCATCAGTTGTCATTGTATACACCATACTGTGCTTTTCAGTAATGGTTATTGTATGAATAACCAGGTCAGCCAGTTGTTTAAATAAAGTTGGGAGAAAAATACCACAGAAAAATGAGAGTGAGAAACAGCTATATTCTTTAAACATCATATTTTCCCTATTATTCTTACTTACTTTTCAGAATACTGGAGACAGCTCATGAAAATCTTTTCCATCTTAGGTCATCATTGGTTTTTATTCCTTTATAAAGATTTATAATTTTTTTTTTTTTATCTTCTGCAATATATTGTGATTCCAAGAAGAGATGATAAAGATAGGAGAGAGTGAATAATAGGAAAAACAGACTATTGGAAACAAAGATACTGTATTTTTCTAATTGTCCCAGTTTCTAACTGTGGGACAATTACAGAAAAATGGTAAACAATATTCTTCACACTTACTTAGTAAAATTTAGTGTCTGAATCCATATTTACACTGTCAGATATCTCAGATATTACAGGTCATTGGCTGAAACCTCCAAATGAATTCAAAATTGGTCTGTTCCATGCAAATGTTACCAGAATTAGTAGGAGGCACAGCGAGGTACCTCCTCGTAAACTCTAATCCTCATTAGGCAACCAACTTTGAGATCTTTGGCCACTGTTTTTTCAGTCTTCCAGGTCTGTACAATGGAGGCTTTTCACATAGAGAATTTTACATCACAGAAGAGTGATGCAAGAGTCATAGATTCAGCTCAGGTTCAGATTACCTTAGAGAAATGAGACCAAAGCATCATTTTTATTTCAGCCTGCAGCAAACAGTCTGGGTTTGCGCTGTTGCATTGCACAGTGGTACTTACATTCTGTGGCAGAGGACAGACAAATCATAAACACAAGAATAAGTTCTTTTATGTATTGGCTACTTTTATGTGAAATGTGGAAAGAGTCTGATAAGCGCCCATCCCTGTAAGTGCTAGGACCCAAGGACAGCCAATCTGTTCATGCCTAACTTTGTTAATGAAAATAGTCTCATGGACTTTTTATATGATTATTCTTAATTATGTGCTAAATTATATACCTTAAGCATAAAGCCAATACTGAAATATACAATACCCTGCAGGTTCTTGCTTAAAAACCCCTAGAGCTACAAGTCATCTAAGGTGAACAAGAAGTTATGTTTTCCCTTGGTGAACGGGAGTATAGATACAATACTTTAATTATGTTGAGACAGTGCAAAAATAAGGTGTTTCAACACAGCATCTCCACATCTAAAAGGGGGGAGACTCTGTGACCTTGGAAAACTTCTGAATCTCTTGAATACCAGACTGTTTTTTACTTTAAAGGTTTAACTGTTTTATATCTCTTAAAAAGTATGATTTGGCCTATGATCTGGATTCCCTTGAGGGGTTTTTTATGTGTCTAGTTCTAGGTGTCTGCTTTACACATTTACTAGATATATGAAATTATACTAAAAAAAACTCAGCTTTAATCCTCACTAAATTTAAATGAAACTCAGGTTTTTAGCTTTTTTTATTATTTTACAAAAACTGAGAAAAAGAGAAAAACAACAATGAAGAGAAGACCCTTCTTTTTTTTCTGTTGTTTAGAAATCAAAACCAAAATAGTTTGCATGGCTAACACATGCCATTTCCAGCTGTAATGTTCAATGAGTTTGAGCCAAAGAACCTGTGCAGTTTGAGGGATGCTGTAGAGGTAGAGTGTGCTGGAAAATGTAAATCCTGAAACAGAAGTACTCTTAATGTTTTCTGCAGACGTCTTCCTTTGCTATCTCTCTGAATGCATTCCTGGTTTATATTTCGCTGGTCTTTTTGTATCCATGCTTCCTTTTGAACCATTTGTCATTGGCCATTCCCATCCCCTCCCCCCTGCAGTTGTTTAAACGCTGTCTTGTAGATTGTCAGCAGTTGATCCTGTACATTGACTGTGTTTTCATGTGATAAAAGACTTCACCCTTTCCCTCCTTTGGTGGATATTTGTGTGCTTAACATTTCAGTTGGAAGAACCTCTCTGACCTGATCCCAACTTGAGTTACTACCCTTTTTCCCCTCACAGCATTGTTGAGAAACACCACGTTCATTGTCCTTCCCACAAAACCATGGTGCACAGGAAATAGGCAGTTGATCCTCATTTCCTTCCTTCCTTCAGTTTCAAGCTGTTTAAGAGGACTTATGAGTCAGCATCTTGTTTAGTTGTATATCATCATCTACATACTCATTTCTGGCCCTTTGTGTTCTCATTATCATTTCCCTGCAGCTTCAGTGATTGTACAGCTCTGCAGGATTTCACCCAGAGACTGTAAACCTACAGAACACTAATTGTCATCGTAATGTCCTGGGGTCCTGGCTTAACTCGCCTTTACTTCATATGGTACTCCTCCCTTTCTCTGATTTTAGCCACTTCTTGTCTCAACAACTGTGTCATCTTCCTGGGTGACCCATGATAAATGTAATATGCTTAATGATGATGATGAATGTACTCTGCTTTTGTAAGGGCTTCCCTTTTGAAATCCATCAGAAGCATAAATCAAGGGCATATTACACAGACGGAAAAAAGAAGGAAAGTTTAACGCATGCCTTGATTTCTCCCCTTTTGCAGCACTGCCAGTACCACAGTGAAAAGGCACTTCAGCTTGTCTGTCACTGCCAGCAAGAACAGCAGTGCTGCATTCCTGCGGACGGAGCACATTGTGCTCCTAACACCCTTCTGTGACATTATTTCAGACTGACTCAGGGGGACAGATGTCTCCTACTAAATCACCAACACAAATGTCTCAAGCATCTGCGTTTTCCTCAGGAGACTTAGAATTTCAGCATTCAACAGGCCTGATCCTGCTTAAAATGGTGAATACTTTTCTTTGATCTGCTTAGCAAGCAGATCCCACAAGGCAGACTTGCAGTTCATTCACCCTTGCTTTGAGGGCTCTGGGATAATGACTAATAGAATCAGTCAGCCCCAAGGTATTAATCCTTGTCCTCCCTAAATTGCTGTGCAGTAATCCTTTGGGTACTACCTTACAAGTGGTATTCACCAGACTTTTCTTACGACTTCGTTTGATGACATCCAGCACATTCCTGGCAACTTTGCTTTCCTCCTTTGACTCTTAGCTTTCTATGCCTTTTTCCAGGGCCACCACTTGCTCTGTTTAGATTTAAAGTTCAAAAGCAAGATGTTTCTCAGCTGTTTCCCTTGTCTCTGGTACCTTTCTCATTACAATAATGTCTGGCTCCCAAGATTAGTTTTTCTGTATGTAACACCCCTTGCTGCTCATACCTGCCATTAGTGATGCTCTGCAACTGTTCCTTGGCTGCATGCTCTGTCCCAGCCCCAGCTTCCACTCTCCTTGGCCTCTAATATTTTCCACCTTTTTCCAGAAGAAATTACTTACGCTCTTTCGTTGATTTTTTTGCATATTACCTTTATGTGTTCACCTGCATGTATCAATCTGCTTCTTTGCATGCCAATCCAATATGTACAACCATTGGTACCCCTTGTATCCTGGCTATTTGATTTCACAACTCATAAAGACTTAACACTAGTTTCAACAGGAGCCTTTTTGCTCCAAGGGTATTTGCTGACAGACAGTGGAAATCCCTGTAATTTTTCCATCTCACTGGGAGGTGGCAGGCTGATGTTTTGTAGGTTTTCCATGCGCTGTTAGAGCTGGTCAAGTAACGTTAATTCAAGCCAGCTAAGGATCTGCACTCATATAGGAGAATGAAATCACAGGCTCTGTACAACTCCATTTAGGAGGAAACGCTGGATCCTATGTGCTGGCCAGCAGAGGTTGCTCAGAGCACGTTAGTTGAGTGTTCTGCACTCCACAGCTCTTTATTTCTTAGTAAATCAAGTCCAGGATTTTTTAATCTTCTGTGGGACTTGTTCCAACACCCTGTTTCTTCCCTCATGCTGGGTATTTGTTTTGATGCCTCTTCTCTCTGGAACAATGACAGAGTCAGTGAGGGAAGCAGGAGATGGGATTGTCCCAGGAACCTGTCCCTGGGGTGGGAAAGATTGCAGCTCTTGCTGCATTTGGAAATCACAAAGCTCTTCTTGAATTAATTCCCCATCATCGTGGACTCTATATATCCATGTGCACGCCCACAGATGGAAAAAAATTAATATTCCCCTACAATCTAGAAGTAAAGGAAGAAATAGATCATTATTGTTTTCCTTCTTTAAATACCCTTGATGTCATCAGAGTGCTGATAAAGGCATAAGTGTAGTGTTGAGTTTGGATAAAAACGCAGACAGTTAAGAAATATTTTGGAAAGTTCCAAAAGAAGCCATGCTTCGGGTTTGGATTCAGACCCAAATATCTTCAAATTTCATTCATAATAAGGTCTTTACATGTGCTGCAGTAATGGTCTTAATTATATTTCTCCTATACTGGCATGTCTGGGTCTTCTTTAGGAGATCTGCAGTTTGCTACATGACACCTTGGAGGCCTCATTTGTCTCCTTGTGTAACCTTATGGAGGAACTGGAGAAGCCTGCTGCTGCACTGCTGTTGTGGTTCTGGATTTGTGTGGGGTTCATTTTTTCCTGCAAGACTGTGTTTATTTGGAGAACACTAACTTTTAATCCTGCATCACATCCATTGATTTCGTATCAACTCCAGTATGGGGGGGGGAGACTTCTGGATCTAAGGTGGATTGATTTTACATATTTTAACTGCAAATCTTCATTTATCTCCTTGCTTTAAAATTAAAATTGGTATTCCGTGTTATGATGCGAAGGAAGGGAGAGTTAGGGATATGGGCAACATTTTCTGTGGATTGAGGGTGGGAATTGTTTCAGG
The DNA here is from genome assembly GCA_013396775.1 of Cephalopterus ornatus. Taxonomy (NCBI): domain Eukaryota; kingdom Metazoa; phylum Chordata; class Aves; order Passeriformes; family Cotingidae; genus Cephalopterus; species Cephalopterus ornatus. The sequence continues at coordinate 206,554 of VZRE01008433.1, read as the reverse complement.
TTTCCTCAAGCATCCTTATTTCCTTACCCACCCTTAGGTCAGAATTGATGTTTCTCTTCCTTTGCGACTAGGAAAGTCCAGAGAAAAGTGAGTTGTAATTCTCCATGAGGTGACAGCCCCTGAGAAAACTAAATCACTCAGGTTGATCCTATGCAATGGCTTTAGGAAGGGCGACTGTTGCACACTTTTTAATGCTGTCATTGGGCAGAGTAATGTCCCTTCTGAAGTGTGGTCTTGGTGTGTAACAATGCCTGAATGTCAAACAAACATGAAGAATGATTTTTCCCGTTGGAAGTCTTGTGTATTTGGCATTGGGATTTAGTCCTTACAGAATCCATTTTTTTTTAAACAGAATAGTTTACTAAAGGCCAAAGAGGACTTCTCAGGTTTGCATGTGTGGAGTAGTGACATTATAAAAACATGAAAAACACTAATACAGTTTCAGTATTACTGAGACATTAGCAACAGACTGTTTTTTTCTTTGTGGTTTGGAACTGGAATTTATCCAGTTGTTGCCGGAAGGCTACATTTAATTTGTACTGTGTTTGCATAAATAGCTTATTTGTAAAAATCGCATTTTACTTGAACAATTCTGAATTATGCACTTATCATAGGGAGAAAAATGATCTATTGTTCTCTTTAAATAAAATGGCACTGCCCTTCCAAAGTATCCAACAGACAAAAACATGAAAAATCACAGCATACTTATACGTTGCTTATCTCGTCCCCAGAATCAGCTCTCACATGCTCATATCCTCTGGGTTTGTAAAATTCAAAAGATTTTTTGAATTACTCTCTTAATTGTAATGTTGGCATTATAATTACTTGCTAAATAAGATTCTTTAACAATGATGTCCTTGTTATCAAAGCAGCGGCACTTCTTTGCCTGGTATGAATAGCTGCGTGCTCTGAACTGGGAAGCAGCAGTGTCGTGGGAGCCTGGTTCTGGTTGAAGGAGGAATCAATTGCTTAGAGAAGGTTTTTTGGAGCACTGTGCAAAATCTCTTTTACCCCACAGGCAAATGAAGTTTAAGGAAAATACAGGACCTCCACCTCTGCAGACTTTAACAGCAGTAGGCAATTTCCCCTCCAATTAGCATCTCACTCATGTGTTAGAGGGAAACAATGGTTGGGTTTTTTTGGCCCTTAAACCTCTTTTAGCAAATTTTCGCATTCTGTGCCTTTAAAATGAGGTGTAGAATAGTACAGAGAGATGTTATTGGAGAAGACTTTTTAATCATACTGTAGGTTTTTTTGTTATTTTTTAAGTTGGAGTTAATCAAGAGTTATACGAAATTTCTGAGTGCTGCTTGAAGGACTCTGTAGTAAGTGTGAAACCAACACAGAAATGTAATGACTGTGCTAACTTCAGCCAAGAGTTCTATCTCGTTATGCATTTCTAATGCATGTTTTGCCATATCATGTCAGATATGGTTGCTATATATATATATATTAATCTGTATGGCTCAACTTTCAGCAAATAACTCTTATATTAGAAGAATATTCTCTATTTCTTTGACATACGACCACATGTAGTGCATCTGAAATGAATCCAGCAAGAGTTCTGAGAATATTGCATATTAAGCATTGATAGAGCATATTGTTCCCTTTCACATGTGTTTTCTTCATTATTTTTCAGCTCTTCTCTCTTCTCTTCTTTCAGTATACTTTCATATGTACAGGTTATTCTTTTTTACTTTCTGTTGTTCTCCATTTTCTTTTCCTGTTAACAATTATCTCTCCCCCTCCCCTTCTTTTCTCTCTGTGATCCACAGGTTTTGCAGTGCATGTTGGTCTCCCTTCATTCAGAACTTGACATTCAAAGGTACTTGATGAAAATTGAATCCTCTCAGAGAGTTAGTACTGTACTTTCTTTTTCTGCACTCTGCTGTGAATTGTGTTTGTTACCCTTTAACTGTATGTGCCTTGCTTCACAACTAGAGTTCTTAAATAAATCTGAATCTGCATGCTTTGTGTCTCTGTATTTCACAGCAGTGAAGTATCATTCATATGGATTAATTGCATATGGGGGTGTGATGCATGTGCATCCTTTGACAATTTTTTAATTCTGACTTCTCCTTTAATGGCATGATAGACATGAATTCCATGCTCTGAAATCCACCAAAAGTCAGTGGGAGATCCCAGATAAATAAGTGATCCCTAACAGCTGTTCCAATTCTAGTTTTATTTATGTGTCTATACATACTTGGAACTGGCGTAGGTGGTAATAGTCTTGCTGCTAAGATAAGGACAGCTCCGTGGGCACAGCAATAAATATTTTTGTATTGAACATGCAAAAAAGCTTAGTTCTACAACTTGAAGAATTATCTTACTTGTACACTGGGGCACCTGTGAAATCACCTGTATCTCATCTTTCACCCTGTTGAGCTTCTCTTTTATTTCTATATGGCTTGTAACACCATATAGGATGGATGTCTACTACAGTTACCTTTTTGCCCCACCCAGGCAGTGAATGTGGACATGCCTTGTAGATACATAGGTAAAAGGTGGCTCTGCGTGGTTTCTACTGCAGTCAACAGCAGATTTATAAAAGCACCAAGGTAACACGTGCTGCAAGGAAGGACTGAGGCGCAGCATGCAGAGGGCGCAGCGCCTGATTTGCACCTGATTTGTCACTTCCCAGCTTGTTTTGTTTCTGCTTTCGGGATTTAAGTAGGCCAATAAACATGCCCACCACAGGGAAGGGTGGGACAGGCAGAGGTGTGGCGAGAAGTAAGGCTTTTCCTTCCTTTGCCAAGGAGATGGCCTCGAGGGAGGGAAAAAGAAGCAAAAGGGCAAGGTGACGGGTTGGAAAAGAGGAGCAGAAGCCCCCTAACTCTCCCCAGGTGCCAGAGCAACAGGCTCTAGTAAGTGCTTCATCACAGGTTTACTTCCCATGAATTGAGGCTAAAAATAAGTCACCGGCGTGGGTGTGCTGCCGCCGGAGGCAGCTCTGCTTTTCCCGGGCGATTGTTCTTGCCGGGGGTGGGCAGCCCCCACGGACACTTCACACCCCGTCCCGCAGACCTCGCTCCCGCTCTCCAGCCGTCTTGGCGGTGGCTCTTTTTTCGGTTATTTTTAAAACAGAATGTTAATCAGAGCTCTTTCTTAGCTTGTAGAAACACAGAAAAACAGGTTTTTCCAGGACCGGTGCATTGTGTTCCTTTGCTTTGGGAAACAGACACCACGAAAACAGACTCTCCTCCTGTTTTCCTTAGGGACATGTGTGGGAGAACAGGGATGGGTAGATAATAATTTTCTTGAATCAAAACTCACTATCCCCTAGCTACATTTAGGCATCTGGTATATATTCTTTTTTTTTTTTTCTTTCCCTTTAGCTTTTGCATGTGGTTTTAAGCATGTAAAGATCTTTCCCCTTTAATCAGCATAATGACAGTTTTTGTTTAAATCCTCTCTTTTAATCTTCACGGTTCTCATGGCGATTTGGGGGATTGTGTAGGTAGGAGTTACCTCACTTGCTGCTGATGAAACGCAGCCATCTCCTGGATGGAACAAAGGGTCATGCTGGCTTGTGAATACTTCACAGTAGAGTTTTTCAGGAGGGAAAAGAGAAATAGCTTCCAACTGAAACTGCCATCAGATTTTAATTAAGACAAATGTTGATGTCCAGTCTGGAATTTATGGATAACTTATTTAAACAAAGTAATAATACATTGAAGCTGTGATGCAAGAATAAGACAGACATTAAAAGAACAAATTTTGCTCTGAGCAAAACTGATGGAACCACAGAAGCCTTTGCAGGGAAAAATAGAGAGATGATCAGTGACTTTTTAAATTTGGCTATCATGTATAAATAAATCCTTCATGTCATAAAGCGTTAGAATAAAGCAGAGGGATAAATTATTTCATTTTAAAATTAAAGATTTCTTTCATTCAGTGTGAACTTTTGCTATTTACCAGTAGGTGACTAATAGTTTTCTCTATTGTTTTACTTCAATCCCTAAAATCTCAGACTGGCATTTGTAGAAAGATAAAACCTTAGATTTGGACAGAAACATACTGAGAAATATTTGTACACTTTAATGTGGATGGCTTGGGTTTTTCTGATATTACACGTATTCCAAAGAGATGCCACAGCATGTTGCATATTTCAGTCTGGACTTGTCTGGACCAATTAAGCTGCTCTTAGACGGGCTATTGAGTTCCTTAGGGCAACATTTTCAAATGCAAGTTCCTGCAATTAAACATCTGAATAAGAGGTCTGGCAGCATAAGTGCTGAGCACCTACAGCTTTTATTGCTCCTAATGAATATCTTTACTGTAAACACACAGCTTTCCTGTAAAACAGGTTTAATTTATCTAGGTGCTTACAGTTTAAAAAAAACAAACCAAAACATTGAAAATGTTGCTTCATGTCAGTCATTTATAACAGAGTTTCATGAAAAACTTTTTCTGCTAACTCTGGGGATCAACCGGCTGAAGAGCAACGTGGTCCTGCCAAGGGCAAGCAGCCTGTGGATATCCTGCTCGGTGATTCACAGCACTTGGGATTAAAAGAAATGGGTTTTGGCGGCTTGCCACAGCAGGGAGCATGCAGCTGGCCACCAACAGGAGCTAGCAAGGCTCGTGGGAAAACGTGCAGAGTTTTAGGATTATTTGAATATCATTCCAACCTAAAAATATGGCAGATAAACTCTGACACATCATTAGATATGGGGGTTTTTTTGCTAGGTGAAAGAAACGGGGATCAGCATCAGTGAATAAACAGAGTGGTGATAAAGATCCTGTCATAAGCAGAAAGGAGTTTTTCCTTCAAATAAATTCATAAAAATTGATTAAAATGGCCACTCGGCGGAGCATCCTGAGCCTGATGTAGTGACGTGGTGTGACTGAGCATTACTGATGCTGTTGACTGAGTTATCTTCCTCCTCGTTCACGATGGGAGGGAATAGGAATGCTTTCTTTTACCTTACTTGGGAAAGTTCTTCTAGGTCTATTTCCTGCCTTCCTCAGAGCATGAAAAGATCTGCACTGGAGCTGTACCTCAGGTTCACAGTACACTGAATTCATTCCTTTGCTTAATGACCGCACGCCAGGTGGCCAGGGGAGGGCTCTGTGATTCGTGCTCTGCCGGCATTACTCCTGTGGTGGGTATGGCGAGCTCAGGCTTTCCTCAGGACCGCCGGCGGCAGGAGGAGGCTGGCAGTGCCGCAAACAAGGGGGAGCTCGGGCAGCATCCAACGCAGAACATGCCTCAAAGCCAGAGAGGCTGCAGGCAAGTGGGGTACCTTGGTCCAGCGCTAGGGGTGGTGGGCAACCATGACTCAGGCGTTGTCTCTCTCTCCTTATCAAAGAGGAAAGAATTCTGGCCATTCATACCGTAGAAATCAATATTGCCACTAAACTGAGCGTGCTTGTGAGCAAGAACTGGCTTTGTAACTCCTTGACATTGATTCAGCAGAAAACAGTGAAATGTTTGAGTTCAAAATAGAGAAATGAAAGCCAGAGACATATGGTAGCCCATGAGGAGGCATCAGGGAAGAGTATAACACCCACCGCCTGCAGAATCTGCGCTCTGTCAAGTGGGCAGTTGCCCTGCCGCTCTCTTCAACTCAGGAGGACACAGATGCTGGAGCGCGCCTGCTCCTGGCATGGTACCATTTCTGACCGATGATGTCTGAAAGAAAGATGCCATAGAGTTTTGCACCTCATAATGGTGAAAGAGCACACAGAGAAAAGTGAGCTTGTCATGAGAGATGGTTTTATGTTGCATTCAGCTGCTGAATCATCTCCCCACCCCCAGTCGCCCCCCCCCCGTGAGAGAGAGTATTCAAATACATCCCTTGCACAGATGTAATGTGAACTTTAGTTTACATAGACATTTACAAGCATCTAACTTTTCTGAGAAAGTGCTATGGAAAATGCTTAAAAACAAGGTAATGTGGGTAGTATTCCCTTTCTCTTTAACAGTAATCTGTCACTAATAGCATGTCCAGACAAGTAAAACTCTGTAATTGTGTTAATATGGGACACCAAAGACTGTATCTGTGGAAAAAGCAGATCCATCCTTCAGACAGTGATAATTTGGATCTGACAGAAATGTGATGAAGAAACATAGTTGTTGCAGTTGTAAGAACTCATATTGTGACAATGTTTTAGAATTACTAATTTCATCATACGTGAAACACAGCCTGTTTATATGCACATGTGCAGTCTGTCACATATCCTGTATTAATCTTTGGCATAAGTCACAGGACAAATAGTTTCCTTGAAGGTCAAGAAAAGTAGGCTTCTGTTTTACTCCAAATTTTTGTTCTCTGTTTGAAATGTCAAGAAGGCACTCAAATGTGAGTTTTTTGCCTGTGCTGTGTTCTTTAGAGCACACGATTGGAAACAGTTATTTTACTAGCTCTGTAGTATTTTTTTATGTCTTTGTTTGCCATTTGTACACTGCCAGGAGTGCTAGCACTTCCAAGATGTGTACGATAAGATTCTTTTCCTGAACAGAGAAGTTTCTGTCAAGATAAAGGCTAAGGAAGTTCCTGGAGACAGGAAATAAAAAGTGTGAATTGATCAAGAGATGAAATTAAATCTTTCTTCAGGTTATGGAGTTTTTTTTCTTAGTTCTGTTTTGTCTGTGAAAATGTGTGAAGCAAATTTGCAGGAGAGATTTTTAAAAAGGAAAAGAAGTAAAAAAGGTTTCACTTACATAGATTAGTGTGGAAAATAACTGGAAATGAGCATAGTAGAACTCTATGAAGAGCAGAAACATAAAACCAGATAGAACAAAAAGGGTGAGAGAATTAATGTGGACAAATGTGAGCAGAGGACCAGAGGCAGAAGCATGCACAGAACGATAGACATCTCTGGTGCTCCATGGCTGCTCATTACATTGGCATTTCTGCAGTATTTCACTTTTCCTTATTCAGGTACCTTCATATTTCATTCCTAATTATTTGCAATCTTACTGCATTTAAAGAGCTTTGCACTTTTTTTCTTTCTTTTTTTTTTTCCCCGAGTCAGTGAAGGAACTAACGCAGATTATTAAAAGTGCGTTCTTTGGACAAGCTGTAACAGAGAGATATCAGTCATGAGGTATGATTAACCACAGGTTTAATGCTTCATCAAGTGCCAAGAGAAGTTGAAAGATACTGTATCTTCTGTAATTGCTACCTCCATGTGCTATACTTAAATATATACCTTGAAAAGGTTACAAGGATCTATATCCTTGTAAATAAAATAGTGTATACTAAGTAGTCATCTCAGAGCACTGTGTAATTATATATAAGTTTTCACCAGAATTGTTCATCCTTATTTTGGCCTTTCCTTTGTGATGAGCTCCTGACCCAGAACCAGCACAGGCAACATCTTTTATCAGAGAAGTCCTTAAGGAGGGTCATCTCTACTCAGCTGGCTGAAAAATGAAACATTCCTGGGAGTGTCTCCTAACACATAGCTGGGGGGAGGAAGACCGTGGCTGACTGTGGAAATGTAATCTAACTGGTCTTGGCAGAGGGGGAGGAGAGAGACGTGCTGCCCAGTTCTGAACCTTCTTCTGCTTTCTGGCATTTATCCCAAAGGTGGCTCAGAAAGTGCGGGTGTTTCTTTGGGTTTGCCTGCCTGTGCGGACTATCTGTTTACATGTTTTGGTTTTGGATAGTGCTACTTCTCTAGTTGGCATGTCTTCAGTTTTCTTCTCTGTTAGATATTATGGGTTTTTTTGCTACAGCACCAATTTGACTCTCACAGTAGCAGCCTACACTGTGACTCTAGTTGGGTTCTGATGGGTCCTGAAACATGGACTATTGGGGTGAATATTTATTTTGTAAATGTCTATGTTGTGTGCTAGTTCCTGAAAAGTACTTAAAAGGACAATTCCTGTAGTATTATTTTAAGTTTTTTAATACTTTTAAAATACATTAGTGAACATTCTGTGGGAAAATATATATACCATTACTTATTGAGTATTTATTTGCCATTTTTCTTATTTATCTTATTTAATATTAGAATCAACATGCTGAATAATTATTGCAAGGGTTGGATAATACTAAAGGTTTATGCATTGCTTTCTTTAACCATCTTTTATAAGTCCTTGTAGGTTATGGCTCTGTAAATGTTGCTGGTTCCTTCCCCAGGGCATGGGTTGGTTCTCCTCAGAAGTCATATCTAGGAATCCACCTGATTATGAAGTAACATCAAGCCTAGTGCTCATTGCCAATAATAAAAATGCTTTCCTATCAAATATGCACTCATATCTCTCAGTTACTTGAATAGCCACTGTTGTTGCTGGGTTTGAGGGTTTTTTTAGAAACTGTTTAAAATTCAGAATCACTCCTGAAATGCAGTGTTTGCAGGAGCTGAGCATGACAAATAGCTTGAAGCCTTTCATAGACAGTATGTGTATGTTTGATGGATCTCATTTATAGCTTGTATTGGGTTTATGTTTGTATCACTCCACTTGCTAGAGTGGAACTACTGTGGATTTGCATTTATGTTTGTATTACTCCACTTACTAGAGTGGAACTACTATAGATTTGAACTGGTGGATTAAGAGGAAGACGGGGCTTCATGTCTGAGCAGAATCCATGCTGTGCCTCTGCCTTGCTTCAGAAGGCTGCAGTATTCATGGTGAGAAATGAGGGCTGCCAAAAATGGTCATTTTTAGTGTGGTGGCTGGATGCCAGATGCTCACCAAGCCATTCTATCCCACCTCTTCAACAGGAGAGCAGGGGAGAAAATAAGATGGAATAATCTCTCATGGGTCAAGATAAAGGCAATTTAATAAAGCAAAAGCAAAGGCTGCGTGTGGAAGCAAAAGAAAACGAAGGATTTATTTTCTATTTTTCATGAGCAGGTGATGTTCAACCACTTCCCAGAAAGTACGGTTTCAAGCTTCAGTGCACATAGCAGTTGCTCCTTAGGACAAATGTAATAACAAATCCTCCCTCTCCTTCTCCTTTTTCTTAGCTTTTATAGCTGAGCAGTCATCATATGGTATGGAATATCCCTTTGGTCAACTTGGGTCAGCTCTCCTGGCTATGTCCCTTCCCAAGATATTGCCCACCCCCAGCCTACTGGGTGAGTAGGGGAGTGTTGGAGAGAGCCTTGATGCTGTGCAAGCCCTGCTGAGCAGTAGCCAAAATACCATTGTCTTATTAACAAGTTTCTACCTACCAATACAAAGTACAGCACTGTAAGGGCTGCTGTGGAGAAAATTAACTCTGTCTCAGCTAGACCCAATACATTTAGTCACAGTAATGATGTCAGTTGTCGTCCATGGGGGTCTGAGATGCTCTACAGAAATACAGCATTGCTGAGGTTGGCTCCATCTCTGTATTGACAGGACATGCTAAGCAACTGCACAGCTAAAGATCTGTATGTTGATTTTGGTAATGAAGTGTCCCCTTACTGCTCACATATGCACCTGTTCATATGTGTCAATGAATGATGTACATGCAATTGCATGTCTCAAGTGACACTTGGGCATTCAAATTTAAAAAAAAAAGTAAGCAAAGCAAAATAAACTTGATTCATATAATCAGAATATATTTTCTTAATGAAACAAAAGCAATCTCCTTCCCAATAAACTCTGAAATAAAGGATCTTTTGCAGGTGGTTTTATTGCTGTCTTTTTTTTTCCTAATATTGTTTTAGTTATGGTTTTCTAGAAAGTGAAAATTATGTGCCTTCTAGCTGCCTATTAATGGATGTAAGTTTTTAATCAGTACAAGGAACTATGGAGCTGTAATGTCTTGGCTTGGTAGTACTTCCGTAATATGCCTGTGTAAACAAAATACTTCAGCAGTGACGGTTCCTAAACCACTTCAGAAAGTTGAATGAAGTACTTATGAAATTCTTTTTCTGTGTTTTCAGATCACTTGTCACCTCTGTACCTTTTACACCACAAGTTCCTCTGTTTACAGCCTATGGACTAGTGCTGACCATGTCAAAGGCACTTCAAAGCTTACTTTAGAACAAAAGTTGTTAGCTTTAAGTCCTGCATAAAATTCAGTGCTCTTGAACAATTTCATTGCAGGACATCGGATAATACCTACTATTCTAATATTTGCATTTTAAAAGTGAAAAGTTCTGGAGGATTTATTTTCTTCTGGGGTATTTCTAATCACTGTAGTTTGTGAGCAACCGCACAACTTGGCAAGAACAGGCCTCTGTAGTTAGCTAATGAAAATGTAATAAAAGTTGAAGTTCTTTATACATTCAAGGTCACATAAGGAATATTATGTGACCTTGAAAGGAATATTATGCATGCTATTGCTGAAATGATCCCGCTTCATTTCACTTGAAAAACCACCAAAAGAACCAGATGTCAGCAAGATAAGTCATCTTGGCCTTCCAGAAAGAAGCACAATGTTTTCTGGATCTTGACAGCATCTTCAAACCTAGAGTTGAAGTTAATTTTGATACAGGGGATTTTAAATGTAATAGCATCTGAATTTAAATGATAGGGGAGAGAAAACCATTTAAGTTTAATGACATCTTGTGCCTGCTGCTGATTATAGACTTTATAAAGTTCATATTTACCTAGTGGTTTTGGAACCAAGTAAGCTTGCTTTACTTTGAATTTCTGCTTGTACAATGTCTGTTCCCGTTTGTTGTGATACAGTTTGATTGAGACACTAGGAAATTATTCTCCAAAGTAACAGTACATGTGGTCGTGGGAGTTTCACTAAACAGTATTGAGTATGCTCCTTAAAGCAACCCCTCTTTCTAGAAAGTATTTACAGTGTCACAATTTGCAAAAAATGTCCAGGATGTTTTATTTCCTACTGAATGTGTTTTTATTAGGCAGATCTTACAGTGAAGAGTTGGTAGAAGTGCATGAATGAAACCAGATTTCTCCCCTCCTGGAAGAGTTGTTTTTTTTCCCAGCAACTGTGTTTAGCAATTTACTAGTATGATTTCCCAGTAAAAATCATGGTTAATTTGGTCAGGTGATGAAGAAACTTCTGATTTATGCTGGCTCAACAAAAAAAATAAAGTAATTGTTTGTGATTTCAACTAGAAATGTTGATTGGCTGTTTCGGCTTTGCTGCATGACCTGTACCTTTCATAGATGACACAGAGGAAGATACTGAAATACTTTACAACTACATCACAGTATTGCTTTTCAGAGGATTTTTCCTAGGAGACTTATCAACATTATTGTGTGTGTGTGTGTGTGTGTGTGTGTGTGTGTGTGTGTGTGTGTGTGGACAAGGAGAATGGCCTTACCATACATCTCCTCAGCACACTTCTTATCCTCAACGTCTTGTTAGCAACAGAATTTGCCATGTGAATATACAACCCTAAAAACTGCAGCAGAATATCCAAGGACACTGTTTTCCTAAATAATCTACACAAAAGTGACCTTCAGCATACCAGTATTTGAAGAAGTTTGGACTCCTTCCTTCTTCTCTCTGATTTTTTTTTTCCTCCCATATTCTGGTTTTAGTAAACTAATAGTGAAATACTCTGTTTTGCAGACAAGAAGCCCAAAGCTGTCCCAGAGCCCACAGCCCAATTTGGGTGACCAGACAGAACACCTCTCTGAAGCATCTGCGGATTCCTTAGAAGCCATGTCTGAGGGTGATTCTCCAACCCCCTTTTCGAGGGGCAGCCGCACACGGGCAAGTCTTCCAGTTGTGCGGTCAGCAAACCAGACAAAGGAAAGATCACTGGGTAAGAGCCTGCTTCAGTCCTGCTTTGCTCTGCTCTTAGCCTGTGTTTTCCATTTCTGAATTTAAAATAGTTTTTAAATAGTTTGGGGTTAAAAAAAGTAAAGTGCTTCGGTAGCACGTTAGTTTTCATGCCAGGTTGTTTTTTGGAAATTAACTGAGTATAGAGTACCAAGTAACATGGGGAAGTGGTGAAATTATTTTCATAAGATCTGAAAGTGTGATGGGAGCATAGTAGATATTCAAGGAGAAAGATGCAGACCCTGACACAAAGTGTTGACTAATGTTAAAAACCCAATATTGCAAATACTTTTTGCCAAGCCTGCACAGTGTGAGGCAGTAAACTTAGTACAAGATTGCACCTCATTTTCAGAGAGAAGACACTGGCTTTTTCGTTTTATCTTTTCTTCAAAGCCAGACTTAGTTGCAAGAAACCTAGAGATATCGTTGCCTTAATAATCCAGCTTAGTGAAAACATGTGGTATTTGCGTGGTGGTTGCTCCCCAGGCAGAGGATTTGAATGAATATGCTGAATGAAGATGCCATTTACTTCAGGGCAGTGCCCTTCCGTCTGCACAGTGACACGGGTGATGTGTCAGCACAGGTGGACAGCTCTGCTTCCCACATTCTTCCCATATCTCAGGGTTGGAGTAAGCCCAGCCGTGAACCAGAGCTCCTTTTATGATGGTGGATTTTGTTCTGGAGACTCTGTGCTCAGCTGACAGATGGTAGGAGTAAAGGCTGTTCTTTTGAGGGAAGACACCAGAGGGCAGTTACAGGGTTGTGGGAAAGCATGTAACTCATGTGTGGATTGCTGAGGAAGGCAGGTTTTGCTCATAGGTAATAAACTGAAACGCTGCTTTCCTGTAGGCTCATCTCCCAATATAGAGAGTGACATAAATTGAAGACTGGACTGTAAATCATACCATGCTTGTAAGCTTGTCACGGTAGTTTACTTGTTCCTCGATAATTTAAGACAGTTTCTGTCAAGAGTGTTATGATACCTGACAAACACAACAAATGTGAAGACAACAGGGCTGGAAGGGGTTCCTGCTGCCTCCAGAGCTGGCAAGCACAGAGCAGTGGGTCTGGGAACAAGGTGCTGATCCCTGTCCCTGTCAGTTCATGGACTGGCATTGCTGCCCTCCCAAAGCCTGCTGGGCCACCAGTATGCCAGGCTCTTTGGGGAGAAATTTGGAAGACTTCAATCTGGACAGGACTTTTTGGTTTAGAGGTGTTCTTAAGAGCAAGTGTGTAGCACATGTATGTTTACATGTAGAGGATTCATCTCTGCCTATTAGTCACTGCTGGTTAGGGCATTCTCAGCATGGCTTGCTTCACCCAGAGATTTTCTGGAAAACTTACATTTGTTTCAGTGTCATGTTAAGTAGATTGAACCTTTGCAGATCCCTGTGTAACTCATAGTCCAGCCCCACTGCGTAGATTTTAGCTGGTGTTCACTGGTTACCCCAGGTCCCGTAAGTATCTCAGCTCTGAACTTCTGTTTCAAATATGAGCTGAGAATTGATAAACAGCTTTTGGGAAGTTTTTGGTTGGCATCAAAGAGAGTAGCCTGCCATGCATCAATGCTTTGTGCATTGTTTTCTCCCCCCAAAGCTGAACTAGATATAACTTTCTCATAATTGGTGTGTAGACATGAAGAGGATACAACAGTACTGTTTCTGGAAAAAACTGAAGTGCTCATCACTGTGAATAAACCTGGTAACAGAAACATAGGAAGATTAGACCAAGAGTCCACCTGGTCCCAGTGCTAGTCTCAGTGGGAGTAAGAACAGAGTAAACATGTCATAGAATCACAGAATCATAGAATTGTTTGAATTGAAAGGAACCTTAAAGATCATCTATTTCCAACCCCGCTGCCATGGGCAGGGACACCTTTTATTAAGCCAGGTTGCTCAGAGCCCTAAACACTTCCAGGGATGGGGCATCCACAGCTTCACTGTTCCAGTGCCTCACCACGCTCACAGTAAAGAACTTTCACCTAATATCTAATCTAAACCTACTCACTTTTAGTTTGAATCCACTCCCCCATTTCCTGTCACTACATGCTCTTGTAAAAAGTCCCTCTCCATCTTTCTTGTTGGCTCCCTTTAGGTACTGAAAGGCCACTATTAGGTCACCCTGAAACCTTCTCTCTTCCAGGCTGAACAAACCCCATTCTCTCAGCCTTTCCTTGTACGAGAGGTGCTCCATCCCTCTAACCATCTTGGTAGCCTCCGGACTCAATCCACCAGGTCCATGTCTTTCTTGTGTTGATGACTCCCAGCACTCCAGGTGGGATCTCACCAGAGTGGAGTACAGGTGCAGAATCACCTCCCTTGACAACCTGGCCACACTTCTTTTGATGCAGCCCAGGACACAATTGGCTTTCTGAGCTGTGAGCACACATTGCTGGCTCATGTCCAGCCTCTTGTCCACCAGCACCCACAAGTCTTTCTCCACAGGGCTGCTCTCAATCTCTTCATCCCCCAGCCTGTATTGATACAGGGGGTTGCCCTGACCCAGGGCACTTGGTCTTGCTAAACCTCATGAGATTCTCATGGGCCCACTTTTTGAGGTTGTCCAGGTCCCTCTGGGTGGCATCCCATCCTTCAGGCATGTCAGCAGCTTGGTGTTATCTGTAAGTTTGCTGGTGCACTCAATCCCTTCATCTGTGTCATTAGAGAAGATAACACTGGTCCCAATACTGACCCCTGAGGGGCACCACTTGTCCATTAGGACTCCGAGACATTGACCACTATCCTCTGCATGTGACTGTCCAACCAGTCTTATCCATCTAACAGTCTGCTCATCAAATCCATCTCTCTCCAATTTAGAGAGGAGAATGTTGTGGGGAATTGTGTCACAGGCTCTACAGAAGAAGTCCAGATAAATGATATGTGTAGCCCTTCCGTTGTCCACTGATACAGTCAGCGCTTCGTAGAAGGCCACTAGGTTGGTCAGACAGGACTTGCCCTTGGTGAAGCAGTGCTTGCTGTCCTGAATCACCTCCCTGTTCTCCATGAGGCACACACATATATGTATGACCCTTCCCCCAAGTGTTCTCGGCCTGAAGGTATCTTCAGTTTTGGGATTTCCTGGTTATGGTTTCCACCTGTGTAATAACCATCAAGACATGTCTCTTCCAGGTGTTTGTTCAGTCTGCCTTTGATTCCATGTAAATTTTTCACATCTGCAAGAGTGCATCTGTGACTTTGGCAGCAAATTTCTGTTGATTTACTGCCCCACCAATGCTTTCCTCTTGCTTTGTTTTGTATTTGTTTATCAGCTCTAAGTTATGCCCCCTTGTCCTTGTATTGGAAGTGACAGCAAACATCACATCACTATCTGCTTCCCCCAGGCCATATCTGATTTCCTTGGCCTGTTGTTTCCCTCAGGTGATCTCGTCTCCAGGCTGAGAAGTGCTGCTGTAATCACTTGTTCCTCATCCAGAAACCATTTGATTATCCTTGTTACCCTTCTTTGCACTTTTTGCTGTTCTATTATGTCTCTCCTGAGTTGAGAGGAGACTATAAGTTCACTGTGAGTAGTTCACTCTTAAACCCTGTTTTTAGCATCTGTTGAATGTACTGAAATGTGTTGTCAGATCCCAATGGAGGGCAGTCACGTGAAGATGCACTATTTTATTTAATGGCCAGGATTTCAGACCCTGCAAGGCATCTGTCTTGAGACATGGCCCTGGCTTATCCCATCGTGAACAGACAAAATGCAGGAGAAAGAAAAAAAACCAGGAACAACAGGGAAGCAATGTAATATGAAGCATTTCAGCTGAGAGGTTTTAGATTTGAAATGAATAAAATAAGCCTTTTCTCCATGTATTGCAGGAGGGGTCGCAGATATGTGTATGGCTTAAGGGATCATCATACTAGCCAAATAGGAGGTAATATATTGTCATCACCCCACAATCTGTCTTTTTCAAGTTGTTTCAGGAACTAATTAATAGCAAATAGTTTGTTTTAGAGACAGTCTAAAATTTATTCCAAAATAGTTCAATTTGATATTATTATTATTCAATGCATTTCCTTTATAATAATGTCCTTTTCAGTCTTTTCTGCTGGTGTGTTCTGGCAACACCATGAGCAATGTTCTGAAATTTTACTTTTGAGACACTTTGCACTCCATGGTCCTGTTAGGATTGGTTTTACTTGCAGCTGTACAAGGGAAATGTTTATTTTTAAAAAACAGGAAACTCTTCATAACTTCAATTTTAAAAGTGTCATGAAAATATTTCTGTTCATGTGATTTTAAATAATCTGTGTATAATATCTAAGAATTTTTTAATTTAATATAATATAAATATAAATTATGTTCTGACCCTCAGCCAACATAATTTCAGTGCAGAAAGTAACCAACTTTTGTGAATTTTTATTAATTTTGCAGTGTATAATATCTCAATGCCATTTAAAAAAACTGTTTTCTTTTTGAAATTCTAATTGTTCTGTGGGTTCCTATTTTACTAGGTACACGAGTCACTTTGTTTTCAGTTGGTGGTCTGAATTAACAAGGAGCCTGAGAAGGAATAGCAGTAGTGCATTTTGGCTATCCCACCCACCATCATGCATTTGTCAGTCAGGACTAATCAAATAGGACATGGTATTCATGTGGAGTTGACCCAGAAAACAGTATTCCAATTGTGGGCCCATTTAAAATTTCAGCCACAGCTTTTGAAATTAAGGTCTTTCTTGGCTATGAGGTCCATCAGAAATCAGCACTTGTCTCATCATTCTGCAGCCTGGGGACAAAGCGAGATACTAAAATAAATTAATTCACTGTGCAAGAGAAAATTAAGTGTATTTTAAAGTATCTATTTGAAAGCTGGGAGTTTTTCCAGTATGATAACTGTGGGAAAAAAATTATCTAGCAAAACTGTCAGAGCGAGAATCAGCTGAAACCTGGAAAGTGCTCAAAAGCTTTCAGCAAACTTCACTTGTAATTTGCCTGGAGGAAGCAGAACCTGACAGGCATCCAGTGAGTTTGTGCCAGCAGCCAGCCTGTGCTCATGCTGCAGCTCCCTGCCATCCCTGCTCTGGTACCTCCACAACGAAATGAAGGCTGACAAATATGTTCACTTGTCATCTCTCGTGTGGCACATCTGTCCAAAGAATGGGCAGGCACTGGCATCCTCTGACGGAGTGGCCAGGGTAGTTGATGCAGTGGTCACAGCCCGGAAGGGCAGGGTGTGATCACAGCCTCCCATTGCAACAGATTGTGCTCCTACAGGATCGGGCTGTACATGCAGGGTTGGATTAAGGAAAAATATTGTACAGGGAGGGATTTCCATAAATACATGAGGATTTGTGTTTGAGAAGTGACTGAGGAGGATGAAGCTTTATGGTTCAAGGCTTACAGTCATCCTCTCTGGCTACCCCAGCCAGGGTGCCTGGCCACTCCAGTCCAGATGAATAATCAGCAGAGGATGACCAGGCTCCGTGCTGGGAAACTTGTGCCTGAAGTTAGGTAGCATGGAAAGGCCTCTTAAGAAATGTCTGAGCCTGCCAACATTTGCATTTTATTTGCCTTTGGAGGGATTACTTACGGGAGTAAAATGATACAAATGCTTAAGGATTGGCATGGGGAGGGTCTTAAGCAATCCTGAAGTATTCAGATTATTATTTATTAGCCTTTCAACCCAGTTTTGGCAGGCACAGATATTAGTGTCTCATTAATTACTTTACTACCACCTTCTATGGAAATGCCATTACTGATTATAAGAGTAATGCCTGGATCTTTTGTAGTAGGGAGGAGGGCTCTGCAGAGGGATCTGGATAGACTGGAGAGATGGGCTGATTCCAATGGGATGAAGTTCAACAAGGCCAAGTGCTGGGTCCTGCACTTTGGCCACAACAACCCCCTGCAGCGCTACAGGCTGGGCACAGAGTGGCTGGAGAGCAGCCAGGCAGAAAGGGACCTGGGGGTACTAATTGACAGGAAGCTCAACATGAGCCAGCAGTGTGCCCAGGTGGCCAAGAAGGCCAATGGTATCCTGTCCTGTATCAAAAATAGCGTGGTCAGCAGGACAAGGGAAGTGATCCTTCCCCTGTACTCTGCATTGGTGAGGCCACACCTGGAGTATTGTGTTCAGTTCTGGGCCCCTCAGTTCAGGAAAGATATTGAAGTGCTGGAGCGGGTCCAGAGAAGAGCAACAAGACTGGTGAAGGGGCTGGAACACAAGACCTGTGGGGAGAGGCTGAGGGAGCTGGGGTTGTTTAGTCTGGAGAAGAGGAGGCTTAGAGGTGACCTCATCACTCTCTATAACTACCTGAAGGGAAGTTATAGCCAGGTGGGGATTGGTCTCTTCTCCCAGGCAGTTAGCAATAGGACAAGGGGGCACGGGCTTAAGCTCTGCCAGGGGAAATTTAGGCTGGATATTAGAAAGAAATTCTTTACAGAGAGTGGTCAGGCATTGGAATGGCCTGCCCAAGGAGGTGGTGGATTCACCGTCCCTGGAGGTTTTTAAACTGAGATTGGACATGGCACTTCGTGCCATGATCTCGTAAATGGACTGGAGTTAGACCAAGGGTTGGACTTGATGATCGCTGAGGTCTTTTCCAACCCAATTGATTCTATGATTCTGTGATTCTATGATTTCTTGCAGGTGTTTCTCAAAGCCTGTTAAAAAACAAAGTCATGGCTGTAGTGACAATTTCACATGTAGTGAAACCTTTGCAGAGAGGGGGATCATTTCTTATCAGCTGGTGGTAGACATGACTCTTTCATATGTATGCAATGTACTGTGACACTTACACAAAGAGATGTAAATGCTAAAGGTAGACTTACATATTATATTGGAGCTAATTGATTGTTATAAATTACTATTTATGAGCTAGAAATTAAAATAGGCATGTTAAATCTGACAGAAGATGTGTGAATGGCCATAGACCTTATATGAGAAGCCTGTGATTTGCCAGTCCCTGCCCTTTCCAGTTCCTTGGGGCATGATTTAAGCCTAATGAAGTCAGTAGGAGCTTCAGCTTAGTTCATGGGAGAGGAACTCCCTGAGAACTGCATTTCAAGTTAAGGCTGAGTATAACTTTAATGTATTTAGTCATCTTAAGGAATTTTTCCCTATCTTGTCTTTTACAGTGTATGCAAAGCAGCCAACATGCAAAAACATCATGTAAATATTTGCTGTCATGGTCAGATACCTTAACAGGGACTGACAGGTCTATAGAAAAAACAGCCTAAAACAGCTAGTTCCAGTTAATGAATTGAAACACAGACCCTAGGAAATTACAGTATTCTAATGTAGCACAAATTTTCCTTCCAGCTTTTCTAGATTTTATCTTCTTTCAAATTTCTTCACATTATAGCCAAAGATTTTGGACTTGGAAAGAAAAAAACATACATCTCTTACCTGAAATATTTTATATCCAAAGAGCAAAAGAAAGTAAACAATGATATCAACATATCAGAGGTTTTTGTTTAGTTTTTTACCCCTACGTGATTTGTGAAAGGCAGCTATATGGAAGACTAAAATATGGGCCTTCCCAGGCTAGCACTTGTGCACTCAATTACTGTTTACTTAACAGATTCTTCCTCCCATAATAAAATGTCTTGTGTGTACTTGAAAAAAATGCTTCCAAGAAGCAAGATCTTATGTAGTATGTACTGTCTCGACAGAAGCACATTCTGTCTGCCTCCAAAAAGCTGATATGCAGTATATTTTAGATGGTGCGTCACACTGGAGCTGAATTTTACTCTATTGCAACAGGCTGCATCAGCATGGATTTAATGGGTTCATTGCGGTGATACTGGAGTAGAAGTTGTGCAGTGTGCTAAATAAAATCATTAGCTATGCAAGTCTGTCTGTCACTGCTATATCTGTTAAATGTTTTTTTGAATGCAATCTTTATTTGCACTGCAGTAATACTAAAGGATCTTGACTAAAATGGTGCCTCACCATGTTGGGTAATACACATAGTGACAGAATACTCCTGTTGCAGGACCTTGCAACATGGATAAAGCAGAATGAAAAGTGGTGAAGATAATAGGAGAGGTAATTAATGTACAGTCTGATAAACTGAATAAAGCTATGTGGTGGCAGTGCCTCTCCTCTTTACCTCAAATCATGCTCTCACAGAAGGTGCAGTATCTTCATCCAGCTCTACCATAATTTCTTATTCTAATTTAGAAGCAGCGATTTGAGCTTTCAGCATTTGGTATCTACTGGAAGAGGGATTTGGCAGATGGAATAGCTTGTACAGTCCAAACCACTCTTCAGAGGAAAGGTAGAAGGCCAGATGGAGCTGTCCCTTGAGTTGTATCTATCACAGGAGTTATCACTTGGACAAATCTGATGTAATTTTCATTTTAGGTAAAATTTGTGAGTCTACCTCTAATACGGTAAGTCACAAAAACACTACATCCTTCCATTTGCACATGGGCATGCAAAGAAAAAAAGTTTATTGCAATTCCATGCATTGTAAGAAGTGTAAGACTTGGGCTAAACAGAAAAGCATAGCCTGTCCCTCAGTGCAGTCAGTGTATATAAGATTTGCTACCAGGGCTGACAGCAAGTTCCTGAATGAGGACAGCTCTTTGATTTAATCAGTGCTCCCAATACTGTTTGTATATTTAGGTAGTGATTCTAATGCTGTACTAAGCCAGAGTTTGGGTTTCTGTTCCTAAAAGGAAATAGTGTCATCTCTGTGGTATTATATAAGACTATCTCTTGGTTTTGTTCTCATTCTCTCTTTCTCTGTCTTCTGCCTTTCTGGCTATATAGTATCCCAATTCAAACAGGATAAGAGGATAATCAACTGGCTTGTTGATAGCCTGCTGATTAGGGTACTCTCTTGGGAAAATAGAGGCAATGGTCTGAGCAACTCTTGAGATAGGAGCCCTTCTGAATAATTTCTTTTAACTACTCAACTGCTTCATAAGAGACAGGCACTTGGTACCATTGCTCTGCCCAATTACCTTCTGTGCTGAATAGACTATCTGGGGGTATGAGGGCAGAGCAGTGGATGTTGTTTATCTTGACTTTAACAAGGCCTTTCACATGTCTCTCACAGCCTCCTTGTAGCCACATGGGGGAGATAAGGGGAGCCTTCAGTGTGTGTAAGGTTTAACGCTTTAAAGTCTTACTGGCAGCCGGGTTTCAGTTGTCTGCCTCAGGGCTGCACTCCAGGGCCAGTACTTGTTAACATCGGCAACCTGGTTGCTGGGATGGAATAAACCTTCAGGAAGGCCAAGTCTGACACTAAGTTTGGGAGATCATTTAGTGTACTGGCTGGTCATACTCACTGGGACCAGTGAGCCAGAGGAATGGGCTAGCAGGAATTTCATGAAGCTCCACAGAAGCAAATGCAGTCTTTCAGCAGGGACAGAATAACTCTGTGCAACAACATAGGCAGGGGCAGGCTGGTTTGGTAGCACTTCTGCAGAAATGACTTGGGGTTTGACAACAACCTGAGTATGTGTTCGCATTGTGTCCTTGCGGCAGTGAAATATGCAGAGCTGGTTACAGGAAAAATTTAGCCAGCAGGTCAAGTGAAGTGGTTATTCAACCCTCTTCTCAACATTTATGAGGTTACACTGTGTCCTGTTTTGGTTCCCTGATACAAAGAAGATGACAAACTGGAGTAAGTCTAGCAGATGGCCTCTTGGCATTCTTCTCAACTACCCAAACTAAGGTCACAGGACCAAGATCCTGTATAATATAGCCTGTGATGACTTCACACAAAGTCAAGCTGCTTGTTAGAGCCCACAGAGGTGAATTTGTGGTGTGGTACTGTAACCAGATGTGCTCTTATGTGCTGATGGCTCAACCCCTAAATTTGCTACTGACAGGATTGAACCTTTGAGAAATGAAATAACTTTAGAAGTATCGAAGAGAATTCCTACTGAAAATACAGAAAATTTTGTAAATTGAGCAAAACTACAAAGGCATGCATGGCCTACATGACTTTAATGCTTCATGGCTACAGAGTATTAAAATGGTCACATTCTACCCTTGAACTCATCACCTTTACCTGTTTTAGTATTGAAAACCCGGGTTTATAAAAATACTCATCACTCAAATAATGTGTGTTTGATACAGCTGATTCATATAGAAAGGAAATACAGTTTAATAGAATCTCTCTTTCTTCGTGTTTATTCAAGAGGAAGAACATGTATTCCAAGAAATTTAATTGATGTTTTCATGTCTTTTTTCTTTTGCCTCTTTCAAAGTTACTATCAAAAATGCCCCATGTAAGATGCTTTCTTACAGTGTCCTTACATGCTTAACACATCTGTATAGTCTTAGGCAGACACATCCTTGGAAATTGTACTAGTCAGCTTGGCACCTTTGGCTGGGAGCCAGCCATGGCTTACTGGCTTCTTCAGAGGTTGGGCTCAGCTTCTGATGGACAAAAGCAGAGCCTGTGTGGGCATGTCCTGTACCTGTGCGTGTGTAGTTCTTTGATTTTACTGTGCTAAGTTGGTGAACGTGAACTGGAGTAAATACAGCATAGCAGAGCCTGTGGGCCCTCTGAAAAACAGCTCTGGTACACATGAAATTTCTAGTTCATCTCACTGAGTTCAGTTGGGTTTTTAAAATATTTTTTCATTAAGTATTGTATGTTTTTTATGTTCTTCCAAGTTTGCTGGCATTATTTTGTCAGTTAGAGGTATGAAAAAGTCATCTTCATGGTCAGTTGGGCTATTGTGTGGAATAGGATGTGATTATTGTCCAAAAAGTCATCCTGCCAGAATACTGATTTCCATCTGGGGAACTAGGTTAAACTGAAATGTTCCCTCAGACTCTCTAGAATATAGAAGTAACTGTCTACATTTGATGGATTTGCTGACATAGATACATGGACAAAGTTGCCTTTTGGCCATAGACTTTAGTAGGTTTTATCAGGAATCAGATGGGGAAAATACCAGTTTTTCTTTAGGTGAAAAATGTCCATTTTCATTTTGGTTTTTACTTATTCTTAGCTAGCTAAATGTATCCATTTGTAGAAAAGTGCTAGTATTTGAGTGACAGTTAAAAATCTATTTCTCATAACACTTTGGTATGTATTTTCTATGACTACTGAGTTTTCCATCTGTCTTTTTCATTAGGTAACAAATTATTGCAAGTCACTGTAAATAGCAGAGAAGAGTGAAACTGCAGAAAGGAGTAATACTGGACCAAACTAATCAGTTCCTATTTTTATTGAAATTGTTATCAAACAATTTAATACCTTGAGCAAATCTCTTCAGACTATTCTGGAAGAAAAATAAATAAATAATTGATTTTATTTCATTTAAAGATCTGCTGTTTGATTCTCTTAGTACTTGGACAGAGCTAAGCATATTTATAGACATTTTCTGAATGCGGAGGACAGATCATCAGGAGGGAGTACTAATGGAACCTAGTACGAGAGCTTCAGGCTAGAAATACCACAAGGATCACGGCAATGACCTCAGACTAGTTGAAACTGTGTGTGGTGAAACAGGAGAGTCAAGTCTTGAGGGTATGGAAAGTAAGAACTGCATATTGAGGAATTTCTTCCACACTGCCAGAGTTGTTACTGTAATAACCTTGTGTCTGCATAACTTTTGCAGAATTTGGTGATACGTTTTTGCTCTGTTTATCTGATGGCTGAGAGGGAAGGGGAATGGGGAGCAGAGAAAAATATGGACCTATGCCACCCTTACAGTCTTAGTATGACAATTTTGCCAAATAAAAATCAAAGAAAATTGGAATTTTAGTAAAAAAAAAAAAGGTAAACTGGACTTTTGAGGAAAGGCCTGACAGTTTTTATTGTGATCCCCTTTGGGTTGTCCTGAAGTGTCCTAACAAAAATAGCTATTGCTGCAATTTTAAAGGTTATCCTTAGTTTTTAAAACTGATGCAAGTCTCAACTAATGATTTGACATAAATATGAGGAAGAAACAAGGGTGCTTTTTCTCACTTTGGCTTGTTAGCATTGCTGCTGACTTCAGTGTGAGCGAATGTTCAGGCAGAGACAGTGATTCAAAGGACTTAGAGTGGAAGATCAAGCTAAACCAGTATGAAAAGACAAAGCTTGCCCATCATCCCAAAAAGGTATGTTAACTGACGGTTAGGTAAAGAGTGAAACTAATCTAATGACAACATTTTACCCCTGTTTTAGTTGTGCCTTGCTTTGCACCTTGAGCTTAAAGAAATTCTGGAGCTCCCAATGCATCGAGGTTTTGGTTGCTATAGTCCAACTCGCTTTACTCATTACTTGAATTTTTCAAATTGGACACAAAATTTCCAAAGGATACATTGAATGATTGTGCTGGAAGAGAGTAGCAGTAGTTTCTGGTTCTGTGGGAAGGTTTCAATACTCCAGTGCCCAAGCATCCAACATGAGCCAAATACAGATATTATCATCAGTTAATACTTCTCTTCAGATGGGAGCCCATGGATTAGGGTGTTGCCAAATGTCAGTAAGATATTTCAGTGCAGAAATTTGCAACACATCTTGCCTACACAGAGGGTGTCCTGTAGCTTCACAGAAAAGAAACTCATGAACTCAAATTTAAGCTTTAACACTGAGGAGTTATTTAACTCATCTACTTCAGTTTTCTCTCTTCATTATAAGATAATTCTGAGAGGATTATGTGAGTACCAGTATTTTTCAATTTAAAATTCATTATGTAAGTGAATTAACTTATATTTGTAAAGGTCACAGAGGAGGATGCAATCTTGTTTGTTTACTTTTTCTAAGATCATTGTTAGCAATATAACCATGACGACATGGTGCTTAGTCATCGTTGGGTCAGCACCGTGTATGTGGTGGAGGTGCTGAGAGATGTGAGCTGGGTGGTGTCCTCTTACCTGCATAACATTAGCTTTTGCCATAAGGAGCAAACCTTTACCAAAACCTTTAGTTACCTTGTATCTAAGGAGTTATGGTCTTACGGGTACTGTGCCAACCTGTTTTGGTTATGCAGCTTCGTGCTCTGAAGCCAGCCTAGACCCTGTGAGTTCAGGCAAGGTTCACCATTACGCTGTGTGGACATGTCCTCACTTCCCAAGTGGGTTTTGCAGCCCAGAGGCAGTATCTGAGCTGAACACCTTCCACGGATCTGGTGCATCTGCCTGAGCTGCAGCCGCAGCATGGGCAGTGCTCAGAGCTGTGCTGGCTGGGCTAAAGGCACAGGGTGGCTGCACTGGGCACCCCTCAACCCAGCACTGGTGGGCTCAGCCCTGCCCAAATCAGGTTAAAAGGGCATCTTTCATTGCACTGTGTTGCATTTCATGTAGGTCATCCCTGGGAGAAATGGCAAAACATTCTGCAAGTCCTGTCACTGACCCTTGGTAAAGGGGCACCAGAAAGTACTATGTTTTGAAAGAGCTCTCTGTGTAGGGAAGGAAAGGGCAATCATGTGGTGTGTTCACAGGATCATCATCAGATCTGGGTTTGATCTGGGCTTGTAATCCTTTCTTTGAACACGCCCTTTTGCCTCTTGGGTGTTTAATTTCCCCTTCTATAAAACATACTTCTTTGTTGACAGGAATGTTGTGAAGCAATTTGTAAAAAAGTTTTATGTTACTAAGGCCTACATGTAAATGTTTTCTGCTGTGGCCTCTGTTTAAGTCTGTGGTCTGTTGCCCGTAGGGTGAAGAACGATCGGAAATTCCAGAGGTATTTCTGAAACTAAGTTATACCAGCATGACAAAAGCTTAACATTGCAGTTTGCCTTGTAGCTGTAGGACAGGCCAGGACTGGCAGTACCTTGGAGCTCCTGGAAGTGGGAACCACAGCATTGTCTGATATGCTCTTTCAGAACAGTTGTATGGTGTCATTTCCTCGTTCACACTCATCTTCATACCTGTTGGCCTAGAGTAGCAGGGCATTTCTTAGTCCTCTGCGTTGCATAAGACTTGGCACAATCTCCATGTTTCAAGTGAATCCATTGTAACAGAAGCATAAATGCAAGAGGGACTCCAGGGTACATGGAGACATGAACATCCCTTGTGTTTAACTGTCGTTCCATCAGCTTTGCTGACATATGAGCTAACAGAAATTGTGCCTGAGTTATATTCTATTTCTTCTTGCTTTAATCTCCATGGGAGTGATTTTTTTACCTGAAGGTAAAACACACCTCAGAGCTCCAGCAGCTTCCATGAAGTGGGGCCTGTGGGTATTGACAGTGTTCAGAATTTCAACCTGGCAACGTATGGGAGAAAAATAATGTCAATGACTTAAACTAATGAATTTTGAGTCTCTTTATTTTGTCATGCTCAAACGGGGTTTTCAGAAGTGAGCAGTTAGTTCTGTCAAACAGGAAATGCCCTAAAGCATTGCTATATCATGATATGGATCAGACAACTCAAGAGGAAAGGCAGTAAGGTTTTTTAAGGGCATGTGATAGAAGAGAGAATAAAGAAAAAAAGAATTTATTATGCCTTTGAAAATGTCTTTTTTCCCTACAGTGAGACTGGGCCCAAAACATTTCTCCAAGTTGTGTGTTTAAACTGTCTATTTTAAGGCATAACATATTTTTTTGCTTTGAAAATCCAAGACTCAAGTACAACTATAAATTTGTCTTGGATCAATCTTTTGTAGGAGCGTTGGGGCACAGGCAGAGTCAAGACTGTTCTGAAATTATTTAGACTTATGTATAAGGAAGATTTTTCAACTCTACCATTTATTTTGTGTTAATTGTTTCAGTAGCTCAATATTCAGCATGTTTTTAGTGGTCTGAAATGCAAAACCATAATTTTATGCATTCTGCACTAGCTTTTAAACTGGGTGGGAAAGAGAGTCACACACGACCACAAAGCTGATATGCAAAAAGTAATTTTTTGCCACTAAATACACAAAAGTTTAAAATGCCAAAACATAGAAGGTTCCTTGTTGTTCTTCCTAAGAACTTAAAGCTGTCATCAAGTAGCTGGATATCTTTTTGAACATCTTGGAAGAGTGAAATACATGTAATCATTAACTTGCTTAAATTTTTTTCAAATATAGTTAGTTTCTGGATTCAGAAGAGTGTTTAACTGCATAGAGTATTTGAATGAGCACTAAGGAAAACAATTTTACCTAGAAGAACATGGAGAAATAAATGATGTCTCCATTTATAATAAAAAAGAAAAAAAAAGTTTAATAGCTCATTAAATATTGGCATTAGAAACAAAATTCATAGGAAAATTCCTCTCAATTTTTGAAAGAAAACTAGTTAAATTTCAGTCTGAAACAATTTTTCCAGCCAGAGGAAAATGGAAGTTTGCAGTAGGATTTGTAAAGGTTCTGATTGCAATAGTAATGAAAGAAGAAGTATCAGAAAATAATAGAAAATAATAATAGGAAAATTTAGTTAAGAGCTCCATTTTATAAAAGCAGCCTAATATGAAATACTAGTTGGGTAATGTTGAGTAGTCTGTTTAGTATTCAGGAAAATTAACATCTTCCTTCCCTAAGTGCAAGCACAATTATCTACCCACTGATTGTATGAACATCTGACTCTGTGTGTTCTTTGCTCTATAGCAATTATGGACAACATAAGGACAGAAATACTAAAGACTAAGGGGAAAGAGGGCTCCTCTTAACTTGGAAAGTCTTCTCTTCATTAAATGCCTTTGTATTCTGGGACTTCAGCTTTTGCCATTGCTTTTGCTCAGTGTTTGTACCTCAGCACCATAAACTGCCCATCCTGTTGCTGATGACTTTCAAGTGAGAATCATTGAATTACCATCTAAGTTTTGTGATTTGCTGAGAATTGATGATGACTGATGGTAACTGCACTGAGGGCCTTGTGTTCCCAACCGCCCTGTTTGTAATTGGCCATGGGAGGACAACATTACAGTGCATCTACACTGCAATTGCTGTGGTGAATCTAGTTTGGATAAAATACTGTGCCTAGTTTTAGCCCACCTGTGCTGATTATTGTTAGATGCAAATGCTTGGCAGCACAGAATCTTCTCAGGATTGGAGAGAGTTCAGCGCAAGGCTGCAAGGATGATTAATTTGGTTGGAGCATCTTTGCTCTGACAAAAGGTTGAGAAAGCTGGGACTGTTCATCGTGAAGAGGAGGCTCAAGGGGAGCAATGTCATCAATGTACAAGAGTACCTGAAGGGAGTGGTCAAAACTAACACAGCCAGGCTCTTTTCATTCATGCCCATTGAGAAGACCAGAGGCAGTAGTCTCCAACTGAAACATGTGAGGTTCCTTCCTAACATCAGGAAAGACTTCTTCACTGTGAGGGGGACCAAGCACTGGCTAAAGTTTCCCAGAAAGGCTACGGAGTCTCCCTCCCGTAAGATATTCAAAAGCTGTCTGGACATGGTCTGTGAAAGTGGCTGTAGGTGTCCATGTTTGAGTGGGATGGGGGATGGACCAGATGGCCTCCAGAGGTGCCTTTCAAACTTAGCCATTCTGTGATTGTGTGATCTGCCACCTTTTAACACCAATGCAGAAGCCATACCTGTTCCATCTCTTACAGACGGCAAGAGAGTAAAGGTGTTTCCTCTTGGCACAATGCAGTGTTGTACAGAGACACCTGAGATGTCTCAGAAACAGCACAGTGGGCTTTCAGTGATACATGTTCAGGCAGGACACCCATGCCCTGGGTATGGATTGGATATGTATGCTCAGCTGGGCTTACCAGTTCCTGTTTCCTCTGTATCAAAAGTAGTTCGGCTGAACACCTGCTTCTAATCTACTCCCTAATGCTGTACATCCCAGGAAATTTCATAGTTTGGTTGCAGTCCTGTGGCAGGTTTCCTATTTCTTGCTGTACAGGTCCCATTAAGCCTTCTCACATTTGAGATGCTCATGAGAAGACCTTTCTTTAGGAGCCAGGCCCAGCATGGTTAGAACTAATCAACACTATCAAGTCCAGTCTGATTTCTTCTGTTGATTGGAATGGCTCTTTCTCAGTGCTTCAGTCCTTGGAGGGCTTTGGAGCTTGCAACAGCATGGGGCTGGTCTGTAGCAATGCTCATGAGTCACAGTCATGCAGCACTGGCCAGTGGAATACAGGCACCTGGTGGTTATACAGCGGTCAGCATAGCCCTGGCAAGGCCAACTTCTGCAGACACTGTAGAAGGGGTACTTCATATCCCTTCACTCAGTCCCTAGTCTGTACTATCCATGTTTCTTTCTGTTACTGAGCATCTCAGATCCTCTCATTCCCTGAAAATAGCTATATGATTATGGTGTTCTTTCTGTCTTTGTGAATAGGAATGTCCATATTTTGCAATTCAGCACCTGAGATTACTCATGTTTCTCCCTGAGTACTAAGCATGACTATTAGCAGTGCTGTGAAACTGAAAGAATCCAGAATTACTCTTGTTTTGTGTGAGACCTCAATTTTACTCCTGCTAGGAGTTTCACCTGGGGCTTTATCCTGTATAATGCCAGCAAATTAAATTGTGAGTATAAAATTCCTAGTGCTAAAATGAAAGTCTGGGAGGGGTTGAGGTTTTATTGATAAGTAAGAAGTTAAAATGCAAAATTTATGTGTAAGGAAAACTAGGTGCTATAAAAGGATAAATTTCTTCCTCAACTACTTTTTAGAAAAGTACCTTGTGATTTACCAACAACTTTCAATACAGAGCAGACTTGGTGTGTTTGGGATTTTTCATTAGCCTTCTTAAGGTAAACTTCTGATTTATCTAATTGAAGAACAGTAAGAGTCTTCTGAGTACTGGGATTAGCACATTTATCAAGGCACAACCATATCATTGTTGGATGCTCTATTCTGATAGTCTGTTGAAAAGGAAAACGTCATATGTGCTTTATTTTTTAAGAATTGTGAGTTGATTTTTCTCTTCTCATTTTGGGCTTGGTATGTGTTCCACATAGACTTTGAAACCAGATCACTACTGTGCACTTCAGAATATGTAACTTCCCATTACATTTGCTTGTAGGTGTATTATATCTTCAGTACGGAGATGAAACAAAGCAGTTGCGGATGCCGAATGAAATCACAAGCACAGACACAATTCGTGCCCTTTTTGTAAGTGCCTTCCCCCAGCAGCTGACAATGAAAATGCTGGAATCGCCGAGTGTCGCCATTTACATCAAGGACGAGAGCAGAAACATATACTACGAGTTGTGCGATGTGAGGTAAGTAAACATGGAATTATAGCTGCTGGTTTTGTTGGGTCGGGGTTTTTTTGTGTTTTTTTGTTTTGTGGTGCACTTATAGAATAAAAGGGAGTGGGGTTGATAAGTATCTGACAGAGAGTAGCCCGACACATAAAGGTGTGTTCAGCGGTGTCTGAGTAATATGGGAAGTCTGGTCCTACAATGCTTTCAGCTGTAGGTGCAGTATCCAAACGCACAAGCCACTGATAAATGACATACCTTGTTGAAATATTCATATAATACATAAAGGTTCACATATTTAATATGTTTATTGAATTTTAACTGAGACCTAATTATTTTAAATACAGAATACAAAATAAACACTTGCAGAAAAACTGGGTTTTTTGTTTACTGGTAGCATAAAGCCTGATCTCATGAGCCTGAAATAACAAACGTGAACGTCACCTATTTCTTCACAACAGTTCCAGTTGTTCATCATCTAACACAAACTCAGGTCACCATAGCAATTGCAGTGTAGATGCACTGTGCTGTTTTTCTCCTGTGGCCAATACAAACAGGAGTAAGGGAAGTGTACTTCCCACTGCTGCCTTGTTTCTTCTGGAGATCCTGTGGCTCAGGTGTTTCTCCATATCATGTTGCAGTTGAAAGAGCAAGTTGGAGCTTTTCTAGCCTTGCCACATCCAATTCTCCCATCCCTGTTTTTAGTCTCTGAATAACACCACACTCCATTTTCTCACCTCTGTCTTGCTCTCCTCAGGCTGCTTATCCAGTGTCTTGTCATCAGCCAGCCTCTTAGATTTCAGTTTCTTTTAATCTTACTTGCTTTACAGATTCCCACACCCCTGTTTGGCCACTGTAATACCTCTGTGAAGAAGAATCTGATTTTTTGCATCATCATCATCATCAGTCACCATTTATCCAAGTTTCTTATACATCAAACAGTCTTTCACAAGATCAAATCAACTGATTGAATCAAGATACGTGTTACTACATCTCTGTTGCCAAGTGCATTATTACCAACTATCATCTGGCCCATCAGCTTGTTCTCTCTCACTTTATCCCTCCATCTTCCCTCAAGTTTCAGACTAGCAGTTTATGACTTCATCTCCTCCCTGCCCCCAAGAATGTGGATGTTGATTATCTTAATGCCACTCCATTTTTTTCCTTTGCTCACATTGCAGGCATCACTCTGCCAATCTCAGGCCTGGCTCAATCTCAACATCTGCTTCCTCTACTCCTATGCCTGTACTGTAGAGTATTTCTAGAGGAAATCCCGCAACCCAACTGACTTCCTCCATAACAAAATTCTCTTGGTTCTGCTACCCTTCTCACTTAGGAAACCTCAGCAATTCCAGCTTACTGGAGTCTAAAACATGCACTACCAGCTGCATTGTCACCACCTTTGAATAATTTCCACAACAGTTTCTCCATTTCTGTTCCTTACTCTTCACAAGATCTTGCCAGTGTCTCCCCTCAGAGAACAGATGAAATCATTTTTCTCTCCTTTGCTTACTGTGTCTTCCTTCACTTCTTTCTTCCTTATGTTAAATACAGGGTTTTCAGTCAACTCTTTAAGATCTCCATCTCCCTCAGAGGTTCATGTTCCTCTGTGCCTTTCATTAGGCAATCGTACTCCTTCCCCTTTTCTTCCTTTTTCTTTTTTTTTTTCTTTTTAATCACTGAGGACAAAGCATTATCTTTCTATTAAAGTCCAGTCTTTTTAGTAAAGTGATTCAGGGCTCTGCATCCGGTGTAGATTTTAGATTTTTTTTCTGCAGAACGTCCCTATAGTACAGCCTTTCCTTTCCCATCAAATAGTGTAAAAACACTCATCTAATTCACGAATTTTTAATAGCAACAGCTGTAATCGTCTTTTCTCAGCAGCTGACACAGGTGATAGGTAATCTTGTTCTCCCTTGCTCATTCAAATGAAGCAACAAATATCATTCTCCTAGTTTGACAGGCAGACTGTTTCACATGCATTTTTTTTCACCTGTCCTCTGGCTGTATCTTCTCCATCTCATTAAATATAAACTACTTGTCTTCATTATAAGCGCTCCTCCAAGCCCACTTCAGTGCCACTTTTCATTTCATGTTCAGTACCAAGTGCCATCTGCTTCCACTTGGTGAATAATGCCAGCTTGAACTTTAGATATCTTTAACTTTCAAACAAATGCCTTCATGCTCTCTCTCAGACAGCCCTCTAACATGCTTGGTGGGTGTCCACCACAGACACCTGCAAAGGCACTATGTTGGTCTCCTTTCCACTCTCTCTGTTGCACTGGCTGCTCAGAGCATGCCTGTGGACTCAGGATTTGCTTGTTGCTCCTCTGGCTGGAGAAACTGTGGTCTTCTAATTTCTTTTTGTTCTCTTATCTTTCTGCAGCTACCCAGTTGTCTTTTGTGACCTCTATTCACTTTGTAAGCTGATGAAGAAGTTGTGTTCCTGGGGTGTTTATACAGCACACAGATCAGTAGGCCTTTGAACATGCCAAGGGCATCTGGGAGATACAGTAATGCAAATTATAGTAATAATAAAAGTACCGTAATATATACCTGTTATCAGTAATGTTTATCTTAGAATAGCAACATGAGGTGAAATACAATTCACATCAGAGATCAAATGCCTAGTATTCTGGTGCTTTGCCTTGCAGCAATGTTTTACTTTAAAGTGTCATGTTACTACAAGAAATATTTATGGAAAATACTTTTAAAGAAACTCCAGTTAGTTGAGGTACCATCTCACAGTCATCTGACAGAAAAGACAGCAAGTAAAATGTATTTAAATGAATAATATACCGTTTCCTGAACCGAAGATGAGAGAACTTGCTTTGTATCAAAAAGAACGTAGTTCCAAGTCCGAGTCAGAAAATAGTAACTGAGACTTCCAATGCAGGTCTCAAAGCAAAAGGGTCACATTTGCAAGATGGAAAACAGTTTATGTTACCATAAATAATTGAAGAACTTGAACTTGCTGCGAGGTAGCTGTTTTCCTATGCAGTCTACAAGTAAACACTCATAAATACTAAACTTCTCATCAGCCCTGCCCTTCTTAAACAGAAGGCACTGATCTGTCTCTTAAGCTGTGGGGTTTCTTTAATAACTACTTGACATCCACAACAGCAGCACAAGTTCTGACTAGCTACCCATTCAAAGCAATCACTGATTGTAATATGACATTGTAAGAAAGAAATTGGACCTGCCCAAGAATCCTTTCCTTCATTTTTAAATGATAATCCCAGTGATTAAGATCAGTTCACTAGACTGGTAGCTGCACCTGGAGGAAAGGAATTCAGTCACATGTGTAAGTAAATTCTCTAGAGTTCACTACTGGGAAGTGAAAGGAATCTCAACTGTGAGAGGATGTCAGTGAGCATAGATGGAGGCTTTGCCACTGATTAAAATGTGAGGCAGAAGTCAGCAGAATTCAGGGCAAGTGTCAAAGCCATAAAATTATTGGAAGGTGGGTTTTGAGACAAAATAAAAAACTACTGTTGTCTAGCTCTTTCTTAAATGTAGTAGTTGAAAAATGAACTAATCAATGGCAAAGTCTACAGTCCTAATTAAACAAAAGTATTCTCTTAGGGCTTTTCATCATTTCTGTGATAGCTTTCCATCAAAACTTCTGCTAATTTGTTTGTTTCAGTAATATGTATTTTTTCCCTTAAAAAAAGTCTTTATTATAGATAAAGTTTAGAGGAGGAATTTATCTGCTACTGAATTTTTAGCTTTTGTGGATTTTTTTTCAGCTTTGTGAACAAGGTGATAATTAAAATTTCCTCAGGAATAATCACAATTAGAAAGACTGCTTTTCTTTTGATATTCTTCCTTCTTAGAATAGCAAAAATTCGTGTGGGCACAATAAAACATGTAAATATTAACTAAATCCTTTTGAGTGCCGTGTAATGTTGAAGCTCTGTTGTCTTCAAAGTGTTTTCACTCTATGGCAAGATCTTGAAAGAAACTTAACACTATCTAATTTTTGTGGGTGTGTAGTTGTAGTGAAAGAATGATACTTCCCATGGGAAAGAGAATTAAAGTAGGCTTTTGTTTGTTTGTGTGTGTCTAAGTTATGGCATTTATATTTTTCTTATAGATTGGCTGCAGACCTATTATGTTTGTCTTTTACCTGAAACTTTCAGGCAACAAAGTAAATAAAACTACTTTTATCTGTTGTCATTGATGATTCTTTTAATTCCAGGAATATTCAAGACCGATCTTTC
Organism: Cephalopterus ornatus; assembly: GCA_013396775.1. Taxonomy (NCBI): domain Eukaryota; kingdom Metazoa; phylum Chordata; class Aves; order Passeriformes; family Cotingidae; genus Cephalopterus; species Cephalopterus ornatus. The sequence goes on along the minus strand of VZRE01008433.1, from coordinate 172,671 downwards.
CTTAAAGTTTACAACAAAGATCCTGCACACGCATTTAATCACACTACCAGAGCTGTAAATGGAGATATAAGGGTAAGTACTAGTGCTGCATTTATACTCCTTTTTCCTCCAGCTTTTACACAAAATGTTTAGATTATTAAATGTAATATGTGCACAACAATTCATAAAATCGAGGGTATGTGTATGGCATATATACAGAGGAGGAAACTGATAATGCTTGCTGTAATGTTTCTTAACTGCTCTGCTTTTTCCAATTATTTGCCCTGGGCATTAACTGAATGTTTGATGTTGTTTAGATGCATTGAAGCATGTGAAGCAAAATATAGCCTTTAATTATGTATTTTGTGACACAGACGGTACTCAGAGTTTTTACAGCTTCCAATTTTGTGTTTTCAAACCTTTTACAGTGAAGTATGGCATAGTGTTAGTACACTCCAACAAGGTTTCAGCAGGGATTGGTTTACAGTGGCTGAGCAAATGTACCTAGCTTGAAGTCTGTTGAAACTCTTTGTAAATGACAATTTTGATTAGGAAATTCTGATAAATACCCAGTGTGGTGTAAATGGTTTTGATTTTTTCTAAAATTTTCTACCTGTACTAAACAAGGCTGAATATATTTGCATTTTCAAGTTAACATTTTGTATCAGGAAACTACAGAGAATGCATTTGAAACATTTGATTTCTCTCTCCCATTGCCTCTGTCTTTCACTGGGCTGTTATCTCCCACCTTGATGTCAAGAAGGAAGGAAATGATGTGTGGCTCCTGTTCCACCATGTTACCCACAGCTGGTTTTGCAGTAGAGGGTGGTGGTGGTGAGATTACACAACCTCATCTCCTGCCCACCCATCCTAGGTCAGTCCACAGGAAACAGTACAACCAAATGAGTTCAATGGGGCCAGAATGCCACTACTGTCCCAGCTGCTTTGTGGCTTTTATGTGTGTTCCAAAACTGATTCAGCTGTGCAGAAAACTTCCTGTGAAGTGATTTGCTTAATGGTACATTTTCTTCTTGGTTTTGTTATCAATTCTGAGCATGTCTGACTGCTCTTTTACTAATATTTCATGTAAGTAGTTTTTCTGTTTCAACTATTTGAAGCCACATTATTTTAGGAAGATTCCCATAGCTGATTTACAGGCACTATTCTCAGCCACCTTTCATTTATGCACTTCAATTATAAAGTTGTCCTTTGGATAGGTCAGAAATCTCATTACTTGATTGTTCACACTGCTGCACACACAACACGAGCAAACAAATAGGTGTGTGTTAAAGGGATGATGTGATACTTTTTAGTATCTTCTGTAAGGTCCTGAAATTTTGAGTTCCAGTAATATTCCTGTGGCAGTAAATGGATGTATCCGATACATCGCGTTCATATTTGAAGGCGTGACATCATTGTGCGTTGTGACATTAATGCTTGTAACAATTTCACCTTGGCTTTATAAAGTTGTGTTATACTGTTTTTGTTCTATGTACAGTGGATGATGAAGGTGTTTACTGTGGTAGAAGGTATCTATGTGTTCTAGACTTTTTCAGATACAATTAGCTATTGAAGTTAGCTATATATATTCAAAAGTAAAGATTGCTTCTTTGGCCCTCTTGCAGACATTTACTGCCAAACAGAGTTGTTTTGAACACAGGTGCTACTTCTGTGCAAAAACTGTAGTGACTTGAGTTGCTTATTTTAAACTACTGTGTTGTACAACAGATATGCACGCTTGCCATCTCCTGATTATGGCTGAGTTAGCTCCTTTTGACCGTAACCAAAAAATACTGGTGACACAGTGATGACCGTTGCAAAAGTTGTGTTTTCATGGTAGAATATTATATTTTACTCTACAGAAATGTGAGGATGCCACTTTGAAATTCTGAGCATCCACCAAGGCAGCTATTTTCTCATTTGGCTTTCCCTTGTATTGGCAAATTTCTTGTCTTTCTGGTCTGAGAGGTGAAATCAGAGCCAGGATGTTCAGTGGGGCTTTGTGGAGAAACATGCAAAAAGTCTTCCCTTTGAACTATGCAAACTTCTGCACTTGAAAATTACAAGCATGGAAACCAGCTATTTCTTGACCTCCAGAAATAATGAAACCTCTTTGTCTAAGGATGTGTGTCTTTTGGTTGGGTTCTTCCTTGTGCAGCAACACTCAGGTCCTAACTGAGGCTTTTCCTAAAGTAATAACACCCTGCAATAACACCCTCCAGTGGTAATCCCCTGGAGTCTAAGAAGATGGAGCACACACTGCAACTGTTCCTCTCTTTGGAGGAAGTACTGTAGGATCCTCTCTCAAATCTCTAATTTGGCAAAATTTGTTGGGACATAGTAGTCTTATGGTTTCTGCCCTTTGGTTAAATCTGGTTTAAATTCACCTGGAGATTCACAGGTTATTGTTTCAGCAGAAACAACCACCAATAAACAGATGGATTATCTATCCCTCTTAGCAAACCAGCTTAAAGGGAATGGAAATGTGGGGGGACTAAGTGAGAAACATGTACATTTTATGTACTGTAAATGCACAGTACCCATAAGATTGTAGAAAATCCTTTGCTTCTCATCCCTCGTTTTGTGTTTGCATATCTTTGCTTTGGGCAAATTGATTTTTGTCGATTTCATATGATAAATGAGTGCTAAATTCACTACAGTAGGAAGGAGGGAGTATGTGCTTTGCATCATGTTTAACTGTTTGAAAATACCTACAGAAAAGCAGCTTATTGTCTGACCAGTTGAAAAACAGTATTTAGAATATCATGAATTAGCCCTTGCAAGTACATTTTTCCGTGGTGATACTGTGAGCATGGTTGTATCTCCAGCCAAATGTCAGGTCAAGCTTTATTTTTTTGAGGTTTGGGAAAGTTTTGCTTTTACAGATTTTTCTACTGTTTGCCTTCTTGTCCCTTTGGAATGTTTATCCATGGGTTTGATGATGTTCAGGCTTCTATTCATGTGATTTATAATCATTTCCATGTAACAGACCCAAAATAATCTCAGAAAATAATGTTAGCTGCCACCTTGAACACCTGTTTTAACTACCAAACAGATGTGAGACCTGTATAAGAGTTGGCAGTAGCACTTGAAGTAGTAAGTATTACCCATATGGACAAGAAGACTTCAGAATGCTCAAGAAGAATGCGGGATATGTAAATTTCAGATCTTTATCGAACCATTCAGCTCTCATGTCCCTTAATTCTAATTTTCCTGGTTGTCTTTGTTTCATGCATTTTTCTGAGGGGGTTTAGTTTGAGAAAAGAGAATTTGCTGAGGGGCCAAGCAAGCTCTGAAGAAAAGTTTCTCTTGAAATCCTTTCGAGCGCCTCTCTTGCTTACTAATATTGTGCCATGGCCATTTACATCTTGAAGAGCATGGTTTGTTTGACAGGTCTGCCATGTTGAATGCTGCTCAAGCAAGAGGTATTCACATAGTGCTGTCTCACTGAGTATTTGTGCTTGTCCTCTTCCTTTATTTATTTTTCCTTTCCCAAAATGTACTCTGAGAACCTGCAACAGCTGGGGTTTTTTTTGAAAAATGTATCTTCACATTGCTGCATTTTTTCATTAATTTATTCCCCCACTTGAGCTTGTATTTTCTAGCCCTCTGTGCAACAGTACTTCTGACAAAATACTGTCTCATAGGCAAATGTTTAAATGGTCTTTCTATTCCCTCTGGCCTTGTTCTGAATTCCAGTGTAAATGCATGTACACAGCCATGCTGGTCTGTGCCCTTGGAATTAGCATTTGTGATTCACACAGATTAGAAGGGGAAAAGTTTTTCTCAGACTTACAAGGTGCAGGGCGCAGGTTGCCTCCCCTCCATTCAGCAGTGGTGTATAGATTGAATGTTAGAGGATGACAGTAAAGAACTGATATTGGGTTTTTGTGTGTTGCTGAGTGAATTGAATTTCTTTGCAAGTGTCCCAGCTCCTTTCATCCTGGGCTGTTGCACTGAAGCGATTCCCCCACCAAATGTGCCCAGCATATTATCTTTACCCATTCCCTACACCCTCCTTTTATGGAGTGACTAAAGGGGGAAGAATCCTAAAGTATAATCTCCCCCTTCTGTTACAGAAACTAGTCTGTGTTTCTGATGGCACAGTTGGATGCTAATAATGTTGGTTTATGCAGTGGTTTGTTTTGGACTTCACCTGCCAGCCAGTTTTGAGAACTGGGAGGGAATTTGTAGTTTGTAAAGAAATGGTGGCTATTTTGCTTGGCATTCTCTTCCCATCCACCTGCCCTAAAATCTGTGGGTTACACTTTATTTTAAAATGTCCTCGACCAACCATGGTTTTGTTTAATTCCCTGACTTGTATAAGACCTCTGCTGGGTGGGTGAGGCCAGACTATCCAAAGAATGCTTGTTGTGGCTGCTGTTGTATTGAGGTATGCTTTGAGGTGTTTTGGATTTTTTTTCAGGGACTGTTTCTCCAAGAAAGAGCAATTAGGGCAAGTTGAGTCAAAGCTGAGTTGGGGCAGTGCAAGGTACCTGTAAGCTCCAAATTTTCTGGGAGTTAGTGTGGCAAAAAGATGATGGTGTTCCTGGCAGCAAGGAGAGTTTGGGTTGCCAGGGTGAGAAGAGAGGAGGTAAAATGAGTTGTACAGTAAAATGAGACAGACGTTTGGTAAGTTGGGTAAACTTGTGCTAAATAGCTTTTACTAATGAAATTGCACACCAGTGTTTGATTTTTTCCCCTGAAAATGCCTGGCTAGCAGGTTCCTAACATTTTAACTCTGTAGAGTTAGATGCAATTTACAAACTCAAAAAAACCCCCTACAAGTACTAAAAACCCTCAGACAACTCCCCAGGAATTTAAGGCTTCCAAGAATGTTGAAATTCAGTGCTGGTTTGCAGGAAAGATAGAGAGATAGTAAAAGCAGGATCATCCTTCTATGTTCTTGAGGTACCTATAAGAATACATGCAGCTTCTTTAAGATGTTTAATTTATTTTTATTGAATTGTTTGTGATCTTAACATCACAAATAAACATAAAAGCTGATAATGCTGCCAAAATTATATTTTTTCATTGCATACTACAGCTGAAAAAAAAAAAAGCTGCTTGCACTACATAGAGGTATTTAGAACAAAAGTATTTATTGGAAAAGAATTCAAGCAATAAATTGGGTGAATGCATTTTAGTGCTAGAATGCCTATAGGACAGCATTTATGTAAGTTGACATGTGTTTGCCTTACTGATCGTATTACTATAAAACTTTGTTTTCTTTAGGGAAGAAAAAGGAAAAAAAAAAGGAAAAAAAAGATAAAGCAAATGCTAATACCTCTGTTATCTGATAGAGACCTTCCAAATGACACAAATCTCATCTTTCCTGCTGTTTTGCTGTCTGCTTGTTCTGATGCTCTTTTTGTCATTGAGAGGTTATGACAACATGAGCCATATTGTATTTATAAACATCACGTGTTTCCTTGATATGACTTGCAGCGTCTGCCAAACAGAACACATGGAAGAAACATTTCTCATTAGCTCAGCATTGGTTTTGGTTATACTGATTTCCGGGACAGGAAAAATGCCTTCCTTACTCAGATTTAGCTTTCATACAGTAGAAAGAAAGCCTCTGAGTGTCCATGAAATCTCTTGAACAGAGACACTGCAGCTCTTGTAGCCCACATACTTTGTCTGAGGAAAAGAGGAAAAAGTGCTCTATTTTAAAGAGCAAATGTAATGGCATCTATTGCTGAAACTAATTCCGAATTAGAATACCTGCCAAAGTCATCTAGAAACAGAACTCACCAAGAGATGTAAGGTAAGATGATGCTTATAAATAAAGAAGGATATCTAATTCCTTTTTTCTTTTTTTTTCTTTCCAAACTGAAAGATATTTTCATATTAACTGAGAATTTAAATCATAACAATGGAAACTGTTTCTTCTTCCCTCAGCCGTATGAGAAAATAAATGTTTAACTGCTCTCTAAATCACTAAACTCTACTTTCAGATTTTATGTCTAGTTTCAAACTTACATATTGAACATGAACAGTTATTTTCCAACTTGCCATTACAAATTTTGCTGAGATTGGAACAAAATATATAATAGAAGTCTCTGATGTTCTGGATTTTTTTAAATGATATGGATTTTCCTACTTTTGCCTTGAGTGGGTTTTCAGTAGTTGCCAATTATTTATGCAACTACAGACCTACAGACACTGAGAAGTACCTGCATCCAATCAAACTGTGATGAGAGACTGTAAATGTACCTGTTCTCTTTCATTCGTATGTCCTTTGATATACAATACCTACGGCTGTACAAAGCCCAGGTTAGTGGGAAAGTGGATAGAGTTACAAAGAAAAAAAATTATTTTTTTTAATTTCAGCTACATATAAAACAGTATATTAATCTCAAACATTTTCCGGCCAAAAGCCGGTCTGTTTGAAGATACAGGTCCTGTGTTCCAGTTGGATGGATACTGCACTGTGGCTTTTTTAATAAATGGGTGTTTTCTTTGGTGTATTATATTTATTTCACAAACATTGTGTGTAAGGAATATAAGGAATAGAAATGTATAGATCCTATTACTATGCCAACATTTTATAAGATACTTCTTCTTTTTTTAAAAGAAATTTTCAAGGAATGAGAATGGATTTTAAGTTTACATCAAGCTGGCCATTGAAAGAAAGTGTCATATTCTTGATATTAAACTGTTCAAGGAACATGATTTTGCCACACCCGTGCAGTAATCTCTCAGTTAGTCTAAAGAGGAGTGTCATATGGTAGATATCATAAACCAGTTACCTGGAAACTACCAGAGAGTGGAATTTTTAGGGGGAGAGTTCTTTATTTCCTACTAACGAGCCTGTATTCAAGCTGGCCCACCCTTCATGTTGAAGTTTTCTTAGAGCTTATCCTGGAGTTGATGAAGTTACTTAATTACAACATATTATCTGTCTTGAGTGAAGATCTCTTCAGTCCTTCATTAAAACTAGAAATCTTACCTCTCACGTAAGTCTGAGATTGTCAGGGAAAGCTCTTGCTGCCTTCAGCAGGAGCTTGCCCTGAATAAAAACATAAGGATTGGATTTGAGTCTATTTTTTATTGCCTACTAGTTTCTGGTTTTGTTCTTACTCCACCTCTTTTTTACATAATGTTTCCTTGTGCCAATTCTTTAGAAGTTTTGCTCGCTTTTTTTTTTTACTGCCCTTGCTTTCAGTAGAACAGTTTGCACTAATTTGACTGTTTACTTGAAATTCCTAAATAGCTGACAGAGTCAGCTGGAGCTCCCTAAACACACTGACAAATTATAAAAATGCTCATATTTGTGACTTCCCTTACAAGGAGGGGAGGTCCTCCTTTTTGTCCTTAGTAAACCAGGTAGCTTATCTGACTTGCTGGAGTCCCGCAAGTCAAAGTCCAGTCGAGTTTTATGATTTCCAGGTGGCTTTCCAAATGAGCTGTTACTCAAATGGGGGTTAAAAATCACTTTGTGAAAGTGGGCATTTTGCTACCGCGGTTCTTAGAAAGTTAATAAAGTTAGAAACAAAGCTTTCTCTTCTACAAACAAGCCATTCACTTGTTATTCAGGACCTTAACTTTCCTAAGAAGTTTTTCACAAATCCAAAATGTGTTACTTCATGATCATATCCCAGATTCTCTGCTTTCCACTGAGTCTTCACTTCAGTATGTTATTGGTTAACTGCCTCTAGATAAGCCTTGTGAATACTAAAGGGAGGAGTTAACCAGTACCTGGTGTTCAAGAGAATTCAGCTGTGTATCTGAGGATCTTGATTCTTCTCCATGTAGGATTGTACTTTTTCTATTAAGGGCTCTGGAAAACTAATCAGACTTCTGAAAGTATGAGCAGTAAAAATATTTTTTCTTGGATACACGTTAAGATCTGGGGTTAAAAAAAGCCTCAGCTGGCAAAAGAAAGATAGTTGCAAATATCAGCACGCAACAGGACTCCATGAGAAATGATGTGATGCTGAAATTATTTTTTGTCTGAATATATGCCTTTCTTACATCATTGCAAATTTGAACTCCATGTGACTAAGAAAAAAGACTGAAAGGGTGTGTTGGGTAAAGGGCTAGTCCCTCGATCACTTAATATTTACTATAGATAGCTTAGCCTTAGGGTAAACTAGGTTGTTTACTTCAGCCATGCTGACCAATTTGTATATTTTTTTGATAGAAGGAAGTAAAACAGAAAGAAAATGTAGGATTCAGACAGTATAGGAACAAGTTTGTGATCTAAAAGGACTCTTAGTCGAGGCACTGATAGCACTTCTAACATTGCAAAAAAACTTACAACTGCAAATGCTGTTGGACCTTACAGCTCTGAGATGCGGTGCAGCTTGGACACTTGCATCGCAAAATCCAGTTGTGAATAAGACTTCCATGACCATTTCTCCTGCCCGTAGTGCTGACTCCAAAACTCAGCACAGCAACTTACTTCTGATTTGCTATGTGCTTGTATTGGAAGAGACAGGTGTAAGCATGCTGCTTATGTCTTTTGATTATCAGCTCTGTTTTAGAATATTTTTATCTTATTTATGTCCTAACCTATTCCATATATCTGTAATAGAAATTGTATCAACTCAGTTGTTTGGTAATGTCAGATGAGACCAAGGGTTATGCTTTTCTTTATGTTCACTTAACTAAATCAACTTGCTCAGTTTTATTTGGCTTCAGTGCAGTGAGAAGAGATACAAATATGGAACAAAAATAAGAGCTAAGTCGTTAGTACAGGGAGTCAGAAAGCTATGCATTTATTTTGATTTATGAGTGCAGTTACTAAAAGTATTTTTTTTTTTAAAGAGCAGAAATTTGATATACAGCATATTTAAACCAAATAAAAATGCTGATCTGTACCAGAACTGTACATGTTTGAAACTATTCCTTTTTTGGAAAAAAAAAGAGATGACCCCATCAGTTCTGTGGTGCCCCGAGGAAGTGCTGAAATTGAGACTGGTCTGAAGGGTTTGGCTCCCTGCATTGGTGGCGGCTGTCTATGTTATGTACATGGTGTCCTTCATCTCTTCAAAGAGAATGGAGAGGAGGGAGGAAATGCTTGCTGCATGAATTACGTGACTCTTTTCTCAGAAAATTCTACCATAAAAAGCATCAGTGGAAAAGCAAAAGAAAGGAACAGTTGGTTTGAAAGCAAAAGCAACAGTTGGTTTGAATGCAGCACTAGTTATGAGGGTTGTCAGAATGTTAACTTTAGAAAAATAGATCAGTAATAGCTTTTATATGTTCAATCCAAACAGTCTAACAGCTTATGGGATGGGTGGGCCATGCTGTACTGATGAGTTAAATGTGGATATTGGCAAATCAGTGATGTAATTATGTAAATCCAACCTTTTTAGGATTGAAATGTGTTATGTTTTAGTGTGTTTATATTTTTGTCATTTGTGATAACACCCTGAAAAATCTTGGCTAAAGTGCCAAGACGTTTCTTAATGTACTCACCACACTGTTCTGTCTGCACAGTACACTAAGGAAGCATAGGGGGAAAAAAGCATGAGAAATTTATTAACTTCTCTTTGCTCAACTGGATGATCTAAACATTTTTTTTAACTCTCACATTTCATTCCTTCATTGGAAAATAAATACATAAATAGGCAGAAATGCGTGCCTGTTAACTGATCTAGATGTTTGTCTTGCTAATCAGGAGTAAAGTAATGCAGACTGGTAGCAGTGAGATAGCTCAAATGATGAAATGTTATTGGGAAAATAAACCTCCACACAGAGGCATTGTGATTTCGGTCAGGCCGATGCAAAATGTTCTGCATCTCATCCATCTTTTTGCTGAGTTTGCCTAAAGCATGGCTAGACTGGAAGCTCTCATGGGAAGGCTCCGGGTCAAGCTCCAAGGGGCCTTAGCTCCCTTCCCTTCCAAGCAGAGTTCAGCCGGTGTGTCACCAAAGTTGTCTCACTGACAGCTAATCTGTGACAGTGTCAACTAGGGAGCGTCAACAGGTTCAGTACAGGTATAGCCAGGCTAGGTTCAAATACAGAGCCTACTTCTCTAGTTAGATTTAAGATGATACATGTTCTAAGCTCACCATTTTATGGGAGGAAGTTTGATATTGCTTTCCTCTTATTTTTGTATTTGTGTCTTGTTTTACACCTGAAAAAAAAGGTGGTCTTAGTCTAGGAATGGGAAGGGCTGTTGAACAGTATGATGGCCAAAGATGTGCAGGTGTGCTTGGGGTCATGAGTCTGTGTGGTCAGGGCATTGATAACACGATGGAATTGGTAAGGGAAAAAGTTTTCTGAGAAGTAAGTGCTGTATGCACATGTGCATGCATACACACATGACATGTCTCACCACTTGTCAGAACTGGGTGATGATTTCATCAATTCAGAATTTCTGTTGTCCCCCACTAATGACACGTACAAAGGGCAGCAGCCACCTCAGTGTTCTCTCAGCGCTCAATCCCACTGGACATTGTGTCTCAGAGATGTTGCACTAAGGCCTGACTTGTAGAGAGCTGTTACTTCCTGCAGTGTCTGAGGGTGATGAAGCTGTTTTGAACCTTAACTGCATCTTCAGTGGTAATGGCTGCACCAAGTGCTAGGTTTCAAAAGCCATTTGTAGCTTTAAAGTTCATCTCAAATATCTTTGTTTTGAATATGAGAGTGGCTGGCAAAGGCAAGTGATGGCCTCAGCTTCTTCACCCACGTCCTCAAGCATTTGTGGGTCACTCCAGCTGGCATTTTCCTGAAGTGTTCTGCTCACTTCTTTCCTAAAAACCACCCTCATGTTCTGACCACATTTGCAAAAAAGACCTCAGAATACCAACCAAAGTTTATGTTGGATGTTCTCCTTTCTCATCCCTCTTCTCCTTCCTTTCTTGCTCTCTCTCTCTCCGTCCCATGCCTCCTACGCTAGGCTACAGCATTTTTATAACAAGAACTAATGCAAAATCTTCTAGCCTTAAGAAAAATTTGCACTTAATTCTGGTTTTTTTCTTTCATTGAATTTTTTGTTGATTTTCCCTTCATATGCTACAGCCTCTCTCACTGCTCTTTTTCTCATCAGTTCCTCACATCCCAGTCTCCTGTTTTTGTTTCTTTGTTATTTATTATCCATTTCTTGCTTTTAATTTCTCAGCACTTCACTGCCAATATTACTTTTATCCTTGGCCTCCTTCACAAACTCCTATTACTGTCCTTCACCCTGTCTCATTCCCTTTTTGTTTTATCTTTTTTCCTCTTTCTTCTGTAGTTCTACACTGAGAATTCCCTATTACCTTTCCACATAATTTTTCTTTACCTCTTCTGTCTATTCCCATTTTCATGGAATCATGGAGTCATTTAGGTTGGAACGAACTTTTAAGATCATCAGTCCAAGTCATGACTTACGTGTTAGCTGAATGTTTGCAGCATGTGATTTGCTACCTTTTATTAATATTTCTGCATTACCTGTTGACTAAGAAGGACAAATTTCATGCCACAAACTCAGCATTTAGAAGTTAAAAAGTTTAGGCATAAATAAATGTGCTAATGGTAGGACAGAGGAAGAGGAGAATGAAAAGTAGGTGTGCTTCTGTATTGTTCTGTTGATAAATAAACAGTGTTTATTGCCAGCTTCTTAGTTCAGTCAGACAGGAACCACAGGCCAGGTTGGATCCACCAAGTAGGTCACAGCAATGTCCATTGCATGGACCAGCAAGTAGCAGCTGGAATGAAGTTGCCATTGTCCTTTCTAGTTGTAGGATCTCTGCTTGAATTATAAAGAAGAAAGAAAAAAAGGAAGAAAGTAGGATGAGAAACAGAGCAGAGGGAGCTAAATGAAAAGACATATGGGCAGGCTCACTGTACAGAATTAGGAAAAAAATCTAATCCTTACAAGCTTAGTGTAGAAATTGCCGCCCACTGCAGTCAGTGGCAAGAGGTTGGGAGTGCCAAAGGACAGCTTGTCCCACCCAGCTCTGAGGGAATGAGCTGACTCTGAAGGGTGCTGGGCTGACTTGCTTTTAATGCAGCATTAGGTGAGACAAATCCTCAATCCAAAGCAACTAATATTGCCTCTTAACTTTTTGAGAGGTGCTTAATGCATAAATGTCTGTGATACATGCTGTGGTACTTTCCTATAGCTAGGAAAATGTCCTTGTTTAAATCAGTACAGAAATGAGGGGGAAGCATGAGGTTTAAATTACAGGGTAGAAAGACAGACTGCAGACCTGACGTAATAGTTCAGTTTTGCAGAACCTTCTTCATGCAACTCCAGAGAGAGTTGGCTATATTTGTTCTAGTAAACTTTAAAAAAATTTTGAGAGGCTTGTAGTGTTTCCAGCAGAGGATTTCCCACTTGTACTTGCTTGCCTTTAACTTTTTAAATCCCTAAAAATAAAAAATTTCTGATTGAATTGGTCTGCCATCACCAAAGTTTAGGCCAAAAATTTACTGCTGTTATGCAAAACATGTATGTATCTCTGTATATGTACTTTTAATACACAGGTTATAACAAAGCACTATGGTCTTTGGAGCTCAGGTGCTCACCTGTGGGCTGGTTCAAAGGCTTTGTACACAGGTTGCTCCACACTGCAAGCTCCAGCTGTTCTGGAGAGTGTGCTGCTTTGCCAGCAGTGAAGCTGTAGAGCTGCCTGTCCCCTTTATAGTAGTTCATTCTAGCTGGTAATAATGTGCTCTGTGGTGTGAGAGGGCTTTTTGTTTATTTGTTTGCATTTCTTTTTTAAGAACTAGGGAGTTTGGAGTAAGTATAAGAGAACTTTATGGTACTTGTGTTTACCTCAAGGCATATCTGTTTCACTGCATGCCTTTGGAATCAGTAAACAGAGGGAATAGCAAACAATATGTATGTTTAGAAGAAGATAGTGTTGTCTTTACATAATCTCAAACCAGTATGTGTTAGGCAGCCAGAACTGTTCTGTTCCCTCCCAGCTTGTTTAGCTTGGCCTCTCAAATTCAAAGAGCTTCTGTAGGATTTTCAGTCTTCAAGGGAACGCCATGCTCATCCTTTTAAGTATAAATATGGGCAGTGGGCTGGAGAGCTGATGTGAGAAAGTTGAGGCCAGTTTGATAGTTTTTCAGGGTCATGGAGAGTAGTTGGAGAGCAGAGTGGCACCAGCACAGCCTGAATGGGCGCTGGGGACTGTGTCACCTCGGTGCCTTTGTGAACAACAGCAGCCTGGGGGGCTGTGTCCTGCTCCCTCATTTTTGCCAGGGGGAAGCAGCTGCGACTGAGATCAGGATAGGATAGGAACCCTTTTTTCTTTGATGAATGTTTGGAGGCAAGGCTAAGGATAGATCACTCTCTTTTCATAGTAAAAAGTCCTGAAAAGTCCCTGTCATGGTGCCACCTTAAGCAGAGAGAAGAAAGATACTGATCATGGTTCTCCAACTGCCTCCATGAGTCTTGTGTTTCAGAGGCAGCAAATTTAGGAGATCCTGCAAACAACTCCACAGATTCGTCTTTGTTGTCCCAAACTGTTCGTTTCTTGGATCAGAGTTAAAAGCTGGGTGGGCTGTAGGACTGGTAAAGTGGCATGAGACCTTCCTTGGCAAAAAACCCCCCCACAAAACAACAACAAAAAAAGCAACCCCAAAACCAAACCCACACCCAAATCCTAAAGCCAAACCTCCCAAAAACAGAAGAAAATAATACTTCTTTTGTAATACGTCTGTAAAAGCTGTCAGCATCAAACTGTCTTTCCATTTGGATTCTGCTGTACTGAACTAACTTGTTGGATTTGAGCAAAACCCCACTGACTCCATCACAAACTTTGTTCCAGAGTGGTGAGAACAAAACCAAGTCCTGAGTTAGTGACCAGCAATCACTGTAAGTGCTTCCCTGTTTTCTGTCAAGGAAATAGTTGTTTACAGCAGTACAAGGCATTAACTACTTAATTATTTTCATCCATGAAAGTATTATTAAGGGAATAGGAACTAAAAGAGCTGTTATCAGGAACAGAAAAACCTTTGATCAGTAGTCAAGCAATAACTTATGTCTATGCCACTTGTGTATATCCCACAGTAGACTTCAAAATATTCTCTGGCTTTATAATTGTGTGTTTTACTGATGTTTAAACTCTAAGATTTTTTTCTGCTTCAAAATGAGGGAAACAAGCAGAAAATAAAGGAATGTGATGAGCAAATTGACTGAAAGGTCCAACGGACCAACATTGTTAATAATGTAGAATAAAGGAGGGTGAAGAGAGTGACTGGTGTTACAGGGCTGTGGTAACTTGAGCCTGTCATTAATATAGATGTTAACATTGGTTCTAAAGTCCTAAATTAACCTAAACTTCCAGGCTTGATCTCAGTGAAGCACAGGGTGTTGTGCCTCTTAGGGGCATGCCCTTTGTTTACACTGAAAAGGAGCTCTAGTTCTGTACAGTACTTTATAAACAAATATATGGCAAGTAATTATACATAGGATAATACATGGAAAGTTAGGCAATGCTTGAGGGTTCTGATAAAGTGATTGAAATGGAAAGTGATGCTTGAGTTGTCTGTATGCATTGTTAGAACCTACAAATTAAATTAAAGCCTTGGTAATGATGTAACTGTGATATTTATGATGTTGTGCTGATATATTTTAAAATTAAAAGAATATTAGTTCATCTTATGAAAAACTTCTTGTATGCATCTGCCATGCTTGAAGATTCTTGTGTATAGTGTCATAAGGAGAACTAGTTGTAGTGTGCCTGATGTTCTGGGATATATTTTATCATGCTAGAGTGCAGTTACTGCAAATGTGCAGCCTATCAGCTTCAGGGAAACTGAAGTAAAATATAGTCATCTTTTTTATCCTGCATAGTAATGTTATTTGTCACTGCAGGTTTGCTAGCCTGCAAGGAAGAGCATGGATGGAAGAATATACTCTGCAACTGTTGGAAAGCGTGTGTGGCACTGAAGTGTACTAGGAGAATTTGCTTGTATTTTTTACTCTTGATGTTTTTGAGTCTGGTTGGTCCACCGACCCAAGCAGCTTTTTAACTAGGTCAAGTATATACATCCATTCATTAAAAGAGGATGCTGGACTGGTTAGTTAAACCTGCCAAATATAAACCAGATGCTTCAATGGTAAATACTGCTTTACTCCTATCCTGCAAGAAACCAGCCTTGACTGATTAAATTTGAAATAAAAATAAATAGGTTTAACATTGTTTCTGTGCCATAATAATAGTTTATTATAGTGCTAGTGCAAATATTTAGTAAAACCAATGTTTTGAAATATTTTACTGTGAAACTGAAAAGTAAGCATTTAAGACAAAATGAAATTTTTTTCTGAAAAAATTTTGTATTAGACTACATATAAATTTTGTGGAGTTCTCATCAAGATCAATCATGTCATACAGATTTACAGTGTACATTACAAATCAGAACTCACAGCACCTGTCTACAAAACTGGAGGAATTCTGCACTGTTGGGCTGGGTGTAGTAAGGGGTGGAACATCTGGGTTTTTAGTTTTGGCTGCCAGATCTGCTGTGATCTTTGTCCTGTTACTTAAGTGCTTTATGTCAAATTGCCCTTTTGTAACGGAAATGAATGATGCCTCCTTCACTAATGGCTGAGACACTGAGAGTGGTACTGTGAAACGGAAATGCTACTCCAGTAAGGTCCCATTATAACTGATTCTGTACAGCAATATTAGGTCATAGTCATGCGCTTAATTTGTATTTTGATTCCTTTGAATGCCAAGCAATGATGGTATAGGCAATTTTTCCTTGCATAAAAACAAAATTGAGACAAAACCCCAAAACAACCCTCCCAAAGCACAAGATAATCACAGGACTGGGAAGGGATCGTAATAATAGTTTATTGTAGTGCTAGTGCAAATATTTAGTAAAACCAATATTTTAAAATATTTTAGTGTGAAAAGTAAGCATTTAAGACAAAATGAAATTTTTTTTCTGAAAAGATTTTCCCCTATGATATTTAAGTGCCATCTCTTTTAGACTGTAACTACTGTATTTTTAAGGAGACAATTTCTGTATTCTATGGTCTTTTGGAGTGAGGAGATGGAAGGGAGGGAAGCATTCTTTTTGTTCTAATTTTTGAAAATATATTTACCTTCTCTATTGTACCCTCTTTTTAAAACTAAAAAAAAAAAAAAAAAGCCAAACAACGACTAATCATGATGGCTAGTGTGATGTGCTGCAGAGATAACAATGAGATTGTTTTCTGAGGACCCTGAAGTTCAGGTTAGCCAAGAGGCTCAGGTGCTCGGTTAATGAGTAGACAGCCTCCTCCATGGGAAGAGCTTTTGCTTCCTTTTACCGAGTGTCACTACCAATCTGAGTAGGTGAAAAGCTTCTAAGGTTAATAACTGCTGGATTTTTTTTTTCTAGAATTCCGTGTACTGGATTTGCTAAATAATTGGAGGTCTTCACCTGTTGGGGAGTTAATATATATGTGTCTCATAGTGTTGCCTTTGAAATGCACTCTCTTACCAAAACAGGGGTTACTCACTATTTTATTTATGGCTTTCCCCTTTGTGAGTCTCTTTTGTGGTTCACTCCATAATGTTAGTCTCTTTCTATGCATCTTATAGGCACACATTAAAAAATGATTGAGCGATTGAATCACATAGCGTTGCACAGTTTGTGACTGGGTGACATGCCAAGGAGGTTATTTAGTGACTAATTTCGAAGGGGAGGAGAAATTGCAGGCTTGTCATGTGGAAAAGTACTTCAGTCTATTGAAGCAGCATTACTTACATGACCGGCTAAAGCAACATGGCCTGTCCCTGTTGTGAGCAGAGGGAACAAGGAGCATTTTTACTGTTTCAAAACCTTTTCCCAGAAGATATGGATATACAAAATATTATACCATAGACCATGGATTGAGATTCAAGACTGAAAACAAAAAGTACTTTATTAGAAGAAGTGGAACCAAATGTTCATCTCACTGCTGTAGCCATACAAGTGATTTCTTTAAGTAACAGTAAGTGTCTTTAATTATTTCAGAGCAAAAATATTTTCTAAGATTGTTTTATTTGCCCATTGGTAACAATGTTGTCTAAGAGTGTAGTAAGAGTGCTAATGTTTTAAATTGTGGAAACAAATACTCAGAGTAGCATCAAGATAGCTGAAGAAATTATGCTCGAAAGAGCAGACTATGTAGGATTTGGTCTGAAAACTCTCCTCTCTGTTTGTTTGCATGATCCATCTTCAGCATGCACATTGACTTACAGGCAAGGTGAAGCAATCAGACATTTTTGATATTACCATTACATTTGTTTTGTGGTTAGCTTAGAGTTTTATGGATCTGTTTTACATTCAGTAAAAAGTGAACTAGGTATTCGTTGTTTTCCCCATGGGAGCTTTAGGATATGGTATGAATTAAGTTTATATGTAGTCAGGGATATAAAAGAACATACTGAGACATGTAAAATACCTTGAGGTAAAACATTTGGATCACTGTAGGGACTGGATTCATGCACAAGTGTGCATTAAACATACAGGTATAAAATAAGGGAAAATAATGTTAAGAATGTATTTGATGCTCTATGTCATGGCAAGGGAATTGATGCTGTGTCTGAGCTTCAAGTCGGTGCATTGGTAATTAGAATATGGTATCCTAAAAGTTCTGCTTTAGGGGATCAAATAGTGCTTTTTCGATAACCTTTGTGCACACCTGCACAACTGGGAGAAAGATATGGGGACTGGATGTCACAGTGATATTGGGTACTATGGTTCACTCAGGATGCCTCCTTTCTGGAGGGTCATGTTATGTCCTCGAAATTCCACCTCCTAGGATAGTGAGCATCATCTTCTGATTGTCCTGTTTTGTTCACATCAACTTCTAGCTATCTGAGCCTGGCCAAAAAAAAAGTAATCTATGAACATAGAAACTGGAAGATTGGATGGATTCATCTTCACTAACCATCACGGGCTCGTCCTAAGAAAAATCTTATATTGACTGATTGCAGTGTTTTTGGTCAAAGGAAAGAAAAAACAGAATTAAGAGCATAAATGGAAGAAGAAAAACCCAGTTATTCTCTTGAGGTATCCACCCTATAGGTAATCAGTTGTTAGAAACAGAAATCTGCTGTTTCTTAGATGTTCTGAGTTTTTATCTCAACTCTCACCATAATACAGAAATGTTACAGCTGGGCATATACCAAAACTATGCAAAAGGACCTAAAGAACATAGGTGCATGCTAATACTGGGAAGTTAATTATAAGAAGTGCTGAGATTTCTCAGGGAGTTCCAGACAACTCCTTATCTGGAAAATTATCCAGGAAAAAAAATGGAAATATGTGGGACATGTTAAGAACAGCTAGCTGGGTCTTGTAATTCCCCATTCATTGGAAGTTTGAACACTTGAAATCAGTTTTATTTTACCAGCATGTGGTTCCCGTAATGAAAAACAATTGTGAACCCTGGCAGCTCCTAGACCCTCATACTGTGGGGCCAGATTCAGCCGAGGCCAGGTCTCCAGCTTAGGCGAGGTCAGCTGCTTCATGGTCTGAAGTCTCTCTTTTGGGCATAAGGGGACCTATTCTTAGCCAAAATTAGTTTAAACTTCTGGTCTGGAAACATTGCTGAGGAGTAATGGGCATTGAAACCTCTGGCATGTCTTACTACGTGGTAACCCCAAACTGCCAAGCACTTGCTCTGCTGAAGAGACCATGGAGAGCTGGGGTCCCTACCCCAGATCAGACTCTGACTGAATTGCCCCAGAGCTATGAAATCTGGAAAGCCAAAGCTCTAGAACACTCCGGGGATGTATGATAAGAAACAAGGTCACTGACTGAAATCTGCAGGGGTGGTTTCTTCCCAACTTTTGTCTTTACTGATGTTTTTACCAAATATTTTAGCTCTATGGGATTAGTGTTGTTTGCTGAAAGTACATTTCATTGGAAACTTTCTAACCAGAAAAAGCTAAAAATTATGCTAACGTGTTTGCAGTTTTCAGGTATGGCGTTGGACAGCTGGAGGAGCCCACAACTCCAGCCAGGGTGGGGTTTTTTCTGTAATGACCCAATAGATTGCTAAGATTTATAGGAATTAGAGGGTATTCTGTGAGAAGGCAAGAACAGACAAGTGTGACAACCTCTCAGTGATGTCTGGTAGCAAAAGGATTTGGCATCAGGCAGATAGTTGTGGTGCAGATACTTAAAATTTTTATTTTAACTGTTTACCAACTCTGTAATTTTTAAGTGCACTATTTCATATTGTAAATTATCTTATTTTAGAAATATTAAACCCATATAAACCTTACTGGTTTTTTTCAAAAGTGGATTTGTGCTTTCAGCTGTCCAAGTCCAACCTGAATGAAAGATCAGTCATGACAGAAGTGTTATCATGTAGTGCAACTAATGATTAAGCTGAGGTTTTTGAACAACTAGCACAGTAAAGCTGTCAATTTATTTTTATTAAGAAAGAGCAAACTAATGGATTATATTGTTGTTGGGTTGAGGGTTCTTTGAATAAGTACTTTCTCACTAGAAAAGTTAAGAATTGCCTCACTTTTCAGAGGATTTTCTTCTGTTGAGCAGCTTCCATAAAAGGTCTCTTTACAAACAGATTAATTTATCAGCATTGTATCAGTACTTAGTATTTTTGTAGCTTTTTCATCAAAGACTTCCCAAGGTCTCCAGAAAACTCGTTGCAGGTGTCCTCTGTTTCTATTGGGTGAGCCAGCTTTTGAAGCATAGGTGCAGTTTCCTCAGGGAAATGCAGGATGTCAAAGGGAGAGTAAGAAAAGTAGTAGCTTCACATGCCTGAGAGATGTTTAATGAAGTCTGTTGGGAACTCCTGGGTGTCTCCAAGAGGGTGCATGGATAAGCTCCATCTAGGGAACATGCTCCATGTAGGTGTTTTGGCAGTCTGAAATCTTTGGGGCAAAGCCAGCTGCTGGGTTCTCTGTTGATGTAGAGGAGGCCTGGAGAGCGGGCTGGGAAGGGCTGCCAGGTCAGAAACTTTGGCCTGCTTTTCACTTTGCCTGTGTTTCACTATGAGATGGCAGCAGATAGCGGCGTGAGTCAGGCTGTACCTGTGGTATCCAGCTGCATGGAGGGATGCAGAGGTGGTGTGGTGCCAATGAATCAGTGGTAGGCTTGGTGCCTGGTGCTAGCTGGCATTGCCCGGGTGTGTGAGCAGGCACAGCTCCATGTGCCCTGTCTGCTGTGATCAGAGAGACTGGCTCCGCTTGTCCTTCATGTGAACTACCAGGAGCCAGACTCTTTGTATCCATTTGGGTGGGTGGATAACTGGTTTGCTGACTTTGTGCATATAGGCATTTTCAAAATACAGCCAACAAGCTTTGAAATAAAGAATGTAACTGTTTTTATATAATGTTGACTCTTTAGTATATAGATAATCTGTTAAAAAAAAAATCAGTATTTTACAGACTGAAGTGTTGTTAGACTGACCAAAACATCCACAGGAGATGTTTAAACATGGTGTGATCTTTTTTACTACAGAAAGTGAAAGGTTCTGAATGATGTATTTTCCCCTCAAATGTTTTACGCAGAAATTTTTACTAGCTCTTTGCCATATTTTAACCTAAGGATTGACAAGTTTCCATTTCAAGGATGTAAGGTCTACAGGCAGTAAGAACAAGGAAGAGCTATGTTGTAAAGAAAACCACACCCTCAGGCAAAAGTATTACTTGCCTGCAGTCGAAAAGCACATGATCCTGTGCTTGCACTAAAAAAGTCTTCTTCCTTTTGCCCTCAAAGCAATTGGCTGTGATAGCACCTAGTATTTAGAGTCTCAGATAACCCCAGTATCCTCTTTCTCTGTCCCTGAGTCATGCGAAGTCCACAAACATGTGGCTCAAGACAGCCTGCATATTAGAATACAGGTTTTTGTGTAGCAACGTGGGGGTTTGTGGTGGAGAACAGAAGAAAAACAGCACAGAAAGTGGGATATATGTGGGAGAGAGTAGTGTCCATAGACTGTCACACGAAAGATGTGTAAATGAGAAGGAAGAAGAGACCATCATTCACATTTTTAAACTTGCCATTAGCAAATAATCTGGAGATTTTGGTGAAAGAGAGAAAAGTGGAAAGAGAGGAAATACCAGCCAGGTGGCAGAAGACACTGTAATCCACCCAGTAAGGCTGCCTGGCTACCAGTGACCAACTCAGCTCCCTGCCCAGCCCCACATGCCCCAGTGCACCTGCCCTGGGCACCCCGGACTCTGTGGCTCCAACAGCTCTACCCGTCATCACACTCCACCCAGGGCCTCAGTCCTGGCTTAAAATAGAAAGTGAACTTTTCAGAAAGGGTTTGGCTGCCCAGGCATTCGTGGCCTGCCCAGCCCGAGAGGGTCTTGAGTGAGGCTGTGTACTCCAAGTACTATTTTAAAACGAAAGTGAGTAGTGTTATATACATCATTACTCAGGCACAGGATTTTGAACAGTAGCTCAGCCCCATATTCGAATTTATTTCCATTCTAAAGTATTCCATCCTAAATATCTTATGGTAAAAACCAGAAATTTTTATTTGACAGATTTCTTTAACTCAGGAGAAATGAATGAGTACATACAGGAATATGAAGTCCAGAAGTTAGGGAAATTAAACCTGTTGCTTTCAAATCTTCCCATGGAAATTTTCTCCTCTCTATAAGGTAACATTGGAATTTTCCTTTCACTGCAACCCAGCATATCCTAATGTCTGTGATTTCTGTGCCAGATACTATTCCATCTGTTGTAGCTCTATCTGAAGCAACCTAACAGAGCATGGTGTAGCTTGTACAGTAGAAATGAAGGAGGATTTTCTTTCTCTAGGTTCTTCTCTCGGTGTAAAACATCTGTGGCTGCCTATCCCTGAAGGCATGATCCCAAAGCTGCTCAAGTCAGTAGGAGTCTTTGTTCTGCTGACCCAGGTGCAGAGTCTGAACACACAATACAGCTCAGTATGTTGCGGTGTTACTTCAAGCCAACAGAAAACTATGTTGAATGCCCACTTACAATGTGATTAATACTGTTTAATTATATTTTAGTTTTATTTTAAATTCCAGACTAGAATAATTCTCTGTGCAAATTAAAAAATTATTCCATGTTCCCGTTTGACTTCATAATTTTTGTCTGGCTCATTTATGACCCATCCCAGTGCACTCCTTTGTTCTGTTACACTAATTTATTATTATGCTGCCAGAATCAGGTTTTCTCCTTTCTTCTTTGTGATACCTGATACTCCAGACTGTTGATCTCTGGCCCTGGGGAACGTCATTTATAATTCCCAAGTGCGGATCCTACTGTGATAAGAACAGCTATTGTTTATATACCAACATTGCAATTCCCTTACCAGTGGAAAAACCTGTGGTGGGGCAGGAATAATTTCTTGCTTCATCTGCCATGTATCACTGTAGCTGCAATGAATCCAGTCACCTTATCAAAGCAAGGACTGAGAGGGGAGAAAAATTGTGTAGATTTCAGATCAGCAATGTCTATTGTACATCAGCGTGTGCTCTGTAACTTAAGGAATGCAGAGTCGGGCTTGGTGATACAGTTTTCTACAATCCCTTGGAAGTGATGGAGAGGGAACCTGCCATTGTGAACAGAAAATTTAGAATGATGACCTAGATGACTTTTTCATCTCCCTGTTTGACCACCGTACTCTTAACAGCACCGGCACCGGAGCAGGCACATGATGCTTGCTAGAGGGGGAATTTCTCCTGTGTCTGTTGATGACAGTGTTCAGCCATCTAGAGAGGTCATTGTCAGGCAGTGAGTGAGATTCTACAGTCTCAAAAGCACACATATCCATTGCAGATTTTTGCCAAGGCCTCTCTTAACAAAGCGCTAATGCTTTGGTATGGATGTTTTCCCTTTCTTTTGATTAAATGTTCACTGACTTTCTGAGCGAGTGCTCCACAAACCCTGTGAAGCACTGTTATCTTTGCAATGGCACATGTTTTATAGGGTCAAAATGTCTTCATGTAACTTGACTGTGTTGCAGTCAATAAATGTCTGTGTTGTTCTTCTTTGCTTTGTGTATCCTTTATTTATTAAAGACCACATCAAATTATTCATAGAAGGCTAAATCCTACATTGAAAATACGCCAGTATTTATTTTTCGTGTCTAAGGACTTCAGATGTGTTTGTGATGCTAGAGCATCAGCATTTTTTTCTTGCTTTGGAATCGGTGAACTCTAGGCTGTGGGTCTGATCAATAAACTGTAAGTCTGTTAATGGCTAAATGTACTTGGAACACCTGGCACCAAAACCCCTGATTTCAGCTTCAGTAGCTGTGAGCATTGGATTAGAGTAAGATGGTATTTGCATAGGTAAAAGCATTTTTAAAACTCTTATATTCCTTTAACATGTAGCCTATTTTATTGCTGTTTATAGTATGCTGTTATTTTCTTTAGGCACTGAGGTCCCAAAGTGTTCTATTTACGCAGATGTCAAATTATTTTGTCTTGAGGGTTTGGTTTTATTTCCTTATTTTCCGTAGACAACCCACATTATGTTTTGCTCATTCAGTAATTTTATATCTTATATGTTTTTCCTTTTCTTTCCAGATGCAGAGGGAAATTGGTTATACGGGACGAGATGGCCCAAGTGGTTCCCGCCCTGGATCTGCCACCCACCCTCTGCATGCGATGCCCAGCTCTCCCCCCTCTACCCCGGTGCCCCACTCCATGCCTCCCTCTCCGTCCAGGATTCCCTATGGTGCGGGCCGGCCCATGGGTGTGCCAGGCAATGCCACCATCCCCAGGGACCGTCTCTCCAGCATGCCAGCCTCGCGCTCCATATCACCCAGCCCAAGCGCCATTTTGGAGAGACGGGATGTGAAGCCAGATGAGGACATGAGTAGCAAAAACCTTACCCTGATCCGAAATGAAGGTCTGTACGGTGACCCATACTTGTTTCACGAAGGGAGGATGAGTGTGGCTGCACCCCACTCCGGACACCCCCTCGATGTCCCCGATCACATTGTAGCCTACCATCGCAGTGCCATGAGGTCATCAAGCACTTACTGCAACCCTTCAATGCAGCCTGAAATGCTGGAGCAGTCCTTGTACAGACAAAAGTCGCGGAGGTACACGGAGAGCCACTTGCCCACTCTCGGCTCTAAAACACCTCCTGCCTCGCCCCACAGGGTGGCTGACATGAGAATGGTCGATATTCATCCTCACCATGGCACTCACATTCCCCACCACACCATCCAGCCTGACAGGTCTTCCCCCAGCCGCCAGTCCTTCAAAAAGGAGCCAGGACCGCCTGTGTTTGTGGATGCGAAAGCACGGAGCGCTGTCGGCCTCCCCAGCATGGCCGAGGCAATGCCCTCTCCAGCTGACAAGCAGGCTTTTGGCTATGGGTCACCTACCATGCCCAAGGACAAGGAGACAAGGTAAGGCAGAGCTGGGGCTTAATTTATGCAAATGGAAAACGTTCCTAATCTGCATATCCTTTGTCGTTTTACACCCGGGGGACAATGTAACGTGTAGGAGCCTGCTGCACTTGGCTGCAGTGTTTATTAGCTGTCTGTCAAGGTAGTTAGTAATTTAGAGGAGATGCGACACCACCCATTATTAATTTGAAAGTATTGTCAACCCATGATGAATCCCTAGTTATTTTCATTTGTGTAAATTTCAGTCATTGGAAAAAATATAATAAAATAAAATGATTAACTAGGATTTTTCTTTCCAGACAACCAGATCATGTTACAAGAACAAATGATGTTCTGTTCCTGTTAATAAGGGAATATATTTCACCCCCGTTAAGAATGACACTCTGATATTACAATTTTGGTTCTTTATGGAGTGAAGTTTTTCTCATATAGTGTTAGGAAATGGGAAGTATTTATCATTACTGTCCTATCTCCTGTAAAACATGAATTTGCATAAAAATAGGA
Source organism: Cephalopterus ornatus (assembly GCA_013396775.1). NCBI lineage: Eukaryota > Metazoa > Chordata > Aves > Passeriformes > Cotingidae > Cephalopterus > Cephalopterus ornatus. Next base: position 147,938 of record VZRE01008433.1, on the reverse strand, counting down.
CAGTTGTTTACAATAATGTTGCTTGAGGGGAAACTGCTGAGAAGAGCAGGTCGGTCCCAGGGAAGAAATTGAAACATGAATGCTGTTCCCAATAATTTTTCCAGCATCACAAGTAGTTGGTGACCTGACTGTTTCTAACTTTTGTGCACTGACAACGATGACAATGATCTCTCCTGTCTTTTTAAGGACCAGATTTTACACAAAGGTCTGTGAAGGCTTCTCCGGCCATAGACCCTGCCCTAGGAGAGAAAAATCATTACGCTGCCAGGCGGTTGCTGTGTATTTATATGAGCTGTGTTAATCTCTAGCGTATTGTTTGTGCTGTTAACTTTTATAGAGCTCTTTAGGGAAGTGAAGATGAATAGCTGGAAAATGCTGAGCTCATAGAGGCCAAAGGTAACTGCTGACTGCCTTAACCGCTGGGAAGATACGGAGCTTCGTATAGCCCCCAGACTTCCTATCCATGGGAGCAGCTGGCTCAAGAATTAGTTGCATCTTACCATGCTTGGCCAGAAAAAATAGCATTTTGAGGTTCATTGATGGGGAAAAAAATTGAAGAAAATGAAGAAAATCAGCCGTCCACAAAAATTACAGGCTTATAATTTGGTAGTTATGTTGACACAAGAGTGTGAGTTAGGGCATATTACAGTCTAGGGTCAGTGAAATATGATTTTTATCTATCTGTTTCCAAGAGAAAGTTGCAGGCATCTGAAATTTCATTTCAAGCTTCCATTATTAAAACTGGGAAATAATTTGAAGGAAATTTGCCTGTTCCAATACATTTTCAGATTGAAAATTTTACAAGGTTCTTGATCGGAGATTGAAAATACGAAACCACACCAACAACTTTTCAACTTGTGCAACTTCCTTTCTCCCCTCTGGGTATCTCAGCTGTTCACTCAGCTACACAGAAATGCACAAGGCTGTGTGTTTGTGAATGGATAAAGAGCAACTATACTGATAGTCCTGCAGCTCCTTAAAAGAGAGTTTTGCACCAACAGTTTTAGTCCTGGTCCCAGAATATATTAACAGTGAGGAAAACAGCACTTGCATAATTGCACTTCAAAATAAATACATGACTTTAAAATTCAGCATGGTGTGTATTAGTCACATGGCACTGAAAGAATCATTCTGAAAGCTGTCCCTATGAGTTGTGGGTTTTTTCAACCTTGAGGAAGTGTGACTTTCTAAAAAATATTTGTAAAGACAAAATGCAATTCATGCAGATTGGTGTGTTTCCTAACCACTGCAATTTAAGAATTGGATTGAGTTCTACAGATACAAAATGCTCTAAGCCTTAATTTAGCTTTGTAATAATTTCATAAACTTTGAAAACAAACAGTGTTGAAACTGTACTAAACTAAACAAGGGGTTATCCAGGTTGAGGTGCTCTTTTCCTGCTTCAGCAGGGGCTGAATTGTTACAGGGTTGCCATGAACACCTGAAGGGTGATGTATATAATGGCAGAAAGGTATCCTGTACCTTGTTGTATAGGACTTAGAGTTTACACCTTTAAGCAGTACAGCTGGGCTTGCTTCCGTGAGTAAGAATATTTTGGGGATTGGAGAGATAGGGCTGAATTCATTCTCTTCCAGGCATGGTAAAATGTATGCCGTTCTGTTCTGCACTTTATCTACTTGCTGGTGCCAAGAGCCCAAGAGCCAGGCCACAGAAAGCACATGGCAGGGTGTTCAGTCAGCCTGCATGCAGAAGGTGTCAGGTGTGGGCAGACTGAGGATCTCTTAGTCTTGGGGGTACTGAGGAGTGAGGTCTTTAGCATTTGTGCACTGTGACAAGAGAGACTCTGCATCCTGAGTCATTCGGGAGTGGGTTGAGGTCCCTGCAGGCACCAAACTCATCAGCTCAGCACTGTTCTTCCTTTAGTCTCTAGTGGAGTGTACTGTGACCAAAGAAAACATCTCTTGTGCCGTGTCTTTGTGGAAATTACCTTGAAGTAGCGCTGTCACAACCTCAGGAGAGTGCAAATTTAAGTATAAGTCAGACAAAAGATTGAAATGAATAGTGACAATGTCAGAAGTAAAACTGAATCTCTCTTCCCCTGTTAATTCTCCTTCAGTTTTTCCAGTCCATGGCTGAACTGGGATATCTGTGTAATTTATCAGAATATGTTGTGTACTTATAGCAGATAAAACCTCTCATTGACTGTGTCCTGGTTTTGTTGAAGAAAATGGTTTCATTACCTTTGGAAGTTACTAAAGGCAAACCAGATATTTAAATGTTGATAAATTGGAAAAGAAGCTGTTTTCCAAAAGTGCATTCAATTAAGTACCGCTTAACTTTCAATCTTTGCATTTATAACGTGTTGCAAAATTTTAGGTTATTTCAAGTGCTGTATACATATATAATTTATGCTGCTACTCACTAAAACACAATCCTTAGAACAGCAAGATAACTCAAGAGAACATTTTTTCTCAGGAGTGTACTGTGGTTCTCTTCTGCCTGAACACAACTTTTGTCCTCTTCTTTTTATGCCACGTTAGTGGTTAGTGAGAAAAGATGATGGTTGGACTGAGCAAAAAATGTGATCACATTCATGACTCAGGCTTGCAGTTCTGTACTAAAGTTTAATGGCCAACTGTAGATTATTAGATATTGTTTCCACCACTAAAGTACTTTATTGTTTGATATGTTGAAGTATGGATGGACTCTGTGCATTAGGAAAAATGGCCATACAAAGCCATGAAAAGGCAGGAACAGTGAGAGACTCCATCAGCAATTCATGGAGAATTGTGTAAGGGGGGTTTTGCAGATATACTCTCTCAGACATTTTCCACAAGGCCAAAATTGCATCTTTGTGAAAGGTGTTGAATAACCAGGCAGAAAAAGATGAATGCAAATGACTGATACAGGATGGAGGAAAGATAAACTGTATTTTGGCTTCCTTCTGTTAGAGGAACTATTTGTAGGAGGATGAGCTGCAGACTCTTGGATAAGAGTTGTCACATAGTATCGCAGCTGGCAGTGCTTCCGAGTTTCCTTTTTTCCCTTAGCTCCAAGCTAGTAGAAAGATTGAATTTAATCTTCTTCTTAGAAGACTGAAATACTCACCTGTGTGTATCTTTCCATGAGAAGAGAGAAGAGTACAGAAGAGTTCTGCTGGTCTTTTGTTCCCACCTTTCCAGCTGTTTTGGGGGACTTTGGAATAAAGTTTGACTGAGACACCTTCATCTGGTTCTAGGGAAGCCATTGAGAAGGACGACCTACTGCTGTTTCTTCTCTTTTCCCAGTGAGATAAAAAAAAATTATTGAAATGTTTCCCTTCTGGGGTAATATAGAAAGCAGTGTGTATTTCCATGTCTCTGATCGCCTTTTGATTGCTGCTATACTGACTTCACTTGGGGGTTTAACTATAAAATATGAAGTCACTGAAAATTTTTCTCCAGGAAGGTGTGCCAATTAGTTCATGGTGCAGACTTAGTATTTGAGTACATCTGTTACGGATGGTGCACTGTACAGCCTAGGAACATGAACGACCAGTTACACAGCCCAGTTTTATTCTGTGTCTGTATGAAGTATCTTCTCAGTGATGTGAATATGAAAAATGTCCCCAGGAAAGGGAAGTAACATGCAAGTCATGCTTAAATGTCATTGCTGTGACAAGTGGAAATTAATTCAGCAATATGCTGTACCCTTTTTGGCATTACTTCCAGTTAATTGCAGTAGAGGGAATTACACGAAACCTCAGTGAAGTTGTAAGGAAGAAATCTGGTGATGAAATCTAATGTATCAATGCACGGTCCCCAGAGAAGCAAGGGCTTGCTTTGCTTTGCTTTGCTGAATTCGGAGTTCAGGGTGCTAAGGCAGTGCCCAGTGCCTGGACAAACCCTGGGCTGGAGGTGGCTGCTGGGTAGAAGAGTGTTGGCGAGTGGCTTGTGCCTGCCTTGCTGGCCAAGGTCTGTGAAAAGCCAAAGCCAAGTCTGAGGGAGAGACCCGCTGGGCTGGGCACCACTTCTGACCTTAGCCCCTTCCTTTCCTCCCTCACCATGCTGCCACCTCTGACTCTCCCAGCATTCACAGGAAAACAATGTGAAACAATGCCTTTCTGTGTGCAGGCTGATAAAATAGACATTTCTTTCCCGACTGCTGTAGAAAGGACCCTCCCTGCACTTCCTGGGTGGTGGAGAATTGTAGCTTTATCTGGGAAATTAATCTGGGAGCAGAGATGGGGTTGGGTCTTCTTGTGCTACCACCACCAGCAAAGAGGCACCACTGCGTTTTGTTCTGCCTGACCCTCTTTCATAATACTCCACATCCCAGCCTGACCTGCCCACAGGGACCCTGGCCTGCCCCGAGTCACTGGAGTGCTGGCCTGTCCTGTGCCCTGGGAGCCTTGGTCTGCCCGAGGTCACCAGCGTGACAGCCTGTCCCATACCATAGGAACCCTGGCCTGCCCCATGCAGGGAGGGCTACCAGGGCAGGCTGTTCCCCCACCTCTCCTCTCCACAGCAGGGAGCCCAGCGAGAGGTAGAAAATACAGTGTTACAAATGTACAGTTGTCATGGTGGTGCTGGGATCCCTGGTACACCCTGGCCTGGCACAGGCTGAGAAGGCATTCATTTTCTCCTTTCTGGAGCTGAGGCTGCTCCAGCCCTTCACAGGGAAGCCAGAGGGCTTCAGGCTGCAGACCCTGTCCCTGCTCCTTTGGGGCCCTGTGGCAGGCAATGGGACTAGGCCACCAGCCCTCCCAGCCATGTCAGTCAAGGTCACGGCCCCAGTCACCAGGCTATCCGCATCCCTCCCTGCCTGTGCTGGAGCATGCTGCCTCCCACCACTCAGACTGCCTGGCCTCTAAAAGTCAAATTGTTTTATTTAATGCCTAAAAGGCGCCTCTTTTCAGACACCTGTTTTTGAAATGTTTGGTGCTGATGGCTGTAAGAAGCGTTTGGGTATTACAGTGAAACGGTTACAGGAAAAATCCTGCCTTGTTTCTAACGGGCTAACTCCAGAGCACATGTAGATTCTTCACATTCTTAATGCTTTTACCATATGAAAAATAATGTGCTCTGTGCAATTGATTCCAGTATTTCATTCGTTTTTCATCATCTTCTATCTCTGGAACATCCCGCTCCCTCTTAACAACGTATTTTCCTAGATTTCATGGCAAAGGACAAAATCAGCTTTGCGTAGCCATAATTTCTTTTGAAGCAGAAAATTGTTTCCAGATTATCGAATGTGGGATGGAAAAAACATCATATTTATGAATTGGTAAAACAGATAGACTTCCAGTTGAGTTTAGTTATAGGAAGGTTTTGTGATGATTATCTGGGAAAAAAAAGTTTTCATTATTAAGTGTCAAAAATACTGTATAAAAGTTTGTTAGAATATATTTATCCGTGGGTTTTAGTACTCATCTTCATTCCAAAAGTTACTGTAGCCTGAACCCGTTTCTTATTTTGAAACTTGTAATAGTGGAAATTCTATAATGTATTTCTTGGTTTGAAATTAATTAGGTCATATTCACTAGTCTTTTCATCACCACTCAAAATACCTTTCATCATGAAGACAGAAAAGTAAGACGCACACACTGTATTAAATTACAGTAAGAACATGTCTGTTGGCTGGGGACTGACTGACCACTTTCTTCCCTGCTTGTGTCTCTTAGCATCTCATTACTTGTTTTGCTGCCCTGTTTTCTCAACTTGTGGGTTTCTCAGAGTCTCTCCTGGCTATGGTATCTGTGTGCTATCCCAGCAAACCCCATTCATTCTCTGTGAATGAAATAATTAGCCTGGTTAATCCACCTAGCTGCAGTGAAGGCTGGCTACTCGCTTTGTGTCATGTCAGCTTGCTTTGCCTGATATTGGTACCTGCATTTGAGTTTATATGACCCTTATTGATTGGCATTGTTGCTTTGGCCACCAGACAGCAACTGAAGCTGAGGGTGGCTAGACTTTTGCTGCTCCCATGTGCCCAGGATGCCACAGTGTTGATGGATGGGCCCTACAGCAGGCTGAGTCTATATCTGAGTGTGTCTGTCCCATCTTCTTTCATCAGTCGCTGCTGCTTAGTCACTTGCTTTTTGAGAAGTTTTCTTACAAGTCACCTTCCAAAATCGCAGCCCACTGTTAGCATTTGCTTTTGTGTGTCTCCCCCGACACTTTAACTGCTGGCACATAGGGTTACCTTTTCATAAAGTCCCGCATTGATGTGTGTCACTGACATACTGGCACGTATAAGTAGGCAGCTGTGTGAGCAAAAGGCCGTTTTGGAGCCCACTGAGGAAATCCCACGGTACCTGACTAATATATGCATTTGTATGCAAACAGATAAACACACAAATGTTAGCCTTCCAATCCGGAAAATGTCATTGTTGTTGTTTAGTAACCTTTGATCCCTGTAGAAAAGACTGAACATACCTGTTGTAGTTCCTCTTTGTCTCTTTTTTTCTGCTTTTTAGGAATTTCTCAAGATATGTGCATGAGAGCAAATCTGTTTTATTATACTATCGCTGTACAGTGTGCATTTGGTGTCCTGTGCCTCTCTGTCACATTTCTGTCCTTTCCAAGGCAGACAGTTGTGATATCAGGTGCAAAGGATTTGGGCTGGAAAGTAGTCAGCTTGGGCAGATTAAGTGCTTCACAGACAAAAATCCTGGGTTTGGGGAAAGTAAAAATAGTATCAAGAAAAAGTGAAAGTCTTTAATCCTGAAACAAGGCAAAATGATTGGCTCAGTGTAGGTAAAATAGAAAATACATGTAGTGCTGAAAAAAAAACGTTTTTCACTGGTTCCAAGAGGCATTAGAGTGTTCTGGGTGTCTGTCTTGTGATATCATTACGAGTTTATTATCCTGGTGGTGGTTTGTTTTGTTTGTTCTAACTGAGCAGATGTCTTTTTTATTGTCTGTTACCATGCAAAAGCTGTCCAAACCAAGATACGGTAAGTTGCTGCAAAAAGGTATATGCAAACTGGTACCCATGGGCCTTTGCACAAACTCTGTAGTGTCTTTCCAATCTTGTGGTAATCATTCACCTAGAAAAACAAGTCTGAAAGCGAATATATCTGGCTTTAACAAACGATTCTCTTGTCTTACAGAGAGAGGATACAAGCCATGGAGAAACAGATTGCCAGTTTAACTGGTCTTGTTCAGTCTGCGCTTTTTAAAGGGCCAAATACAAGTAATAGCAAAGATGCTTCTAGGTAAAAACAGAATTCATCTGTAATGATTTTAGTAATCAATCAACAAAAATAATATTTGAATGTAATAGTAAAAAAACCCAAAACCTGGTTGCTCAATCATTTTTAAATATCTTTATCATCTCCATGAGAATGCTAGGCAGAGAGGAAGAATATGACAAATTGTAGATGGAGATTAACTGCATTACTCTTCTTTGTGTTAAAAAGAATTAATGTAGCTACATCTCTATGCTTTCTACTGCTTGTACTCCATTCCTTGCTTAACTTGTATTAAGAGGTGATTTAAAAAAAAACAAAAACAACTGACTGGTGATGTAAATTAAAAATATATATGCTAGACAAGGCCATTTAATTTGCTGAATATAAACTTCAGTATAGTTTCAATATTAGTAAGCTAAAATCATTATTTTTCTTTTTATTACTTTAGTGAGAAGATGATGTTGAAAATTGTGACCAGCAAGAGCAGCGTTGACACTGCAGGTAAAATAATTATTTAAATTCCTATAGCAGTACTGTCAGAACTGAAGTTTAAGTTCAGGATATGGGAGTCGATCACATCTTTAAGAGAGGAATTTCTGACAGGTTGAGATGGTATTTGGAATGAATTTTACACCTGTGCTGAATGGTTTAAATGAGATGCAGAACCTCTGCATATGGTGAATTTTCCAGTGACTCATCCCATCTATAGTATATATATCTGTCATTAACCCCAGATGTATGCATACTGTTGTAGGAGACTAAATATTTCATTCTTTTTCTGGTCGCCTGAACTTTTCTCTAGGGTCCTTCTGTCAGTAGGATGCTATGGATGTAACAGCACCAAGAAATTTAGTAGTCAGCAAGACATCACTTTTCCTAATTAAGCCACGTTGCTCTGTTACTAATTATTAGAGTTCACCTAAACTGTTCTGAGTTATCGATTATGAAGACAGTAAGAGCTGGTCTTATTTTAGCTTCCCGCTTAGAGAGCTGTTAAGTGTTTAAAAGATGGAGTTAAGGCTGTTGTGAAAGAAGCTCTCTGTTGTGATTGAAGCTCTTTGTCTATGGGCTGTTGCTGGAGAAGTCTGCAGGGTGTTGGTATGTTTATATGCCTCCTCTTCGCCCTTTGTCATTCACTGAATGCAAATAAAGGCAGTTCTCTACTTCCTGGTACCGGTGTTCCCACAGGGAGGTCTGTGCTATTGCAGGTGGTAAACCACACACATTTATTAGCAAACCTATTATGCTCCTAACTAGCCTTTCTGTTGGAGCTGTTAGTTCACGTTCGGGATTCCTGTTTATCTGGAATTGCATTATGTCCTCCTAACCGACAGAAATCAAACTAGACCTGGAAACTATCAAGCACATGCAAGAAAGAAAGTGCGAAAATCCTGGTACTGAAGCTTTGCTCCCAGGCAAAGCTGGTCCGGTTCCAACTCTTCCCTTCCTTCTGGCCTCTGGATGGGGAGAACAGTACTTTAAGGCTTTAAAGAAATAAGCTGAAATTTCTCACTTTCAGACAATTTGCTGAGAAGTCTGTAATTTTTCGAAACAGCTGCAAAATGCTCCTGGACTTTTCCCTATCTCAGTGTCATTGTAGACTGAGAATTTATGTTATTTCCCACTTGCACGGGCCTTGTCTCATGTAAAGCACCTATGAAACCATCACAACCTGCACACGCATTGCCTCATGTTCCTCTCTGTAGTGCACTGCTGTTCAGTCTTTCTGCTTTCCTTGTGTTGGTACTAATTCAGACAAGTACCTTGCAGGGGGTGTTGAGTTGGAGGTCCTGATCTAAGCTGTGAGTGCGAGTTTGGACCAGATCATCTCCAGAGGTCCCTTTAAACCTAAATTATTCAGTCATTTGTGTGCGCACATATGAATGTGCTCTCAATGAAATGAGAAGTGGAATAATATTCAATGGGAAAACCACTCTATATAAAGCAAAGGTGGGTATCCCTCTGGAGGTCCTGCCCAGCCCACCAGAATAGCTTGGTTCCTCTGACCAGCAACTGTTTCCTACCACTGTCATTCCCAATATGACTGAGCACATGTCCCTAAAATTGCAAAATTACATTGAACAGCTGCATATCTAAGTATGGGAGGAAGGTGGAGGGTGGGCAGTGTAATTTACTGTTAAAAGACCAGATCAGCATTTGTCACTTACTGACAGAAACATTAACTTTGTCACACGGCTATACCCATATCCAGCATGAGAGTAAGGATTCCAGCATTCAGGTTGTGCCTTTCTCATTACTTTGGAGATGGGGACAGGGCAGCGGGACCAGCCATGCAGCCAGCAGTCTGCAGGGATCCCTATCAGTGCTATAAAGTAGCTATAAAGTAACTGCATCCCTAAATCCTGTCCTTCCAGCATGGCTCAGTCACAAAATTAAACTGTAGGAGGTAAGGGAAACAAGGTGTGATGACCCCAATACACTACAGTATTGTAACCCACAACAGCTATTATTGAAAACTGGTGTATAATAGAATAGTCTTTTATAATGAAATAGTTTGCTTTTGCACCTGCTTTTGAAATTGCCCATGACACAGTCTAGCAAGTCAATGCAGTCCCTGCTTACTTGAAAATTAGGCAATCTGCCAGAATATGCTGCAGAATGTTTCTCCTTTTTGTAAATATGCTTGGGTTTAAATGTGCCAGCAGCATCTAGAAGCACTTCTGCTGTCCTCTGTCTTGTTTTTCAATTCAACTCTATTAAGTATAGTCATTTAGGCAGTCGATTCTCTTACTTTACAATTCCACTTGACAGCTGTGCACTGAGATACCAGTTCAAGCAATTTCAAAGTCTGTTTGGAAGAAAAAGTGGTATAAAATGTTGATTGAGCAGTCCTTTCTAGAGCACTGGTAAGCAAAAACATGAATTGCTTCCCATCCTAAACAATAAAGCATCTGTGCGAGATAATATGGACTTATCAGTGTTGAACCAACATTGTATTTTATAGTATGTGTTCCAGTGATAGGAGACTTTCATGCAAAAAATAGAGAACTAATTTCCTTGGGATGGGAAAGAAACCAAAATTTCTAAACTCTAGATAACTGTATATGGCAAGGTTGTGAATACTCTATTTGGTATGTAATATAAACCAAATTGTTTTATTTAACATGCTTTTGCTTTGCCAGTCTGAAACAGCCTCAAATATTAAGAACCCTTGGAGAAAAAAAAGCTTTCTCACTGGGGAAAATGAGACTGTAATGACAATGCTTGTCTGCATTTCTTAAGTTTTGTTGCTTTAGGCCCAGTTCTTTCATGGTGGGGGTGGGTTCAAAGAACAGTAACCCTCCACAGGCTGGTTATGTCTCTTCTACTAATGTTAGGAGAAATCCCATGACTGAATCCTTATAAAGATCTTCAGTTTATTAAACATAAATGCCATCAAGGAACTCTTCACTTAGGAACAGCATATGACTCTAAAACCAAACCATACTAGGAAGAGTCTCCCTGAGATCGCTAACAGATACCCTGAGAAATGCTCACATACTCTCTTTTCCATCATATTTTTGTTCATCAAGTGATTGATAGAGTAAATTCTAGATGCATTGATTAAATTGAGATCAGTTGTGTCATGGATTACTGAAAAAAACAATAGTTTTTTGCTAGTTGCTGCCTTGTTGGAAGAGTCAGGAAGACATTTTAGTATTTCCTGAAAAGGTATCAGGGAGTGTGACTTTCTGTACTAACGCCACAATACAAATCAAGAGAAAGAGGGCAGCAGGGAGAATTACAAACATAGGACTCACATTTGATTCCTCACTCTTTGTGAACTGTCTTGTAATCTGTATATCTATGTTCCTCTTTCACATAACTTACTCTTGCTGTGATGACCTGTGAATTAAAACATTGCCCATATCTGCTTGCTCTCCTCATATTCAAAGACAGATCATGCTAGTCTTTGAACTCTGTCAGCATTTGCAGGTCAAACATGATCCTGAATTCATTCTGGATCAATGAGGAGAAGTTGCATAGTTTTATATATATGTGTGTGTGTGTGTATATATATTATTCTTTTAAGGGTGTTTTAGTGTCTAGTAACTGTCATGTCTCCCCAGATGATGCTTGAAAATGTGTCTCTGTGATAAGAAGATGAGTAATTTGTCAAGAAACGTTGCTGGGGTGTCTTCTGATGGCCTTTCCCCCCAGCCTGCTTAAAAATAAAATCTTAGCATTTTAGAAAAAAAACCAAAAACTGGAAAATGGAAGCAGAGCAGTGTCTGTGCAACCATAGCAAAGGTCAGGTGTCAGGGAGTAGAAGTTGTGTTCCTTACCTTCCTGAGCAAACAGAAAATCTTTCCCCTTCCTGCACATCAGTTCTCTTTGTACTCTAAAAATGGCAGCTTCCTTCATTAGCCTTTGTAAAAAAGGCTAAGATTTTTTTTTGTCCAGAGTACTAGGGAATTATGGAGGGAGTTTGCATTCAGGCCCCCTTACCTAGCTCCAGCAAGGGTTTATTTAAAAACCTCAGAGCTAATTCTGTTTCTTTCCCATTGATCCATCTGGCCACACATTTAATCGCAAAGCTACAGCCTGGGATTATTTCCAAAAGTGAGCTATACTCCCTAGATGAAGCAGCCCCTCATTCAACTGCACTTTTATTCAGTTTTGATGAAAATATGTGTGTCTGAGAAATCAGCTGCTGATTGTTACTGCTCACTCGGTGTCTCCTTGTGTTTCACACCCCCGGGAGTCCCACCTCATGTTTCACAGGCTCTGAGCACACTCTGCAGCAGGGACATTGTGGCAGCTGAGAGAACCCAGTGGTGAGAAGAGGTGGCTGAGGCAGTTGCAGAGGAGGAGAGCTGCTTTGTAGAGAGTCAGAGACATTTATTGCTTACAGAAGCAGATCTCAGTCCATCTACATTAAAAGGAAAGCAGGCAACCCCTTCCTGAGAAAATATGCGAATTGACTGGGGTCCAGCATGGGGGGGAGAGACTGGCTGGGACTGATTCATGCCTTGGCTGCATCATCACAGGGTTGGGGGCTGAGGTTTTGGAGCTTTTGCTTGAGGCAAAGAACAGCAGAAAGGTAGATGTGCTTTCAAAAATAGTTCAGATTTGAGGCTAGGGATCAGAACTCTTGGAGGCTTATCCACATTTTTCAGACTCTCTGGTGGTTTCTGTCTGTAAAGTTTATAACTAAGTACAATTTTCTTTAAAAAAAGAAAAAATAAAAAATAATGCATGTGGGAGAGAAATAGATGCTTGACTTTAGGAAAAACTGCAGCGTACATGTAGACAGATAAGTATTAGCATGTATTAGACTGAAGCATGGAGTGGGTATATAATGGCAGTGAACAAGGACTATTTATTTCTTGAGTGTTGCTTTCTGTTAAGCAGCTCTTTGAAAGTCAAGAGAGCACTGAATCATACTGCAGTATAGCAAAAATGTGCAGCAGCTTGCTCAGCAGTGTAGTGACAAGTGCTGTTGTTGGAGCACCAAGCAGATTTAGCTGGAGCATGTTTAGAGAAGGTATGGCCTTACAACGGCCTGCACCGGGCTAGAACAGCTTTTTGTCTGAGCATGTCTCCAGAAGCCGATGGCATAGCACACCACATGTAGCACAGATCCAGCCAGAGAAGCCTGTGCTTTCACTGACAGGAATTGCAAATGTAGGTAAAGCCAGAAACATGATTCTTAAAAACTTTTAGCCTATTTTTAAATAAAAATAGTCTGGTGTAATTTCCATCCCTTAAGAATGCTTCCCCCAGATGAATTTTGCAAAGGCTGTGTTCGAGGTATCCACAGCTGTTGGCAAAGGGCTAACAGTGTGTTGTGCTGAGCTGTACTCACTCGGGCACATTTGGAGATTTACTAGTTGAAAAGACTACTAGGGATGAGAGCGTGGGATAGAACTTCCCACTCTTGGATTCATACTCATTTTGGTCAGAAGATGTGTCATGCACTTAAGTGCACTGAAAAATTGCTTTTTATAGGCAAAAAAAAGCTCACAACACTAGTTTTTCTTTGATTTCATTGAACTTGATGGAATGTGTGCTTGTGGGAACAAATGATGACCGAAATCCCTGTGAAGATCCATTGGTGAGCTGTTTTCTGTTTCCTTAGATTTTTTGTTGTCTTCGTAGAGAAGGAATAAATTGAAGTAGGGAATGACCTAATCATAGAGTAGAATTGTGGAATTATTTAGGTTCAAAAAGACCTTTCAAATCACCAAGTCCAACCATTAACCTAACACTGCCAAGTCCACCACTAAGCCAGGTCCCTAAGCACCACATCTACACATCTTTTAAATACCTTCAGGGATGGTGACTCAACCCTTTCCCTGGGCAGCCTCTTCCAATGCTTGATAAACCTTTTGGCGAAGAAAGTTTTCCTAATACGAAATTTGAACCTCCTCTGGTGGCAAGTTTAGGCCGTTTCCTTTTGTCCTATCCCTTGTTACGTGGGAGAAGAGACAGACCCCAACCTCCTTTCAGGTAGTTGTAGAGAGTGGTAAGGACCTTGAACCTTCTTTTCTCCAGGCTGAACAAACCCAGCTCCCTCAGGCACTTCTCATAAGAATTGTGCTCCATATGCTTTACGAGCTTCATTGCCCTTCTCTGGATGTGCTCCAGCACCTCAGTGTCTTTCTCGTGCTGGACTTAAAAACTGAAGAGTGTCCTACTGACAGTCTGCCGTTTTGTCTGCTGGCAGTGCGGGGGTGAGGGGGCGGTGGGAAGGGACACATTAGGAAGAAAATTTGAAGAATATGGATGTGTAAGTGCAAAATGAGAGAGGAAGCTATTACATGACTATTAGCAGATGAATTGGAATATGCTATTGGAATATACATTGGAATATGTACCTGTATATAAAGTTTCTTCCCAAGTACTTGAGACTGAAAAGAGCAAGCTTGATATTAGTGCTGTTTAGAGGAAAACCATACTTTAACAGACAAAGTCTTGTGAGGACACTTACGGTTTTTTTCAGAGTGTGGCTCAGCTCACTTCCTTAGGTTACGCTGTACTCCTTTCTGACAAAAAAGGGTGGATGTAACATGGCTGGAGAGCCTCTGCCACACCTTCATTTTAATTCTCTGGTTTTATATGGCCACTGTTGGAGACACCTGCTAGAAATAATGCAATTGTCCTTTAAGCAGTGAAGCAAGACTTTCTATAGAAACCTTTTCTCCACATTTGACAGCTTGACTGAATCTCTTTCCTGAGATGATTAAGCAGCAAATATGCAGTTCAGGAGTCCTATGAATTGGCATCAACTCGGTCTCAGATGTCTCCTAGGAGGGCAATCCCGAAGTGACTTGGAGCACCAATTTGATTTTCTGCTGTTTTGTGTAATCTGCAGTTATATTTCATTATCCCATCTCCACTACATGTGGTAGAAAGCAGTCTTGGGGTAATGCAGTGCTCTGATACAACTGAAGTTCCAGCACACATACACTCTGATATTGTACAGACTTCCCTCAGAATATATTGGATAAGGAGATGCCAGTCCCCTGTTAATACTGAGCATTGGCATCTGTCATTTCCTTATCTGTCTATGTGAAATATGTGTGGATTCAGTGGGCAGAGGAAGGATCGTGTTTGCACGTTTTCTGCATGAGCTCAACCTGTACTGCTGCTTATTTCAGGTGCTTCTATCATGTCTGGGGGGAAGAATGCATTGGCAACCGTGGAGTCAGCTGTTATCCATCACCCTGCTGGAGGCCTATCAATGCAAGTCAGCCTGCATGGTATGAAACGCAACGTGTCAGATCTGCGGCTGCAGCTGCATCAGATGAAGCAGCTACAGGTATGCTTATCTGGGTAATGCTGAGAAAAAAAGGTGGGGTTTTCCTCCCTCCTTCCCCCCCCTTCCCTGTCTCTCATTTTCTCTGTCTTACTTTTTGTGTGATTCTCAGTAGCAGAATTCTAGCAAAGAGCAGACCCAAGTACTACAGACACAAAAAGTTCTCACTTGCGTAGTCCTCAAGGTATGGGTATTAGCTCAGTTAAACTACTACTGCTCAGATATTGAGAAAAAAATTAATTCCTAGCTTTGTGTTGATGACTCTGGTCATTAAAGCACTATTTATATTACAGTAGTATCAAGTCTGTGATTACAGTTTGGACCCTGCTATGCTATGTGCTGTATAAACAGTTGGAAGAGCCATGTTCCTGCTTCATACTGTTTACAGTTGAGACAGTTTTAAAGTTCCTGAATAAACAACTTTGATGTCAGGAAACCCAAATGTAGCTGAGGATCAGTAGACATGCATTAAGCCAGGGTTTGAGTCCTGTATTTACAGAATCCAGAGGAATAGCCAACTTGAACAGTAAGGAAAAAAGATATTTCAAAAGTTGCTGCTGTTTGTTTTGTCCTAGTTACATTCACGTAGCAGTACCTTCCTAATACGCATCGACACCTCAAAACGTGCAAGAAACAATGTGAGCATTGAAGAGTTAACAAAAATATTATGTTGGCACATACAGTCCTGCTGCATATATAAAATATATGATGTTCATCTCAAACACTGAAAATAAGCATATGCAGCTGCACAGGTCTTCAGCCCTTCACTTAATTGGAAACTGAAGATCCCTGTATTTTGTCCCAGAAGGTGGAAAAGGAGGCAAAGCACTTTCTTGTAAGACAAAGTGGACCTCAATACTCTGCCAGTCCTTCTTGCTCAGGAAGTGACATCATGTGTTTGGTATTGTAGGGCTGCAGCTACTGCTTTTACAACCCAGGTGGTTTTGAATGGTACTGTGTCAATCACGTTTGATTTGCTAATTAATTTACAAGAAAATAATGATGATACAGATCAGAATTCAGAGCACATTTTGCCTTCACCTCCTTATCTAAAGGAGATTGAATTATGAACCAGTCATAGGGCAAGGGAGAAGAAGGGTGAGGTAAGCATCAGGATAGGAAAATGTGGCTGACTAAAGATGCTGTGACAAGGTCCTCTACTCAGTTTTCTGGGACTGAAGAGATGGAAGGTGTTTGCAGCTAAGAGTTGTGTCAACCAGGTGACTTCTGCCAATCATACAGCTCCCATGCATTTAAACTTTCCGTTTAGGATGAGTATGTTCCTATAGCAAATGTATCTTTCAAAAGCTATTCTCTGCAGTGTTGCCTATCTGCCAGCCACCACGTTCCCCATTTCAAGACACTGGTTTTGAATTTGTGCCAGGGATCTCTACCCTGTATGTGCATATTCTTCCACATTTGTGCCACAAACCGCTGCAGCTCCTCTGTCCTTCTTCAACCCCATGTGCCAAATGCAGCTCTTGGCAAATGCCTGTGGTGTGGCCACCAGCTGTGCTTAGCATGTGGCCTTGTAAAGTGGGCTGGAGGCTGCAGTGCTGCGCTGGAGGCAGTGAGCACGCTGTCGTCACAGGGCCTGCTCACCGAGGAGGTGGCATTTCCCCAGCTGCGCTTTGTCCCCATGGCCCTGCCCAGGGCAGAAGCCTTGCTTTTGATCAGCTATAGCAGTGTGGCACACAGGAGTGAAGAAACTTGTACCATCTGCACAAATCAGTGCTGCCAAGGAAGTCTTGAGAAAGGAAAAAGGACATACCCCGAGTGTGCTCATTAACTCTGTCTGGCTTCCCTTAATTTAGAAATTATAGAAACTTGGTGCATTGAGCTAGCAGGAAGTTGAGAAATTTGTGATAGTCAGATGGAAGAACCTGTAGCTCAAGGGAAGTTTTGGCATGTTACACATGAATTACATTCATGACAGTGAGTTTTCGTCATGGCTTTCCTGAATTATTTTGAAAAAGAGCTCACAGTTGGTAGGGCAGTAAGTGAAACAGATAGTATTCTAAACTGAAGAGTTTTGAAATACCACATTTCTAATGAAAAATTTTGTGCTATGTTTTTTCAAAAAATATTATAAGTAAAAGAGAAAAAGTATTTTCCTGTTTGCATTGTATGTTTGACAGTACTTCATATTTTTCACTTTCACAGTTTCTCCTGGGTTGGCAGTCAGTTTATTCCCATTTGTGTGAATTTTTCATACAGTGACAGACTAGAAGAAACACATACAAAAAAAGAAAAAGATGATTGCAAAGGCACAAAAGTTGGCAGAATAACTAAGGAACAGGACACAAAACTATATTTAATACTCTCTATTGTTCTATATTCAATTGATGTTATCATCGTAAGTTCCTACTAATTTTCTTTATAGAATCAGAGAAACACATGATGGAGAAGACCTGCTGATTCCTGTAGCCTTTGTCTGTGCTGGCAAAATCTTCTTTTTAAAACATTTCCAGTAGCAGTTGATCCAGATGTATTGATTCACACACCGGTTAAATATATGTCACCAGATGCAAACAGAAAGTTAAGACTCAGTCTGTGGTTGGATATTAAACAGAGATTCGTGACATGAAGACATTTGCCTCATGGCTGTTGCTAGAAGTTAGATACTCTCCTTGCTATTCCACTTGCATCTTCCTTAAGCACTCTGATTCTCAGAGACATTCAAGAAAGACTAGTTTCGTGCTGCTGAGGAATTTTCCTCATTGCCAGAGGTAGGCTATAACCCAGCCTGTGTCCTGGATAAATGTGTTGTTGGTAAGAATGGAGCCCACTATGATTTTAGTGGGGTTGTTCATTCTGCAGTCACAGACAATGAAAACTCTTTGTAGCAGGTTTGAACCAAGCCTTGAAGTACACATACATGGTATATATCATTAGGTTGTATGTACATTGGATTTTTTTTGTCTACTCTGTATTTTCTTTAGTTGAAAACATTTTAAGGGAACACAGATATGATTAAGGTTTGGCATTAGGAATGTGTATGCATGCATGCTTTTCCTTCACTCAGTGCATTCTTTGCAGGGACGTGAGTACTGAAAAAGGACAGAAAATGTAATGACAACGCTGTCCATGTATGTGGTATATGACCATATACTGTGGTATATGATACTCAGTCTCACACGTGTAACTTTGAATTAGAAATTCAGACATATTTTAAGTTGCATTATAGAACTGGAGTTTAATCAGTGTATGGTAACAAACTTCAGGAACTAGATACTTAAGTTCCACAGAGGTCCTGAGCTGCAGGTAGTCGGTTCCTGTTTGTGGCTGTGCACTGTAGTGCATGAGGAGGTGAGTGGCCCAGATGCCTCTCCCAGAAGGGCCTGGGAGGCTTCCACTGGACAGGTCATGCTTGTCTCCTAATGAGGAGCAGGGCCATGAACTAATCCTTGGTTTTCCAGTTACCTGTCTCATAGATAATAATAATTGGTTCAAAGTGAACTGAACTGGTTATCAGATAATTCTTGAAGTGGGTGCCTGAGGCAGTGCTGGGGTACTTGTGTGGAAGCAGTGACAAATAATGGTTGGAGCAGTAGCTGAAGGAGAGAGACAAGGTAGGTATCTGGGGAGATTAGTGAGGCTGGGAGTGAGAGCCAAGGGTAATGAATGTAGGAGAGGATGCTAGAGTACTACAAAAGCATGTTAAATTTCTTGCTGTTTGATTGCTGCATGCAGTTCTAAGTCAAGTTAACTCTAATTAGCAAGAAATTGCCATTTGGTGGTGACAGGAAAGCCTGCATTGCATTTCCTTACTTTTGGGCACTTGCCTTTGGAACTTGAGTACGGTTTTAACAAAGTTTCTTTTCAATGTCTAAGACTGTTTATTTGGCTTGCTTTTAAGCAAGCTTAAAGTATGAAAAGTTCTACTCTGTGGAACCAGAATAACTGGCAAATCCATAGATTTCTTCCACTTGAGGCGGTAAAGTAAATGGCAGAGGTGGTCAGAGGGACAAATGGGGTGTGCAGTTAGCCAGGGGGTCTCAGATTTGATACCTGCTGGAAGAAGAAAGGTGTGAATCAAGTTCAGTTCCAGAACATGGAGGTAGATGTGATGTAATGGCCAGAGACTGCCTTCTCCTCAGCCACAGCTCTTCCCCTCTGCTTCTGCTTGCCCTGCCTCATGCTGTCTTGTGGCTGGTGACTCTGCCACAATTGGTCCTCTTCCCTGGTTCTTTTGCCTCTCTGTGCCCCTGTGTTTTTCTCCTTTCTTGTTATCTGTCCCATTTTCCCAAGCATGAACAAACCTGGGTTTTCTGTAACTAGCCAAGTGTTGCATGGATTTTCATAGAAATGGCAAAACCATATCTTTGATACCAAGATGAGTAATTTCTCAGACTTCAGGGGCTCACTCCAAGCATTGAGGTTTTGGAGTCCTCAATATACAAGCTTCTTTGAAATATTGCTGTGTTACTTTTTTTATTCCCTAATCTCATTATGAGAAATGGATGAACTTTTATGACTGAAACTTCCTGGTACTGTTCAAGGTTTTCATAAATGAAGGTGACAAGCACCTTAGCTGTAGGCATCATCACAATAAATATAGATCCCCTGCATGCCCCCATAACAGGAAAAAACGTGTGCCTGCCCATTTCACAACCTCACATGCTCACACATACTCAGTTTCAGCATTACTGGAAGTCACTGTTACCAGCTGAGGAACAGTGAGGACTTAAATTCTAGACACCTGAGACTTAAGTCTAACTCTGTTACTGACCTTCTTACTGACCTTGGATCAGTTGTTTCTCATATCCTAAATCACTTCCCTGTGTCAAATTTCCTCACTTTTTAAAGAGCTGTGAATAAACTGTATGACTGAAGTGTTACATGCTTATTCACTCATTTATTCATTCATTTAGGTTTTCCTACTTGAAAATGTAACATGATGAAAGAGGTGTGTGTCTCATATTGTTGTGCTGGCCTTGCAGTAAGAGGTTTTAATTTATCAAATCCAAACATTGATCCCATAATGGGGAAAAACACATACATTCACTGTCTTTAAAATAATCCAGATAATGTTCGAATGTTTTTCAGCTTCATTTTTCCCCTAACTGCTAACACTTATCTTTAGCTGAGTTTTGAGCTCCTGCTTGTCACAGCTCAGATCACCCTCCGCACACACCTGCAGTGAGGTGTTACCCTTCCTCTCATCACAGTTGTGTCACTGGAGGAAAGAATCAAGCATAGGGACTGAAGAGTCGGGAGGATAGGGCTGAGTTTGCTCCTCTCATGCCCATACTGGTTGGAAAGAATTGCCTCAGCAAAGGCCTTTTTTTTCTCTGATTCTCATGAATTCTCTTAAGTTAAAAAGAAGTCTTATTGCATGTACTGTCCTGTAGGTAACCCATTTCTGTGATACTTCCTATTAGGTCATGGTTTTACTTTGTGCGTTAAGTGTGGTTTGGCTGTTAAGCCTGGATATTTAGAAGACAGCTGACAGTTCAAGTGCTAGTTTTAAAACTAGAATTTTGTCCCCCAGTTGACATGGGTGTTTTTAAAATCTCACAGTATGAGATGGCTGCTGCGCTAACAAGAGTTGTGTTCATGTTGCCTATATCCTAAAGCTGTGACTAGGTGGAGTCCTGCTTATCACTTCAAATCTTGTGATTTGCATAAGAGACTTAAACAGGTTTGATTTGTGTGAGTGTGGGGCATAGCTGCTCTAGGGCTACCCACAGAAGAGTACAGTCTAGTTTGTTTTCTTAGCTGTGTTTTGCTCTGTAAGCTTAATATCAGTAACAAAATTAATGCTTCAGTTACTTAACATCAGGCTAAGACAAGAAAGAGGGTGTGACTTTTGTAGTGCTCAGAAAATTACCATCTTACAAAAGGGGGTGTTTTTAGGTGGGTAAAGGAGGTTTTATGTATTGCAGATGAGCTGTATGTCTGTACCAAATGACGCTGCGTGGCACAATCCTTCCTCTGCCACTTGAGAGACTGAAAATTTCCATTCTGAAAACAGCAGTGCATTTCAGCCATGACATTAATGTGTGGGATTATCCACTAGGCACGTATGGGCAGCATGATGCATAAGCTTGTGAGATATATGCAAAGTGGAAGTCAAGCTTCCGGCATTCTCGTGAGGCATAATTAATTCTCGATTCATATTGAACCAAGCATAATAAAGGGGCCACAATCCTTGCAGGAGTTATGCACTGAAGGTGACATAGTGATCCCAGCATCTTTTGTTCATCCCCTTGCAGCTGGAAGTTAGATATATGCAGAATACTTAGAATAATATTTATAGGTCCAGTTAAAAAGGGAAAGAAGAAAGTAAAAACATTCGCTCACTGTAGGGCTGCGTTTATCCCAACCTTCTGAGCTCTGCAGTGTATTCATTTGCCAGGGATGTCAGTCAAGCAGGAAAAATTGAAGTTGATTTCTTTTGTGCAACAGCTGCAGAACCAGGAGATGCTGAGGGCAATGGTGAAGAAAGCAGAGCTGGAGATCAATGGCAAAATGATTGAAACAGTGAAGAGGCTTGAAGATCCTGTGCAGCGACAGCGCAACCTGGTGGAACAAGAAAGGCAGAAATACCTCAACGAGGAAGAAAAGATTGTCAAGAAGTTATGGTGGGTTGAGAAACCTCTTAGAATTTATTGCTTTTGCCTGGCTTTGTCTTCCATAAAGTGGTAGCTTTCACCACTGTCTTCAGTGAAACTGCATCTATATGTGCTCTTTTAACTGTGCTTCCTTGCTGTGTATCATATTGGCTGTAAAACTGTGTCACTGCTCCTGACTGGGAGTCCGTCTTCACACAGCCCACTGGGTAAGTCCCACCAGTACAGAGAGTTTCAACCTCTTCAGAAGTCACCTGTAAAGGGGCAGATGACTGATGACTGTAAGGACCATGACCACCTTTGTATTCTGAAAGCCTCCCTCTTCTCTAGCTCTACCCTTCAGCTTTATGTATTATGCTTTAGGGAGGGAGGGAGGAATTTCCTCAAGAACAAATGGATGCAAAGGAAGGTAATGAGTTTGGCTTCAAGTACGAAAATCATATTTCAATAGTAAGTGCTTTGGATATTGCTTGGGAGAGGTAGGGGAAGCTCATACATAGAGGACTGAAGTTTAATTGCAGTCAGCAATGCCAGTCTTTGTCTAAAATGTACTCACTGGAATTTCCATACACTTAACTGCAGGTAAAAATACTTTCCTTTTTGTTTGTTGCTGTGTAAAGGCCTTTTGTAAGACTTTTTTTTTTCTCCAAAGAACTTTGGCCTACCAAGACTGGTGGGATCGAGTTGTTTGTTTTAGTCCCTGTTCAGAGTCATCAGAAGGCAAGATGAAGCTGAAATCAGTAAATAATTTAACTAGTTCTAACATTTACATTTGTAAGATGTTATATAACTAATTATTTCTCATTATTGTATTTATTTCACACCTGAAGAATTGCTCCATAATAGAGAAAAACTTTCTAGCCAGCTTGTTAGTGGAAATTATGATTGAAAAGCCATCGAGTACAGTTATTGACAGCTGAGGAAAGTAAATCTTCCCTGTTGATCAGCGTGTTGTCAGATTAATACAATTTGTAATAAAACAGGTGCATATGTAAAGACAAGGTAGAGTGTTACTAAGGGAGAGTATGGTTTCTGTGAAGAAAAGTTGAATGTGCAGTAGCAGTCCATGCTAGAGTATATAATCTTCTCAGCTGATTTGTAGACTTAAACAACATTGTGTTGTAGTTTTAAGTAATTACCCTCCTGTTCCTCACTTTATTCCTGTGTACCTCATTGCCTAGTTCTTAGATTGTTTATTCTCTGTGGAAAGAACAATTTGTGTGATGGCTGTTTATTGCATTGCCTCATAAAATGGACACTGAGTGAGGTCAAGTGCCAGTGGCATTCGCTGTTACAGCTGTTCTTTTAGGATGTGACTTTGATTGCAATATGATTCTATTTTATCAGATTTTGGAATTTTTCCTGTTTATAGAGTTTCTGCTGCTTCTGTGCTACTTCATTTGTTAAAGTTACAGGGAAATGTAAATCATTCAAAAGTTAGTTCACCCCTTTTAGAGACATGCTAGAAACAAACATTAATTTGCAAACAGTTATTTTTCATCAGTTGTGTCCAGTGAGATTCCTTTGTTATGTATTAGCTTGTTTGCAGGATTGGAGCCCGAAAGAAAAGCACATCTGACAACAATGCTTTAATTTCAGCAGCTGATGGCTGTTAATAATGAGGAGCATACAGCACAAAATTACACTGTCAGTATGTCACTGACAAAATGTCAGTGGCAGTATTGAGAAAAAGGCAAATATTCTATGTAGGCACTTACAATTAAGCTGATCCTAGTGCAGATGTATAAACAAATGCAAAGCAAAAGGGCAAAAAAATTGTCATTGTTGCCCTGTTGACCTTTCCTCAATCATAGGACTAAATCAGTATACTGGCTTCATGCAACACACCAAGGCTTAAGGATTTCTGCAACGCTTGCAAAAGTGTATTTACTACTCTGAAGTGGTAAATATCAGCTTAAAAAGTTCTCCTTTCTGCAATTCTGAAGATTATTGCTTGAGCAGGGAGGTTGGACCGGATGACCAACTGTGGTCCCTTCCAACTGTAACCATTCTGCAATTCTGTGAAATAAAGAAATAAAAATACTGGAAGTTTCATGTTGTAAACAACAGAAATATTGGTGTACATTTCAGAGAAAGCTTTCTGTTGAGCAGCTTTTCATGACGGTGCCTACGGAAGTGTGCCCATGTGTGTCACAGCTGTAGCAGGATTGCAATTCAGAGATATCTAATTAAATCTGTTAAACATAGTGTTCATGCACACCTGTAACATGGAATTACATGCTTGGAATTAACTGTGTAGGTTTTTTCTGTCTTATCTTTTGATTCATTAGAGATGTCGTATATAACACTCGAAGATACTAGATTTAAAATTTACCAGACAAAGGACAAATTATGATGCTATGACACATTGACTGATGAAGCATTTATGTCCCGACAAGCATGTTACGGATGTGATTACTATATGTTGTAGATTATTTTAAGCACTTTATTAGAGGGGACTTACAAGTACAGTGTTTAAATTACAGCCACATCTGATCTGTCTAATGGGTTATGATGCAGAGTAACCTACAATTTATACTTTGTTAGGAAGAGTATCAGGGGTTTTTTTATAAGAATAACCATGCTGAATGGAAACAAAACTTCATTTAAAAATCTGGGAGAGCTACTCACAGCAGATACTTGGGAAGGGGTAGAACATGTCGAAGTCCGCAGAGCACACCTTGCTTTTAATGACTTGTAGTTAAGGGATCTGTGTAACCTGCTCTAGGTGACCCTGCCTTGGCAGAAGGGTTGGACTGGATGATCTCTGGAGGTCCTTTCCAACCCTAAGAATTCTGTGATTCTGTGATTTTCCAAGTCAGAGACAGTATCTTCCTATGCAAAAGCTCTGCATGCGTTGCTTACTTTTCATGGACTTAGGAATTTTTTAAAATTTGTGTAAACTTTGTTGTGTACAGCATCTAGGTGCAGTGAATTCTACAGAGTAATCCTTTTTCTGGGTATAAAGGATCTTTTTTTGTTTGTTTTTGAATCTTTCATCTGTCAGTCAATCTCCAAACTCTTAAATCATGCACAGCAGAATATTCACCCTCGCCATGCTAGTCCCTTTCCACTCCCTTTTCCCTCAGTCATGCCTTTTGGCATGAGTGACATGGAGATGGGGAGACAGGAGAGCCCTGAAACAGCTGTCAGATGTGGGCACACCTTGACTTCGTGCAGTGGTGTGGTGTGACCTCCCTGTCATCATATTCCACATGAGCTTTACATTAAAAATCCAACATCTCACTCGCAATGAATGTCAGTTCAAAGTTCATTACTGTGTATAAAACCTTAGGGCTTTGGGAGATTATTGGTTTTAGGTGGGGTTCATTTTGGTTTTATTTTTCCTCTGCTCATGAGTATTACTTTCCATTTATTAGGATTTAATTTAATCTTTAGTGTTTTCCTGGTCAGTTAGTATCACATGGCCCATCTGGAGTCCTCTGCAGCCACCTTTTATTTTCATTTCCCTGAATAATATAATAGCCTTCTGAGATTTTTTTAAATTATTTATAGTATGTTGAAAAGCATCAGCCTAGCAGTGATCCCTGTGGAACCCACCAGCAAAGTACATTCATTGAGTAAGCTGTTCATTGATCCCTTCTCTTTACTTCCAGTACTTTTTTCATGAGAGAATTTCCTCTCTTGTCCCATGGCAACTCTGCATTCTTGAAAGCTTTTGCTCAAATACCTTGCTGAAAGCCTTTTGGGCTATAGCTTGTTCCCATGCTTTTGTTGTTACTTTGTGGATTTGTGAGACTTACCTTCTTTTTACACAAACGACATTAATTCCTACCTTACATAGCATATTTATCCATTGTTCCATTAATTTTTTATTGTTCATTCTTTATTTTGGTATCTGTCAATTACACCAGTCTGAGTCTCAGTCTCAACAGAGTACAGTTCCCTCGATAGCACCATACTGTTTTAAAACATTTACTTCATCTACAATGCTTTCCACTGATCTGGAGCCAAAGCAATTTTAATCAAGAAGTTAGATGTTTAACATTAATAGTTCAACTGTTTCAACCTTGAGTTGCTATTGAACTCCAGGGCAAATACCATCTGGTCTGGGTGATTTGTTACTATTAATTTTGTCAGTTTGTTTTGTAACCTGCTCTACTGATACTGCAATCTGAGGCAGATCCTCTGATGCTTTTTTTGCCTAAAGAAAGATCTCAGCATAGGAGTTTGCCTTGGCTCCCCTGCATAGAACATAGATGCAGAAAAAATCATTTCTACTACATTAGTTTTCTGAAACTGCATTAATGTGTGTGTCTTGTTAATTTGCTCAGGTCAATCTATAAAGCGAAGCTGTTTCCCTAGTTACAGAAAAGGAATGCTGGAGACCTCTGGATCTGTTTCAGACTTTGGGAACTGAGGGATGAAGTTTCTTTTCCCTTGCAGTTAGCAACATGAAGCAGTGTAATATGGTATCCCCTGTGAAATTTCAGGACCTGTTATCTTGTTTGATATTATCACTGTATGGAATCAAAGGAGTTTATGATGACCCTTCCATTTCTGCTCAAAGAACAAAGGAAATGGTGAGCCACTGTCAGCTACCTGCAAGTCTTTCTTTTATCCTCACATTTCCAACAAGCATAAACCTACCAAAACATTGTAATGTTGCTCTGTGTTTTCCTTTCTCTTCTTTCCACACATGAACAATTTTAAGCTTCTTTCTTTATCTTTTTGTTGTGTGGTGGATGAGAATATCTGAGAAGCTGCTTTTCCAGTGCTGATCTAGAAAAGGGATGGAAGATACCCCATGATTCCCAGAGCAGCACTGCCTAGCCCAAATGCCATTATCAAGGCATTAAGGCTAGAGGATGTATGACTGAGCATCGTTCTGCAGAGCAGGAGCCTTTGCATTGTAATGAGTGACAGAAAGCCAGATTCTTTTTCCGGCATTTTCCTAGAGTGTGTCTGTGCCTTTTATTGCAAAGGCAGACAGAGACAGCAGGTATCTGCATTACTGCAGCCTCTTCCACTGGAAAAATAGCCTTAGAAGCGTTCCCTTGCTGCCATCGTGTGGCCCCGTGGATTGTTTCCCACAAGTCTGCTTGTGCTAGTGGAATCAGCACTCTCCCAGCTTTCTCAAGGCAGTCTTTGGGAGAAGTGGTCTTGAAGTGGGAACAGGATCATTTACCTCCACTTGTTTGTGATCTATTCAGAAGCAACTTATGATTCCTAATTCAAAATTATTTTATAGTCTCTAAAGTTCTTAGTCTTTGGATTGAAATGAACTCTTTGCTCTGTGCACTTGATGTTCAGATCCTGATACTGCTTCTGTTTCTCTGTGTATCAGAAGTACTATTGTAATTTCACGTATTGTTCCATGTGATTGTGCTCCCAATCTAAATCAACTTACATGTGGAGTAGTGCTGTAAAGAATTTTCTCCTTTTTATCCCATTACTGGCCACCTGCTTTTCTTCACCATGTCACCTGTTAACTGAGACGGGTCTGGGAAATGGCTGGTTTTGTGTGGCAGTGCTGGCACAGGGGAAATATGTGGAAATGCAAGACTTGCAGTTGGTGCAAGGGGCAGACTTCTCCTACCCCCTTTTCAGACAATCAGCTCGTACCTTGGTTCTCTTACAGCAGTTGCAAACCCAGTACCTGAGTGGATGTGAAAAATGAGGCCCAAGATTAGGTTAAAATGAGTAGCCAATTTGTCAGCTCAGTTTCCTTTGCATTGTTTTTAACATGCAATTAAACTGCTTCCTAGAATATTCCTGGTATCTTAATAGAGGTGAATTTCTCTTAGAATATTCAGAAGATAATCTTTTTGAGGTATTTGCATGGGTGTTTGTGTAGTTGCACATAATGCATCTCAGGGAGGTTTTACTGAGAAAATTTAAAGTATCTGTGTGGAAACTCCAGTTGTCTCAACCTTGAATGGAAAGAAGTGGCTCCTCCCCAAACAAAAACAGAGTTTTTGTGTCTGAAGGATTGCAGAATTTTATGTGAAGTATGGAAGCACAGGAAAAAATACCGGAAAAGGTGATGAGGGAGCACCAGGTGGAGCTGGAGGAAGCATAGCATGGCAGTGGATGGCAAAAACATCTGAAGTGACTCATTCTTAAATGCAGGTGCTGAGCGAGAGCTGCACACAATGCACACTTGCTGTTTCAGTCAGGCTATTCATAGAAACAGAATCCTGTATCCTGTCTACCTGGACCTGGTAGATAAACTAAGTTGCACGGAGGAGCCTTTGTTGCCAGTTTTTTGGTTGTTGCTCAGCTGTTGGCCATTCCTTTGTGAGTCCTCAGCAATGAGAAAATGCAAGGAGCAAACCAGTACTGGATGTAGTGGTAAGAGAGTCTATACCCTTCGAGGGTTTGCAGCCCCAGAGGGCTGGCTATTCGACGTGTTCTGCAACCTCACCTGCCCTTGTAGCACAGCTGCCCTGAGGTCAGTATGCTCTGCACATCTGTAGCCTGTCAGAGAAACCACTGACTTGGGCTAATTACAAGCCTGTTCCTATGCTGTGAGTGTCCAACATTCTCACCTCCCCTTGTGGTACCCTGCTGGTTTTTTAGCCTGTGGTGTAAGATTTAAAGATGCCACAGTTGAGGTTTCTGGCTCAGTTTACTCCATTCATGTACATATATTTGCTTGTAATGTGAAAGTCATGCTTAAATGTTACGTCAACTTTTTCTTTTGTCAGTGAGCTGGAGGCATTTGTTGAAGACCTGAAGAAGGATTCCGCTGCTTCCAGCAAGACAGTTACACTGAAAGATGTTGAAGACGGAGCTTTTCTTTTGCGTCAAGTGGGAGAAGCTGTTGCTACTCTAAAAGGTATGTACTTTTCCTTTTTACTTTTCTTTCTCTTCTTTTAACCACAGTGGATGAGACCGGTTTTGCCTTTGATCTGGGGGCATTAACTTTCACTTAAAAAAGATTTAGAGTTGGGATTAGGGAGCTTGCTGCATGGCCCCTGGAGAGAGGTAGATGCTCAACTGATCGACGTTCACCCAGTCATCTGTTACTCCCCAGGGCTTTTACGATTCCCTCTTCAGCTTCACAGTTGTTTTCTTTGCAGGAGAGTTCCCAGCGTTGCAGAATAAAATGCGTGCGATCCTCCGAATTGAGGTAGAAGCTGTGAGGTTCCTAAAGGAAGAACCCCACAAGCTAGACAGCTTGCTGAAACGTGTGCGCAGCATGACCGATATCCTCACCATACTCAGGAGGTGAGGGGTTTTTTTTTCCTTCACACCTAAAGAATTTCCTCAAGCAAGGCTGGAACAGCTTTTGGGTTTGTGTTCTCTCCCTCTCCCCAGGCAATTCTGAGAAATTCAGCTTACTCGCAGTATTTATAAATTATTCCTAGAGCCCTCTCAAGGGAAATCAAATTAGCCTTTCCTGTACTCTGTGCAGTGTTTCTGTTCTGACCAACAGCCTCAGTCATTGTAAGTAAGTAAGATTTTACAATTGAAACTAGTTCCCTCTCAAGTCAGCACTTCCAGTTTTGGGAAATACCTGGATGAGAAAACTTAGAGAGTGCAACAGTCCCATATGTGAGCTAATTAACTCTAGGCACTTACAGCTTTTTAAGCTAACTGAAATATTCTCTGACACTGAAACTCGCATCCCCTAAAATGTAACAGTAAGAAATAAAACAGGAAAAAAGTCTAAGGGGTAAAGGTATCCTAAACCTTCTAAAAGAAATAAATTATTTATTTACAATACACTTCTGAATTAATGCAAATTATTTATTCTCTTCTTTACAAGGAAGATGCATTAGAGAAAGTTGAAATATTAGATACAACTTATGTCCACTAAGTGCCAGTGTTTAGCTGTGTTTGTCACAATATATGAGCAGTAAATGACTGCTGATTTGTATGACTCAATAGGCATTGGATTTAATTCCTACTCAAAATTGTTGGCGGTGGTGCTCTCAATTTTATATGAATGATAAGAAAATGTAAATCCTAAGACTATTACCACTACCGTTATTCTAAGGAATGTAGGGTTGTGTTTGTTTCCATGTATCCTGGAGCATATGTAAAATGGATTTGCCAGTACTGGCAGATGGATCAAATAGATTATGTAACAAACAGGTCTTCTAAGAGCCATTACTTATTTTTTCCATGCAGATAAACATCTATATCCTTTCACATTAGTTTCCTTTTCTTAAAAATTACTACAGTTATTTCCTGTCTTGTCCTGCTTGGAAAAAAAAATAGAACAATAAGCTATGCGTGCCAAGGTTTTACCAAAAGTCATTTTTTGCAGCAAAATTACATACTAAGCTTCATAAAGTCTGTTTCAGTAATGGAAAGACTGATGGCATTTGATGGCTCTCTACACTCTGCAGCTCAGTCATTTCACAGCTAGCTGCCAGAAATAGTTGCCTCTTTAGATCCTCAGCTCATCCTACCCCACACTATTGACAGACAAGACCTTTGTGAAGTATCATTTGATACAGAACCTTCATTTAAAGGCTCTGTTTTGGCAGTGTGCCAGACTACTAGCTCACATTATGTGTAACTTCACCTTTCTGTGCCCGTAGTCCAGGAACATCTTGTTTAGATAGATACAGTGTACAACGTTTACTGATTTCTATTATCTGTTCTCTATTTTCCATTCTGAAAATCAAGCCACTGTAACTCACGGTTTGGTCAAAAAGTGCCAGTATATCAGTAAAGGTTTGTAAACATTTTAGGCAACAAAAGGCAGAACTATCTGAATTAAGACTGGCCTCTTTAAAATTCTGAGCCCCTGACTCTGAGAGAAAACTACAGAATCACACGACTGAAAGCATCAGGAAGAAAACCAACCATTTTGGTCATTTTGATATATGTACTTTTTCCTTGCAAGAGTTTATTGTTAAGTACTGTTCCTGACTCACCTGTGTGTTAACCATGTGCTGCGCTGTTGTGTTCAATTTGGCTGGGCAGGCATGTTACAGAAGGACTGCTGAGGGGTGTGGATCCATCCCAAGCCGTGCAATCCTCAGCTATGGAAAAGTCCACCGCAGCTGACACTCTGAAAAACCAAGAGGAGCACAAGCTTGCCCAGGGACATGCCCAGCAAAATGTCACAGCAATCACATCAGAGTCCCAGGTGTCATCAGTCAAGTCAGAAGTCATCCCCTTCTCAACAATGACTGTCCATCATGTGCAGAGCTCGCCAGTTGTCATCCATCAGTCCCAGCACTCATCAGCCCTGGTCAACCATGCCCAGGGCTCACCCACTGCAGGCCCTCACAGTGAAGGTGTGCCAGCAGGTGGTCACCTCTCAGCTACCCCACCAGCCCCCCTGCAAGAGCTCACAACAGGATCCCAGCCCACACAAGCCACACCAGCACCACAGGTCTCTGTCAATGGCACTACCATGCAAAGTCTTTTCATTGAGGAAATTCACAGTGCAAGTACCAGAAACCGAGCTGTATCAATTGAGGTACGCTGTATTCTACTTGACCAGTTGTCCTCTCTTTGGGTTTGAGTTCCCTGTCTCACTCTTGAGGCTGCAGGTGGGATTTTTAAATGCATTGTGAGGATTTATATGCCTAACCCCTAACTACACTGTACTTCTGAAGATACCCTCTGATTTTGTCCCTGCTCATTGCAGAGGGACTAGAAGACCTTTAAAGGTCCCTTACAACCCAAACTGTTCTAAGATTCTGTAATTTTAAATGCAACAGGAAAATTACGTGTAACCAAAATGAGTAGCTCTGTTTTTTAAATTGCCTCTATTTAAAAAAAAAAAAATTAGATTTCTGTTTTAGAATACCTTATTTTTGAGCAATAGCATAAAATTCTCTGGCATCACTTGCATCCGTGGATTTCATTCACTTTTTAAATCTCCATAAGCCGTATTATGGAGAAGTAAAAGTGAAGGAGTGTGACGTTCCAGTGGTTTCACACAGAGATATTGAGAAAACCCACAGGTGAACTGTTGTGTCTTACTACAGACATGCACTTTAATCACCAGTGTAAGGCCTTTGTTCCTTTAGTGAGCAGTGGCCACTGAGTGTTTGTGCCGTATGTAGCACAATGGATGTCAGAACCAGTGTGCAGTTAGTGTTAATGTATTTCCTCTAGTGGCTGACTAGAACTACCCTGACCTATAATGTTTACACGTGGGTTTTGTTTTGAAGTAAGTGATCACAATGGAAGTCAGAGAAATAAATAGATTCTTTACTGATTTTGTCTAGAAAGCTGAAAAGAAATGGGAAGAGAAAAGACAAAACCTTGATCACTATAATGGAAAGGAATTTGAAAAGCTCCTGGAAGAGGCTCAGGCCAATATAATGAAGTCAATTCCTAACCTGGAGATGCCTCCCCAGCCAGCAGCCCTGCCTAAAGGGGATGCAGCAGAAAAGCTAGAAGTCTCAGGTAAGGTTTCCTAGAGTAAATGGCACTAAAGAATTGCATACCTGGAAAAGAGAGGTTATTTTTTTTACTTTCTCCAATGGTTTCAGTTTACAGATTTCTGTGATCTTGGGGAAGGACAAAGCAATCTCTGAATACACAAAAATCTTCTTTTAAAAGCAAGAATAACTTGCTGTGTGTGGGTAGAACAGCAATAAAAATTGGCAATTGCAAGCAGGAAGATCCAGATCAGGGATTAGGAAAAAAACTCGTAATGATAAGGACTGCATGAGGCAATGAGGAGGATGCAAGATCCCCTTGGTTGGAGAGAATGGCTTAATCAAGAATAGGTAGAGCTACTTTGTGGTAGCAATTTAACATACAAATCCATGTCTGAATTTCTTCACAATTCAGGGAGCAAAGAAGATGCCTGAGACTGATGCTGGATTTATCCCCTTAACCAAACATGGATCAGCTGTAAAATTCTTATCCAGCTACTTAAGCAATACTACATGTGGCTCATCAGTCTGTCTCTGACAGAGGCAGTGGGAGATACTGTCTGTGGGGAGCTATCTTCTGCAGCCTGTCAGTAGTCTCCCAGTAACCCAGCAACTGGTTTTAGAGGAAATATCCCAATCTCCTCCTTTTCATATCCATTATGGAACTTTTATCCAGTAATTCCTCTATACCTGCTCATACAATTTGCATCCCTACTCCTGTGGCAGCAAGTTCCCCATCTTGTGAACGAGCTTTCCTTCATCTGTGTTAAACTGATCTTGCACGGGCTTCACCGAGCTCCCAATAGTTCTGATATTCTGCAATTTGGCAAAAAACAGCCCTGCAGTGGATAAACCTTTATCATATCCTGAAGCTCTCAGCCTGCCCCACAGATTTCAGACTGCAAACCTGCAGCTTTTCTGGTCCCTCCATCCAGGCCAGCTGCTCCCTCCCCAGGCTAGGTTCAGTTGTCCTTCTCTAACTCCACTGTGTCCTTCTGGAGCTGTGGAGGTCAGAGCTGCATGCTGCACTCAAGGTGTTGGCATGCCAACCTTGTAAATAGCTGAAAAACAATGCCCTGGGGCTTGTGTAGACAAATTCATGAAGAATTTGGGAGGAGTGTTTTCAGATCCAGCATTTTGTTCTGGGTACACCTTTGACACTGCCAAGTTGTGGCTTCTTGGATGTTTCACAATATACATATTTAAAATGAATTCTGTTGAACCTCACAAAATAATTTTAGAATTCTGGCACCATTCAGTGAGGTTACTGGCTGTCAACACAATTAGCTTGTATAATGTGTGGCATAAATAGAAAAAGTGAAAATAAGTACCATATGGGTGTAGTGAGCTGTGACATCTTAAAAAGTGCAAAGCACAGTAACTGAGAAGTTTTGTAACTCATATAGTTAACTAATCGACTTCTAGAATACAGTTTTGCACAGCAGATTTAAGAAGAAATTTGATGAGATTTGCCTTCTGTTGCGCATAATGAATCCTGTAATGGTAACATGAATACAGGAACAGCAAAACTTTTCCTTAATATGTGATTAAATATCTCACATACCACTCAGCTCTTCCATGATTCAGGATGAAAAGTTCAATACCAGTCTGCTGTAGATTAAAAAACTGAGCACTGTAAGCAAAGACAGACCGCCTATCTACGAATATAATACATAAGAAATTTTGGCCATAAACTAGCAGGGCCCTCCTTTAGCTTAACTGCAGAACCCAAATAGATCATTTTGCTGGATTATGTTGTCTCAGCCATTCTCCACACAATGAAGAAAACCTTTTTTTTTCCTCTGCAAAGCACAAAGCAAAATAAAATTACGTACTTTGCACAGTCTTTCAGATGACTGTTAACATTTCTTTAATGTCTTGACTCTAACTCATCTTTGTATCAACATTGTTCAGTGAAAAATTTGGGGAAAATTTCTAGCCATGTACATTAGAAATTGCGCTCCTTCATGTCTCTTTGTGCCTTCATATATGAGAATGCCCTGATTTTTGCAAGTGCTCAATAGTTTTCATTAAAGGCAGTTTATCTGACTGTCTCAAGGCAGGCATTATTATTTTGAAATATTTGGGATTTATTTTGGTACAAGTATAAGTCTGTATAGTGGAAAAAATTAATTCCAGTCTATCTGTGCCTGTTGAAGAATGCTGCAGTTTAGTGAAACAGCTGGTAACAAACAACTCCCATTTTGTTCACAGAAGTGCTGAGCCCTTTGGCACCAAAGATGGGGTTCCATAAAGTGTAGGGTTTGTTCATGGGTGATCTCAGGCTCAGTGAGTTGAACTTGTTGAGTTACTCCTCCCTCTTTAAATATGCCAGAACTCAGCCACGGGGTGGGGGGAAAGTATCAGAATAAGGTCTTTCACTCAATTTTTTTCCTCCAAGTTTTTTTCCTTCCCATTTATATTGGGGAAATACAATTTTTTAGGAAATAAAGCTTCAAAGGTGGATTTCTATTTTATGTTTTGCCCAGTGTCACTGTGCTGACTGTGAGCAAACCCCATCACAATCTCTCCTTAATGACTCCAGGTGAGGGATGTGAAGGGAATTAGCCTCGATAACCTGTGCACCTGCCACACTCACTGACAGTTTCTTTTACCTGTGTTCATCCTTTTTATCTCTCATTTTGAAGATGGAGATGGATGAGTGTCTCAGAGATGTGAATAAGATGGTAGGAATCATGCTCTCTTTGTGTCTTCCTTGTCTCTCATCCAGCCTTGCTCTTATTAAGTGGGAGAAAAACTTGGACATTCTTGCAGTCAGAGCCACTACCAGTTTGAGAGTAACGGGTTGTGCCTCTTAAAAGGAGTGCAAGGATTTGCAAAGGCAAACATCATAGTCTGCTAAACAGCATCTTAGAGATTTACTCTGATTTTACAGTAGTAGATCTTACTTTGGGCTGGGAGGACTACATCTGATGTAATTAAAAACTAAGTGGTGTGTATTGACCAAAGAAGTGGTCTAATGTAAAGTGCATCTGGAAATTCTTGCAATCCTGCAAGTGAGTGCCAGATAACCAGGGAGGGATATAATACAACAGAACATTTCAATAAGCATAAGCAGCTTCAAAGAATATTTGAGCTAAGAAGGGAACAAAGGTGAGGCTGGGTCAGACAAGGGCTCTGGCCAGCTGGAGCATTGGAGGAGCCTGACACAGCCCCAGGAGTGTGCAGTTGGGCAATTCCTTGCCCAGATGAAACATTTAGCCCTAAACAGCTGGGTAATCCCAAAAGCAGGAGGTTTTATCTTTCTGGATTATATTTACTCCAGCTGTTTATATAACATTGAGTAGCTGCAGAAAGGTCATTCTTTTGCTCTGGTAAATGAACATCATAAAAGGCAGTGTGAAAATGGTGGGGTTTGCCATGTATTATGCCTGTGAGCAGGAACACATAGAGATAGGTCATGAGCAGGGTAATGCTGCTTCTGGAAAAAGTGCTGTCCAGAGACAGTGGGGAGGAGGAAGTGGCAGCTGGTGGAGAAGCACAGTTGGGGGGAATGCCAGTTTGAGAAACTGGTCTTCTCTTGGAAGACTCTTCTCAGATAGCAAGGGCTGGTTCTGCTCAGCCTTTGTATGTGGTATTTGAATCTTCTTGGGTAAGAAAAATACATATAGGGCTCTTATATGATAATTCAAAGGCAAAACTGTGCATTCCTGGAATAGTAGTAAGAAAAGTGAAAATAAATGCCTTTCCAGTTGAGGCAGATATGCAAATACTATTTTCTTCTCCTTCACCTATGCTTACCTCGTGCTGCTCTGTTTACCTGCAGAAGAAGTTCCTGATGGAGAACAGGATAATGACAAGCTGACCAAGTCTCCACCTCCTCCACCTCCACGGCGCAGTTACCTGCCAGGGTCAGGACTAACCACGACGAGATCAGGAGATGTTGTCTATACAGCCAGAAAAGAGGCTGCTACTGTAAAGGTTTGATGATTCATACTCTAGGCAGTCAGACTGTTGATGAGTGGTTGGCAGAGAGATAGGCCACAGGCTTGGGCCTATAAAATAATGTTGAGACAGAGCTATGTCCTGGAGAGCTACTGAAACTGCTTACCAGGATACACTTCTCTTAGGCCAAATGAACAAGTAGGATTTGACCAGTTCTGTTTACAGGAGCCTTGCTGCTCATATCTCCTAGCAATGTAGAGGGCAAGTTACAGGCTGTTTTCATTTAGAGTGGTAAGAAGTTTTAAAAAAATAACAAAAAACAAACAAACACCAAAAAACCCCCCATGGTTTACACAGATGGGGATGATCAGCTCAGATTTGAGAGTGTTTTTACAGAAATGTTGCAAATTAGTTTCTTTGGGCTTCTTTTCCCCATCTGTTCTGTTCTCTGAAGGAAGTAGAGGGAAGTCCAAGTTAGGAGGCTTTTTAATCTGTGAACATGCAACAACATCGTCAATATTGGTTGCTTTTGAGCTGATGAAGTAGCAGGAAGGGGGATCTTGCAGTAATGGAGTTGCAGTAGTGTTGAATTTTCAGTGTTTGCTTTGCATCAGGAGGGCTCAACTATATCATGTCTGTGCTTTCTTATCCGCTTCTAGGAATGCAGTGAGGATGCTGGGCAAATAGCACAATCCAAAGCCCCTAAAGAGGATCAGGCATTGTCTCGGAGCACAGGACATGCTATTGCATCAGCTGCAAAAGATGAAGAGGAAGAGGAAGGAGATAAAATAATGGCTGAATTGCAGGTATGCCTTTTGGGTTGCACATGAAGACACCTGTGCCTGGTTTAATTTCTAGGGCCTCAGCACAATTTCTAGCTCAGAACATGAAGGAAAGTAGGTCTGCCAGTCTCTCCCATTCCCACACGGTTGCACTGAGTGGTACACTTTTTGGAAGTACCACCCAAATTTTGTTCAAAAGATCTGAAGCTGAGAGAGTGATCAAGAATGTACTAGCTGCCACTGGAGAAGCAAAGGTAAATGGGACAAGTAGAATACTGGTGTGCATTTGGTGTCCTTGTCCCTGGTGATGTCCACCTGCCAAAAGGTGGGTTTGGTGCTGCCCAGGGAGCACTTGCAGCACAGGAGACATGGGCATTAAGCAGTAACTGTTACGTCTGATGGGTGCACCGTGCCCCTTTGCTCTGTTCTCACCCACCAGTGCTTCAGACAGCTGCTTTGCAGGGACCAGCTGCTAATGACCAGCATGACAGGAGAGCTGGAGACAGGGAAACTGTCACGTCATCTCCTGTCTCTAGGAAAGCAACCCATCTGCCTTGCAACTGGTGACAGGGAAGTGGAGGTCAAGGTCTGGAAAGGGGGGCTGAGAGGAGCAAAGGAGAAGAAATAGGTGTGGTTGCTCAGCAGGGGGATTTGTGTTTAAATGATAGTTTTGGGGACTAGGAATACTCATTTTAAAGTGATACCAAATACCAGGTATATTTTAGAAGGTTAACAGAGTACCATGTTTTAGGAAGGGCAAATTGCTTGATCTAGGAGCTACAGGCTCGTTAGTTTGATATAGTGATAGGCAGAAAAATGGAAAATTATGTACAGGATTCAGTCAGTGAAGAGCTAAAGGACAGACGTAAACAGTTATGCAGTAAGCACAATGTAGTCGAGCACAGATCTGTCAAAGCAAACAACACTCTTTGATCAGGTAACAGGTTTAACTGCTTTAACTGAAGTGTATACCTATAAACGTTTTTGATCAAACATGATACAACATTCTGATAAAAATATCATACCTCAGAGTATACCAGAAAAACCCTATCATAGGGCAACTGAGAGCTGACTTGGTTTGGAAGAGCTGCCCTTGGGTCCAGGTGCTTATAGGCACATCCCATAGGGATCAGCTACAAGGCCCAGTGTCACTCTGTACTTTCATCAAGAGCCTGGAAATACATTTAAAATCCTTACTGTGTAAATAATCCTAATTCAAACTAGTGAATATGAGAGCAGGTAGATGATAGCAATCGGTTAATGGTCACGCCTACTCTAAAGCACGAAGAACAACAACATCTATCCAGGCCACAACTGCATGTCTCGAAAAGAAACAGGAGTTGCGGTAACAAGTTGACAAGAGCTCCCAGGTCAGTGCTATTGCTACAAAATTGTGTCTGCTTTAGATGTAGATGTGAGAACAGAGTGTTCTCATCTCTGTGTACAGGATCAGTGAGATCAACACTGGGCTGCTGCACCCATGGCTAAGTATCCATGTGTCCCTCATTTGAAAAGACTGTTAAGAATATGAAGGTTCGGAAGAGTACAGTGTGAAGATTTTTAATACAGCAGAAAAAGGCATAATAATAAGCAGCTGCTGTAGCACAAAATGTATCTGGAGATTGTTACAGATATTTCAGAGCAAAGTAGATAAATTAACAAATTACCCAAGGAAAATAGTGGCTTCTTTGTCACTTGAAGCCTGAAGGACTTTGAAGATGCCTAACTCAAACCTACATCAGTGGTCTCACAAATAGGTAAGTTATTTGTGGGGAAAAGTCCATATCCTGTATTATGAGGAGCAACATTATTTTTCCTATTAGTTTCATGTCGTCTTAGGTACTCTGATCTATAAACACAAATGGGATGTTGTGGGAAAAAAACAGAAGAAACTCTACATCCCAATTTTTTGTACTGTATTTTTTTAATTATTCTTTCTTTTCTGATTTGCATAAACATGCAATACATACGAGGATTATAGTCTTTAAAGAACAGGCCTGATTCTAATTGTAATCAGGGCTCTTCATTTCATGAGTTACCAGGAATTAAATAATTTCCCTAATACATGGTATAAAAATATAATCTTTCTGCATGTCACAGTGTGTCTGACTCCTGTAAGCACTTCTCCCTCTTCACTTTGGCTGGCAGAGATATCCTGCCGGTACATCTCACTGAAGGCATGCTATGTCAGTAGAGGCCTGCAGAAATTCCAGGGATGCACATTTTCAGCCAGCACTGCACAGTACTAGTGGCAGTGATAGTTTTGCTCCTCCAGATCTAGGAGCCAATTGCATAGAGAAACTCCAAGGAAATGGAGGGAGGATAGTGAGATAAAGGGCTGAAAAGTCCAGGCCATGCCCTGGGGTACACATGGTGGAAGGCCAGTGGTCCACAATGTCCATATGTTTGGGGCTGTCACCATCTGGTGCATTAGTGAAGACTGTGGTAAAGACACATCTCCATGGCTAAAGTTTTAATAACGGTTTTGTGTGGGGAGAAGTGGAGTTATGTAAGTCTTGCATGACTATCAGCCAGTAGGAAGTAGGTACTGTCACAAGCCAAAGTTTGTCATGGGCTTCCTACTTAAATTTGGATAGTCTGTAACACCTTGGTATGCCTTCATCTCCCCATCTGCAAAATCAGAAATCAAGCTCGTCCTCCTTACAGCGAGCAGGAAGGTTGGCGTGACGTTAGAGTGTGGTCTTGGCAGACCAGAGCGGATGCCCTGGTTCTCTTAGTCTGATAGTCTAAAATATCTATTATCTCACAAGCATCGTTGACCTGTGACTGTTAAAAAAAAAAAGCTCGCTTTGTAGTCAGTCATCTTCAGACATTTCTGTGTAAAAATTCTTGGTCTCCTGATAACCTGCAGTATTTATTTCCTAGGCTTTCCAGAAGTGCTCTTTTATGGATGTAAACTCAAACAGTCATGCTGAACAGTCCAGAAATGATACACATGTTAAAGACATAAGGCCTGGGACTTTAATGCATCACAAGGAAAAGAAGGTAACAAGTGGCAGTTGTAAACATGCCACCCAGTCTTGGCCTAACCTTCTTTCCTTCAAAACTAATCTTATATCTCATGTCCTGTTCTTTTTAACACCCACCCACCACTGCCCAGTGGTTTCCTTCCTTTTATCTCAGTATGGTTCAGAAACTTGCATATGGAACATTACAATAAACTACATTATGTGTTTCATCACAATTATATAATGGTTGCATGAAGTTTTATGATTCTGTAAAATCAAGATTAAAAGAGGATCCATCAGTTTCTGCCAAAGAGATGCTCATTCTTCTTAGAATATCCATCCTGTACTGTTCTAGCAGTGGATGGTGAAGCATCTCTCCTAAGCTTGGTTCTCTTAGAGGGGAATTAATGGTTCCTCTTAGTCTCTAGAGCCAATTTAGAGAACTTCTGCTGTATTTTATTTCATTTGTTGGTCCCAGAAATAGTTATTAGATATCCAGAAATCCCATTCAGTTTATTGGTTGACAGAGTCAAGGTGGATAAGCAGAATTTGCCCTTATGCTAAAAGTTAATGCCCAAAATTCACTCTTCAGTCGTGGGACTCAGAAACAGGTAGCACATATCTGGGGCTGTAGCCACCCTGGGGTGAATTTCACAGCTGTGTCTGCACTGGAGGTGGCAATTGAGTTGATTGGTCTTAATGGGCAGCAAATGAGCAGGATAAGAAAAGGACAAATATTTCTGCCCTTGCAGACCTGTTTTTTACGTGGAAGTTGTGTCACAGATGGATTTAGGGGGTCATGCAGGCATGACAACCTGTCGGCCAAATGCCAGTTTGCAGTGAAGAGGAGTACAGAGGAGAACAACACACAGCTCTTCAGCACAGCATTTCAACTTCGTTGTGTATTCTGTGTGTAAGGTCAGGGCATTGCACTCAAGGACTTGGCTTGGAGCTGCCCAAACAGCAGTTCTGGTCTAAAGCTGCAAACACCTGGCTGGGGGAGGGTTAAATTAGGTCCATGGGTAGGAGAGAAAAAATTGCTTTGTTGTGGAGTGTATGACAGCGTTACAGATAAAAAAAATGTGTGAATTCATTCTCATAACTGTTGGAGAGAGAATGAAAAGATCATATTGTTACATGAAATTCTGGGTAACCACTCAGGACACTGCACATCCTGTAACACAAACATTTCTTTGAAAGGTGCTGCCAAGTAATCGCCATAAGCTGCTATTTATTTGAATAACACAGAGTCCAGGAAATTAAGGCTAATAAGATCTGTTTTTGTAATCTGACATGACAGAGTTTTTATTGGCTTTAAATATGGAACATTATGGTCATGATAAACTCATAGAGGAAATGAATTTAGTTGCAGTTTTATTTTTGTAGTAGAAAGGTGGCAGTTCCTAAAATGAGATATATTGTACAATGACACCACAAGATGTTGCAGTGAGGCTTGGAACAAGAAGTGGAACCTGCTAAAAAAGATAGAGTCAGCATATCCATAGGCAACAAGTGCCATTAAGTGATTTGGCCTAATTCTAGGGGGGTCTGACATGTAATAGGACTGGGAGGCACCACTTAGCAAGTTGGGGATCACAAGCCTTGGTGTTTTGTTCCAGTGCAGGCTCTCAGCAAGAAGTGCAGACAGTGTCAGCCTGCCCATTGATACCTCACTGCCTGTGCTGGCTTGCATCACAGCTCCTCCTTATTTAGAAATATGAGCGATGTCGAGGTATCCATGGAGCAGCTGTTCAGCCTTGTTACTGCTGAACAAGCCTTTGTAGAGGTGAACTGTGATTCAGGTCTATTGCTGACTTTCTCACTGCTGTGTTTTGACTGTGTGTAAAGTTTTTCTGTGTAAAATCCTCAGACAGTATATAATAAAATACCATGAGGTGTAGAAACTACACCTGGTGACCCTCAGAATGCAGGGGGCGTGCATGCAGTAGCCAACCTGATGATTTCTGTACCATCACTCATTCGTCTCAGTTGGGAGAGCAATGCTCCTGACAGTTCTTATATAAATATACTTATTTATATAAGTATAATCTGTCTTCTGATGTGTTAGGACTCAGCTTCTAGTCTCAAGCAATGTCAGCAGTATCACTTTTGGTTCACTGTCTTCAGGCACTTGAGGCCAAGTTAATTTGATAGCTGGTGAGTTGTCTTTTGACTGTAGATTTCTCTCGTGCTCTTTCATAGGCATGGTGTCTCTCCTCAGGTCATTCCCTCCCCCTGATGATTGGTGTTTATCCTAAGCTGTCACTAGCACTTAAACCAAGCCCCAGAGAAAAGCCTGGTTTTATGAAACAGCATCTTCAGGGGTCCTCACTTGAAAATAAAGAAAAATGTCCCCTTAAATTTGCATTGCTGAGAATATACTACTTTTGAGCCAGTTGATGACCTCTTTGTGTGGTGTTTGGAGTTTCTGGTATAAGTGAATATAGTTCAGTGTTTCATTCTGCACTTCCGCAGGCACTGCAGGGTGCCACTGATAATTTCGAAGGAATACTTTTAAGCTGCAGCAAGGAATTTGCTAAGCCTGTGATGATATTAACTGTGACGGAGCAGCACTGCTCAGGTGTGAGCAACGTTAGAAGCAGCAAAATGTAACTTGAAAATCAGCTTTTACCGGTATAAAATTTCCTTTCAAGGTGAGCCAGACTCTCGCATTTGGCTCTCTGGAGAGCGAGCAAGCCATAGCCCCCTGCTGTCAGCCCTTCCACATCAGGCTTTCTTTGATGTGTCCCAGCAGAAT
Organism: Cephalopterus ornatus; assembly: GCA_013396775.1. Taxonomy (NCBI): domain Eukaryota; kingdom Metazoa; phylum Chordata; class Aves; order Passeriformes; family Cotingidae; genus Cephalopterus; species Cephalopterus ornatus. The sequence continues at coordinate 105,732 of VZRE01008433.1, read as the reverse complement.
GTAATCGGATACTGTGAATCTTTTCAACTTCAATCTTATAAAAACCTGGGATTTTTTTTTAGCTGTAAGGTGAACAGGTCAAGGTAGCACTGTGTTGGAAATAAGGTAATTAGTGTGCTTTTGCATATTCTGGAGGCCTTGTTAAAACAAGGTAACAGCCCGTCCTGACCACGTGCATAGCACAAAGCAGTGACATCATGCACTGTTCTGCCAGAATTTGGAATTTTGCCCCTAAGAGAGACAGAAATCAGATGACAACTTCAGACATTTCTCTGCAGCTGTAAATGGAGTGGTGAGTTCACAAGGTCTGCACTTCCCCTGAGATGATTTTGGGGAAAAAAAAAAAAAGTCCTGTAAAGGTAAAAGCCCTGAATAACTAAGTAATCCGACTTTCCCCCTTAGGTGTATGGGGCTACAACAGGATCTCCCACAGATAGTGATCATCCTAAAGAGAAGAGGGAAGGGAAAACTGAAGAAGAATTGGGTTCTGATTCATCCAGTACAGCTGACAGTAAAATTGGCTTTTCAATGAATGACAGTCCTACATTTAGCAAGGGTTTGTTTGTAGACAGTACAGACTATTCTAACAAAAACCTTCAGAATATGAGCACAAACCTGTCTGGTGTCAGTTTGCCAGAGGATGACAGACGAAGAGGGGCTCAAGATATTTTAGGATCCCATATTCCAGCTGTTGAAACTGGAAAACAAAAGCCAAACTACAGACTCTCAAGAGATGCTCAACAGGGCCTGTCACAGGGTGAAGCCTTGCAGAGCACAGGCAAGCACATCCCTGTCAGCAGTGTTGCCCCTCTCGTGAGGCACACCCAGGAGGCCACAGGGCCTCAACCTTCCTCCCAGGAGCAAGAAGGTTCTGCAGTGAACTACAATCAGGTTGTGCTAAGACCCAAAGTGTCCAGAAGTAATAGTGTGAACAGCATTGAAGAGACAGACTCTCCAGCCACCTCTCTAAGTGAAGACAGCCCACCCACAGAAAACATCGCCTTCATGATTACCAAAACAGCTGTGCAGGTCCTCTCAAGTGGAGAAGTTCACGATATAGTCAGCCGGAAAGGAGGAGATGTGCAAACAGTGAACATCGATGCGAGGAAGGACGTTGCGTCAGAAAAGGGTATCCCAGAGAACACAGACAGCGAAGAGCCAGTGGTGTGTCTGGACAAAAAACCTGTCATCATCATTTTTGATGAACCAATGGATATCAGGTCAGCGTATAAGCGGCTTTCTACAATTTTTGAGGAATGTGATGAGGAGTTGGAAAAAATGATGACAGATGAAAAGATAGAAGAGGAAGAGGAGGAGGAAGACAATGAAGCACATGAAGTCTCTGAGAGCCAGAAGGAAGAGTCACCAGTAGTTAATGACAGAAAAGCAACTGCAGAGCATTCAGCAGCTCACAGTCTCCAGGAGCCAAACCTGTTTAACCTTCAGTCTGTCGCTGCAGAAGGCCAACCTCCTGCAGAAGAGGAAAGCACAAAGACAAATTTCAACAAATACCGTCAGATCTATGGGCTAAACACGGAAGCAAACTCAGACTCTGCCGATCAGTTTGGAAGCAGGCAGGATTCTAAGAAAAAATTCAAGTTTAAATTCCCTAAAAAGCAGCTGGCTGCTTTGACACAGGCGATACGGACAGGAACCAAGACTGGGAAGAAGACCTTACAGGTTGTGGTCTATGAAGAAGAGGAGGAAGATGGGACCCTGAAGCAGCACAAGGAAGCAAAGAGATTTGAAATCACTAGGTCTCAGCCTGAGGAGAGTGACAAAAGTCCTGGGAAACAAGAGGGACCCTCCGGAGCTGCAGTGCCCCTGTCTAGGACTGATGAAATTCGACAGAGTACATACAGGACACTAGACAGCCTTGAGCAGACTATAAAGCAGCTGGAAAACACCATCAGTGAAATGAGTCCAAAACCTATCCCTGAAAACACATACACCTCTGAGGGAAGCACTGTCCCCTTCTCTGCCCAGATAGTACCAGAGACCCCATCCCGAGAGCGTGTAGTGCTGGATGAGAGCCTTGCTGGCGTAGAGCCCCCTGCGTCAATCCCAGCCACTTCACGTAAGGTACCTTAGTCCAAGAAATCAAACCTCCAGCTGCTTTCTAAAATCTGCAATAATCACCATTAAACAAGAGGGTCTTGTGATTTGTTTGCTTCCTTTCAGGTGGCTTGTTTGGGCTCCCCACAAGGTGTCTAACAGCTAATAGACCAATGGTTTTTGGGTTTTTTTTAATCTCTGCTGCTGATTGGTGATGGGCAAATGCAGGGGAGCTGGGCCGAATAATCTGCTGTGTGAAATGACAAGTGTCACTGACATGAAATCCAGGCTGATCAGTAGCTGAGCAGTTTTCTCCATTTGATTCTGGAAATTAACACCTGCGGTGTGAAGCTCCTGAACTTTCCCTGCATGTAGTACTGTGGCTTTTTTTTTTGGCGCATGGTGTGCAGTCCTCTCTTGGAGCACTCTGGTACTGATCACACCTTCTCCTTGTCTCCCCTCCCTGCCCCTCCACTCATTTCCGCAGGGCTCCAGCACTGCCTCCCAGACAAGCCGGATGCCAGTCCCCATGACTTCAAAAACTAGACAAGGAAGCATGGAGAAATCCGGCAAACAGCACAAGCTGCAGGATCCACGCCAATACAGACAGGTAGTTTTACCCTAAACCCGGTGTTTGGATGGACATTTCATGTTGTTTGTTTATTTAAACTCCAGTAACTGACTGAGATTATACCAAATATCGGATGCCTGAGGTCTAACTGGACGTCCTGGATCCTGGGGGCATGACAGTACTGATCTTTTCACCATGCTTGTGCATGCATGTCTGCAATAAAACACCTCTGCTTTTTTATTTTTCTTTTTTGTTTGTTTGTTTTTGTTTGTTTGTTTGGGGCTTTTTTTTTCTTTTTAACTGTGGTATTCAGCTGTAATTTTAAGATGTCAACTACATGTTTACTTTCTGTTGATGTGGTAAATGTGGTGGTTTCTTAAGAGAACTGGGAATGCTTCTGTTCAGAGAGTCTTTACAGGAAGCCTTGGACACTAACCTGTTGGTGTAGAGGTGGCAGTAGGTGCACATTAACTCTCCAGCCAGACATGTCTATTCCCACGTTAATAACCCAGCATGGCCCTCGTAGTGACTGGTCTGTAACCCATAGATCACGTCTTCTCACAAAGCTCTGTTGGCTTTCACTCTCTCTATGCACTCTTCGTTGGGCACTTTGGGTTTTCTACCAGGTCCAGTCCATGGCTGCAAGACTTGGCTCAGGCCTTGAACTGTTAATTCTGATTCTCTGTAGGGCTGTTTTCCCAGGTCCTGTTGGTTTATCATGTTACTGGCTTTCTGACAAACTGTCTCCTGCCATCTTTATTTGCAGGCTAATGGAAGTGCTAAGAAAGCTGGTGGGGACTGTAAGGCTACTTCCCCTACCCTACCTGCTTCTAAGATCCCAGCCTTTTCTCCCACTTCTGGGAAAAACAGCTCAGCACCTGCTTCTAGCGGTGACAGCTCTAACCCTCTTAATCCACCTACTAAAACCTCCATTCCTTCCCCCAACCTTCTCGGTCCTCAGACAGGTCGCATAACTTACTCTACCTCCCTCATCCCCTCTGTCTCTAACGGCTCCTCCCAGTTTCAGAGCCCCACTTACCCAGGGAAAGGTCATCATC